>CAXKVI010000004.1:93342969-93370469 GCA_964058755.1 Campiglossa producta
AAAACAATATCAAAGTACATCGAACAAAGTTTCTGGGTGAGAGAGGGAAACGCAGTTTTTATTGTTTGAGAGCACCGACAAAGATATACAATTTCCAGCTCGACAACAATCCACAAGCGAAACGAAGCGTAGCAACAAATGTATATAATCAAAAGCGTTTAAAGCAGTACAGCAAAGGTGAGCAAAGAGAAATATTTAAACAAGCAAACATAGCAAGTTAAATGCAGCTCAGACCACAAATCACAGCTGTTTGTGGCTAGGAAAAAATTTTATAAAAGAGGAAAACAAAAATTAAGAAACAAAAACAAATTAGCAAAGCTAAAAATCTTAAAAGTTAACGCAAAGGTGGCGGCGAGCGAGGAGTGTGCTGCAAAAAAGCTCTTAATGACCGAAAGCCAAACGTAACGTAAGACTTAAGCAACGAACGTGGTCTAGTAGGTGAGTTAAAGAAAAATGCCAAGCAACGAATATATGCACACACATATATATACGAACATGTGTGTACGGTATCAATTGCCAACGGTAACAGCAGATACTACTTGTAATTGTATGTATTTATGTATGTGTGTAGGTGTGTGGTATTGCTTAGTAGCCGCATTGTTGTTATTTTTTATACCCAGCTGTTCAACTTAAACCAAACCCACAGAACAACTCCCACAGAACAGCTCCAAAAATATTTTAAAGATTATTGCATCAGATATTCCCAAGTGTCCATACCATTACCATACTATTACTTTAGCCCGGTCTTCGATTCCTTATTTTCAGATTTAGCTTTTGGTTTCTTGTTGGATTTCTATTCCGGCTTCGATTTCGGTTTCCTTTAGAATTTGGTTAAGGTTTTTTTTGTCAGAATAAGGTCTCGGTTTCTTGACGAATTAATTTTTTTTTTTTTTTGTCGAACATCGGTTACGGCTTTGGTACCAGTTCCGGGTTCGGTTAAAGTTCCGATTTCAGGTTTTTGTCACAGTTGGATTTCGGTTTATTGTCGAATTTCGATTGCGGATTTGATTTGCGTTTCTTGTCAGAATTAGTGTGTGGTTTCTTGTCGAATTTCGATTCCCACTTCGGCCCTGGTTCCAGTTCCAAAAAGTTGTAGGTCCCGACAAGTTTTAAAGACAAGCTCGGCAAAAATCTCGTTAGAGGTTATGATAACCTTATCGCTATTAGTTTAAAATATATGTATGTAATTTGTAGTTATTTACATATTTTAAATTTTTCTTTGAAGTTCGTTTCTTGTGTATTTTCTCTTCATCATTCATTGATTTAAATAAGTAAAACTAATTTTAAATTTTTTCACCAGAAAAAGAGTAGTGACTTTTGCACAACTAACTTGTTACAGATTAAAAAAATCACAGCTGGGTATAAATTAACCACCTTCACACTCACTCATACTTCATTCAGTTGTTTCCTTTACTGCTGCTTTTCGTTGGTAACGCTTTTGCTTTTGCTTATTTCTTATAAATATATAAATTTTTTGTTGTTGTTTGTTGACGGTTTTTTTCGGCAGTGGTTTGCTGGTTTTACTGGCTTTAACACACCGAACACATATTGGCTTGGCGTTTAAGCTTTTGGTGAGTGGTCGCCGACTTACTGCAGCATTTGGCCAACAGTTGAGTCGCGTAAGTCGTCGAGTGCGTTTGCTGAGTGTGGTTATCGGTTTGCCTGTACCGTTAGTTACTGGTCGGATTTTCTAATCAACTACATACATACAAACATACGTGTTAATAGTTGTGTGTCATTATTTGATATTTCTGTTGGTTTGCTTCATCTACAACTTGACGGCGGCACTGCGCACTACTCATAACTCATCTTTCTTGACATATCGAGCAAATAGTGCGTGGTGTGTGCGGTCTGTGCGATATGCAATCATTGCAATAACAACAAAAACGGAGAAAAAAAAGGAAAAGTAACAACAGCAAATAAGTGTACGTATTGCGAGTCAGCAACAAGTGCAAGTGGTTAACTAACATATATATATTTTTTTTTTCATACGAAAAATAAAAATCAAAATTTTCGAAACTCCGAAGCTTTAAGGAAAAAAGCTAAATTGGAAAATTTAAATTATGAAATGTTTGTGACGATATGCTATTGAGTGTTGACAATGATTGAAGCAATGCTTTTTTTATGAGGACGTTTTTTTGTCTTCTTTGCTGATGTTGTGTGATGGAGGTGCGGGAAAATAATATTTTATTTGGCCTAATGTTAAAAAAAAAAACAAAAATAAAAAATTAAGAAATGCAAAGAAACAGGAATAAAACGAAAAAAAAATTTTTTTTGTTAATAAGAAAAAAACCCAAAAAATACATACTTCATAAATAACCAAAACTCTAAAATAAAAGAAAAAATATGTTAAATAATTTTTTTTTAATTTTAATTATTTTATTGATTTTTTATTTTTTTATTTTCTCTCGATTTGATTGATTCTATAAAACGAAAAAATTAAAACAATACCAGAATGTAAAGAATTTAACTTTAATTTCACAAAGTATAAGTAATATAAAATATCAAGTTCGTTTCTTGAGTCTTCCGTTATTTCTTCTAAAAGAATGTATAAAAAAATATTTTAATTAAGAAATGAGAGAAAACAGAAATAAAAAGAAAAAAATACCTTTTGTTAATAAGAAAAGAATTACCAAACAATTCTTCATAATTAGTCAAACTTCTAAAATAAAAAAATAAAAATTAAAAATTTAAAAAATTGTTTTAATTATTAATTATTTTATTTAATCTATCAAACAAAAGAATTAAAACAAAATTTAGTTGAGTTGATTATTAAAAAATGCTTTAAAAATTTTAGTTATTTATATATTTAAAATTTTCATTCGAAGTTCGTTTCTTGAGTCTTTTCTTTTCATCATTCATTTATTTAAATAAATAAAACTAATTTTAAATTTTTTCACCATAAAAAGAGTAGTGACTTTTATACAAAAAATGTTTTTCTTGTTCCTCACAATTTAACCATTTGACCAGCTTCAAACAATTCGGTAATGCGAAGCTTTATATTTTTTCCAAGAGTGACTATTCCGGTTGTTTGTGTTACGCTGTGAAAGTTGCATGTGGTCAGTGTCATTGATGCCAACAAAAAACAAAATCAACAAAAACAACAGCAACAAAAAATAAACAGAGCACTAAGAAAGCTAAAAGCTAACGAAAGAAAAGTGAAATGATTTGAAACGTATAAAAAAAATGGAAAAGAAAATTGTTAGCGTGTGCCAAGCCAATAAAAAGAAAAAAATTTTAAAAGTGAAAAAAAAACTAATTAAACGAATTAATTGTTTTATTCGTGACAAAGCAAAAAGAAATTAATGAAAATCGCAGTTGGATGCATAAAAGTCTACGATATAAAATGGGTTTAATGAAAAACTAAACAAAGGTCAAAATGAAAAAAGCGCATTTAAAAAATTATAAAACAGAAAAGTGAAAAAAATGAAAGCAATTGAAAGAAATAACAATGACACACACCTTAAAATGAAAAAAAAAAAAACAATAAACAGTTAAATAATGCTAGTCGATTTTTAAATGAATTGAAATAAGCGCTTATAAGTTGCTTCAAAATTATTTAATATACCGTCGATGCCTTTGAAACACACAAATATTGACCAATTGCCGCTTTTTTAACTGTTTAGCAAAAAGTGGCTCCATAAAATATGCATTGAATATGAGACTAGTCGGACTATTAATACGAATTTTCTAAAAATTTAAACCTAGTGACAGCATCTTTCTTCCAAACATGTGCCAAATCACATCAAAAACAGCAGCTTTATAAATATCTATTCAATTCCAACACCACCCAGCGGCAATTTTTTCATCGATCCTACTTGTATCTATGTATAAAAAAATGGGCACCAAATAATACTTTTAAAAACGTCTCAACGGCATCTTTCAATCACTCATAAATTTATGTTTCAAATAAGAGCTTAAGTGGATCTATGACTCATGCAAGGTAGCTTCTCAAGATGGGACTTATATTGATTAAATAAAAATATTAAACGAATTTTCGGCCCTTAGGAAATATAAGAGAATGCATTGATGTGATAGGAAAGTACGTATTTGAGAAACTATTAGGTCTTGGATCAAGTGAGCCTAGTTCCACTGCATATGACACATTCACCATTTGCTTTTTGTATTTACCTCTCCGAGATTCCTGGAGAACTTTTACAGCAAAATACCCACTACTTCATTCGAGTTTTCCACAATAGTTCCTCCACGAGTATTATGAAATAACAAGTTTGTTTCTTGAGTCTTCCGTTATTTGCTCTAAATTTGTATAATTTTTTTTTAATTTAGAATAGTTCCTCCACAAGCATTATAAAATATCAAGTTCGCTTTCTAAGTCTTTAGTTATTTACTACAAATTTTCCAAATTTTGGAGAACTTTGGATAATTTACAGCCCAAAGTTAATTATTTTTGTTGTTTTCATTGGAGTTTGTGGAGCTTCATTGTAATTTTACCCAATTGTTGCTAGAGTATTTTTAAAAATATCAAGTTTTTTTCTTCTTGAGTCTTCCGTTATTTTTTTTTTTTTTTTTTGTTTTGCTCTAAATTTGTATTCAATTTTATTTTAAATGTTCAATTGTCACATAATTCAATACCATTAAGATGGTATGCATCCAGAAAATCCTTTTATTTAATTTCACAGAATTTTTCCTCCACAAGTATTATAACATATGAGCCGTTTAAAGCAAAAGTGGTATAAGTCCAGTTTTGTTATTTTTAGTTAGCTATGACGCTATGTAGAGGAAAATGTGTTCTATATAACACGCTAACGGGCTAACTCCTAGCACCCATAGAAAGCGAATAAATAGCAGAACTAACTTGTGAAATCAATATTTGTTGACAACACAAAACCTTGAATATCTCATTTGAGAAAAGGTGAACTTATACCACTTGTACAAGGGGCTCATATCTAGCTCATATCTTGAACCTTTCGTTATTTACTAAAGGCTTTCAAACAAAATTTATTTGAAATATTCAACTGTCCCAGCTTCTAATATCAAGTTCGTTTCTTGGGTCTTTCGTTATTTACTAAAAATTGTTCAAAGTACCTTATTTGAAATATTCAATTGTCACAGACTTTAATATCAAGTGCGTTTCTTGAGTCTTTCCTTATTTACTAAATACTTTCAATTTTATTTTTGAAATATTCACTTGTCACAGATTTTAATACCAAGTTCGTTTCTTGAGCCTTTCGTTATTTACTAAAAGCTTTGAAACAGAATTTATTTGAAATATTCAATTGTCCCAGCTTCTAATATCAAGTTCGTTTCTTGAGTCTTTCGTTATTTACTAAAAACTGCTCAAAGTAATTTATTTGAAATATTCACTTGTCACAGATTTTAATATCAAGTTCGTTTCTTGAGTCTTTCGTCATTAATTTAAACATTTTTAAACTAATTTATTTGAAATATTCAATTGCCACAAATTCTAATATCAAGTTCGTTTCTTGAGTCTTAAGTTATTTCCTACAAATTTTCCAACAATTTTGGTTTGAAATATTTAATTGGCAAAATTTTAATATCAAGTTTGTTTCTTGAGCCTTTTGTTATTTGCTAAAAATTTCCAAACAAATTTATTAGATATATTCAATGTCACATATTTTAATATCATTAGGTTTCCACCTTTTTATTTGTCCAGATGATTTTATTTAATTTTGCAGAACAGTTCTTTCATAAGTATTGTAATATACAAGTTCGTTTCTGTAGTCTTTAGTTTATTGCTCACATTTTTTTATATGCTTGATTGTTCCTGTTTTAGCGGCTTTGAATTTTTTATTTGCATAGAAAACTATATTATTTAACTTTACTTGAGCAAAAAGCTTAACTTGCATGGAGTATTTACTTTATAAAAGAGTCCAGTTTCTTCGGCAGTTTAGGATTGATCATAGATTAAGGACGATTCGTAGAGAGTGCTTAGCTTAAAATCGATTTGAATATATCAATTTCTCAAAATTATCTCACCAAGAACTAAAAGAACCACAATTCGAGAGTCGTTTAGATGATACTTAGGTACGTACCCCCTGAGGCTTTTCAAATATTTAATGCAATACTTGTATAAGTATTTTCTGCCAAAAAGTACCCAAAACCAGATGTTAAATTATTTTTTATCTTGAAACAAAAAAAAAAAAACAGCAACTAGTACCTGGTGCAAAAACCAAAACACCCATATACCAAATAACTAGACAAAATTTTAAGAGAAAAATACACCAACCAACACATAATTACAACAAGTCAGGCAAACGCGTTCAAGTAACTAAGAACAACAACAATAAAAACAAAAAAATAAACATTAAAAGCTGAAGCAAAAAAATATTTAATTTAAACCGCAACATCAGCAACAGAAAACAGCAAACGAACAACAAAAAAAAAAAAAAAGAAAAAAACAAATTACAATAACAAACAACCAGCACGCGCAAAATTTGTAGCTTTGCTTTCAAGGAAAAAAAGTGAAATTAATTGTGGCTGCATGCGGCAGCAACCCCACAAAAGTGAAAAAAAAAATACAAAGCAATAAAAAATCATAAAACATTTATTATATACAAACAAGATAGAAATAATGGGGGAAAAATAAACATTAGCTGCTTTGTGCGCTAAGAAATACTTGCTTAGTGCAAATTGCAATGAAACAACAACAAAACTGCGCATTGTTTTGTTTTTTAAGCTGAAAAAAAAAACAAGAAATATACAAAATTTTTAAAAATAAAGCGTTAATTTTATATCGTGATTTCCAAAGCACTCGCACAAAGGAGCGCTAAAAATTGACAAAACCAAAAAAGTGGACAGTGATAAATATGATTTTGTGAATTGAACAATTTTGTGAATAGAACAAAAATATTTTTTTTAAGATAAATACAAAAATAATATTTTTTGCTTAAATTGTGGAAAAAGTCTTAAATAAGAGCTTTTTTAGAAAATTCAATTTAAGCTTAAAAAGTCAAAACTATTTTTTTTCGGTTTTTTGTTACTTCTTCCTTATTTTTCTTAAATAAATTTTTTTTAGTAAGTTAGTGATAATCTTTGTAAAATATCCTGAGTTCCATTCACCAGAATGTATAGAATTTAATTTTAATTTCACAGAATAGTTCTTCATATCAAGTTCGTTTCTTGACTCTTACGTTATTTGTTAAAAATGTCCATACAAATTTGTTTTAAGCTAGCAGGGTATCCGACGTTGTCCGGGTTGGAAATGTATTTTAGGGTAGTTTTACTTTTCCATGCCTTCTTCTTCAAACCTTTTCTCCCACATTCAAGTTTCTTTTCAGTTCATCTCGCAAAGTATTTATTTGAAAAATTTAATTTGTATCATTTAAACTGACTGAAAACATGGCCTTAGAGTAAAAAAAAAAACCGTATTTTCGGTGCTTGACTTCTGGGCGAAGCGTATTGATATCGTTTATCTCTGTACCCATTTTTAGGTCCCTACCTCGAACCCTTTTAGAGATATGTATTCACCTTGAAATATTTCTATGGGAGGTGGCACGCCCTCTTTACGATAACTTCCGTGTTTTTTCTTTATTTGAGTACAAAAAAAACAAATCTAAGCAGTACAAACAATTTTAACTTAATTAACATAACGCTTTTGCCTCGTTCAGATACAAAGCCATGATACTGTAATATAAACTACCCGGGCGTATGAGTAACCATAAGACCTACCAACTGTGTTCGCAAGTGTACTAAGTACAGTATCTGCACTAGTTACTGAAATATTTTGTACAATAACAACTCAAAAATTAAAAAAAAAATCAAGATTAAAACAAGAACAAAAAAACACAACAACAAAGCAGTTCCCAAGCAGTTCAACAAGTAACTAATACAGCAGCGGCAATAGCAAGAAGTTTACAGTTTGAAAAGAAGAAGAATATAATATACAAGGTAAGTTTTAGATAAATAGTGCTAATAACTATTTAAAGTTGAATGATCAAATGGCGTAAATTTCGATTTAAAAAGAGAGCTGAAGAATTGTTTAACATTAAAAAAGAGTTAGATTCTTTTTCGTTTTACACTCTTGTATTCCTACTTTATATTAATCCTTCATCATAAATCAACAAGATTTTAGAATTTGAATTTATAAAAAAATAGGTTAATAATTATTTTATTATGAATACCTTTGTATGAAAACCTTCTGTTTTTCTTACTAGGAAGTTAGTATAAATTCAACAAGAATCCAAAAAAAATATAAGTAAACAAATAGCTTGAGAATAAAATGAATACATAAGTAGTATACACTTTTAAGTAGCTACTTCCGCTTTGATGACATAGCGATATTGTTTAAATTGCTTGACGCGATATTTATGTACATAATTAGCGTATTTTAAGACAAAAACGCCTAACAAACAACTTGAGATTATAAGAGCAAAAGCAACAACACGTAATTTCTCAGTTGATGCTGTGGTGCGCAAGGCCGTTGTCATCATTTGTGGTTATAAATAAAATGTACCAATGTACAAGTGAATTTTGTACATACGTATATGAGCACTTGCCTATTTTTGGGTTGCGACACCCCCACCTTTAGCTGGGAAGTAATATACCTCAAAGATGTACCTACTTAAGTTGTAGACTTTTAAGTCAATTACACACACGCAGCGTTTAGACCTATGTGTCATCTCTTGGTATACTCTATCTGCTAGCTATCTAATTAGTTGCTTATTTTCTTTGTATAAAAATAAAAGTATTTAAATGCCTCCTCCGCCCTTCATTATTACTATTATTAAGATTTTTTGTTGCTCGGGCAAAATGTCTGCGTTTTTTCTTGGTTTTTTTTTTTGTTGCTGCTCTCCACCTCCGCTGCCTCGAATATGCTTATTCGCTGTAATACATCATGCCATGTGTTATTCGAAGTTAACACCCACATTTGCTTATATTGGTAAAGTGATACGTAATGTTCATGTATACACATTGTACTATATTGTATGCATATGCATGAAGTTCGTTTCTTAAATCTTTCGTTATATTGTTTGTTAATAATTCCCATTACGTGTCATTGGCCCGATGTGGCATTTGGTGTTTGACTGCGATTGCAGTTATGTTTAAAATGTTATTTCATTTTGAATTGAAGAAAAAATATCGGATTTGTATACAATTCTCATATCATTGCAGAAAAATTAGGTAATAATAGTTGTTATGAGAATTGACATTGTTTTCATGTTGGCATTATTTATTTCGGAAATGAATTTTTCTTTCTTTGTATAAAATAAAACAAACTAAAATTAAATAAACAAAAATAAAATAAAATAAATTACAATAAAATAAAATAAAACTAAATTAAATTAAATAAAACCAAATAAAATAAAGTAAAATAAAACCTAAAATAAAATAAAATTAATAAAAAATATAATAATAATAATAAAAAAAAAAAAAACTAATGGCGGCGATATACCAACTGGTTATCATAACCTCTAACGAGATTTTTAGCCGAGCTTCTCTTTCCAACTTGTGGTGAGTTGCTTTTGAGTTTTCCTACAAGTTGGCGGGACCTACAGTTTTTTGCCGACTCCGAACGGCACTTGCAAAGCAAATGAATTTTTTGCTGACTACTGCCGAGGGGCGAACCCGTTTAGAAAAAATTCTTTTTCTAAATAATTTTTGATGTTACTTTTGCCGGGCATCGAACCGCCACGACTTGGTGTTGAAGGCCGAACACTTAACCGCTACACCACGGCGGCCGCCAACATATACTTTGAAATGAATAAATAATAATAAAACCAAATAAAATAAAGTAAACTAAAAACTAAAATAAAATAAAATAAAATAAAACAAAGCAAAATAAAATAAAATAAAACAAAATAAAATAAAATAGAATAAAATAAAAGGAAATAAAATAAAATAAAATAAAATAAAATAAAATAAAATAAAATAAAATAAAATAAAATAAAATAAAATAAAATAAAATAAAATAAAATAAAATAAAATAAAATAAAATAAAATAAAAGAAAATAAAATAAAATAAAATAAAATAAAATAAAATAAAATAAAATAAAATAAAATAAAATAAAATAAAATAAAATAAAATAAAATAAAATAAAATAAAATAAAATAAAATAAAATAAAATAAAATAAAATAAAATAAAATAAAATAAAATAAAATAAAATAAAATAAAATAAAATAAAATAAAATAAAATAAAATAAAATAAAATAAAATAAAATAAAATAAAATAAAATAAAATAAAATAAAATAAAATAAAATAAAATAAAATAAAATAAAATAAAATAAAATAAAATAAAATAAAATAAAATAAAATAAAATAAAATAAAATAAAATAAAATAAAATAAAATAAAATAAAATAAAATAAAATAAAATAAAATAAAATAAAATAAAATAAAATAAAATAAAATAAAATAAAATAAAATAAAATAAAATAAAATAAAATAAAATAAAATAAAATAAAATAAAATAAAATAAAATAAAATAAAATAAAATAAAATAAAATAAAATAAAATATAATAAAATAAAATAAAAAAAAATAAAAAAAAAATAAAATAAAACAAAATAAAATAAAATAAATTAAAACAAGATAAAATAAATTAAAATAAAATAAAATAAAATAAAATAAAAAAAATAAAATAAAATAAATAAAATAAAATAAGCAAAAAAAAATAAAAAAAAATGAAAATAATAAAAAATTAATAAAAAAAAATAAATAAAATTAAATAAAATAAAAAAATATAATAAAATAAAAAAATAAAATTAACGCCACAAAAAATTCGAAATTCGAGTATACGTAACCAGCGAAAATTCAAAATTCGCAATACTTTTTGAACACACCTCGTAAAATAAAATAAAATAAGCAAAAAATAAAATAAAATTATATATAATATAATAAAATAAAATAGACAAATAAAATAAAATAAAATCAAATAAAATAAAATAAAAAATAAAATAAAATAAAATAAAATAAAAAATAAAATAAAATAAATAAAATAAAACAAAATAAAATAAGCAAAAAAAATAAAAAAAATTAAAATATTAAAAAATTAATAAAAAAAAAAATAAATAAAATTAAATAAAAAAATATAATAAAATAAAAAAATAAAATTAAATAAAATAATATAAAAAAATAACAAAAACAAAATTAAATTAAATTAAATAAAACAAAATAAAGTAGAATTAAAAATGTAAGTTTTCAATAGTCTTAGAATTCAACCAAATTTCCATAGAATCAATTAAAAAAAAAAAAATTAAAACCCACACCGCCAAGAAGAACATAACCACAAGCCAACAAATAGTATTACACCTTGCGTTACAACAGAAGAGAAAAAAACAAGTAAGGAAGTCTAAGTTCGGGTGAAACCGAACATTACATACCCAGCTGTGCACATAAAGTGGGCGTGATCGTTCACCGATTTTTCTTATTTTCTGTGGTAGTACTCTACATAAACATAACATGCCTGGTACCTAGTTTCGTAAATCTATCTCACACCGTTCTGAAGTTGTTAGCAGTCGAATTTAAAAATTGCGGTGCCACGCCCACTTTCCAAAATTTTGAAAAAATTATGTAAAGAATATGAAAGTTGATGTATGTACCAAATTATATTATTATTATGGCGAAATCAGTTAATTAGATATGGACTTTTCAATATTTCCACCTCCTTTCAATATAACTTTTATGAAAAAGTAGGCGTGGTCGCGAAGCGATTTCGTTTATTTTCTATAGCTGAATTTACCACAACAATAGTATGTCCTCTACGAAATTTCGTTATACTTGCATAAACTGTTCTGAAGTTATTAAGAGTCAAAATTTTAAAATTTCTTCAAATATACGTGGGCGGTACCACGCCCCCTTTTCAAAAATTTTTATAAAATCGGCCTTAGAACATCTAAATCAATACATATTGCAAATTTTATCATTGTAGCTGCTTCTAATATTGAATTAACCCATTTTATACGTTTTTCGAAATTTTCGATATCGAAAAAGGGGCGTGGTTATGGTCCGATTTTACCCATTTTCAATAGCAATCTATTCTGAACCCAAATAAGTACGCATGCCAAATTTGGTGAAGATATCTCATTATTTGCTCAAGTTATCGTGTTAACGGACAGACGGACGGACATGGCTCAATCAAATTTTTTTTCGATCCTGATCATATTGATATATGGAAGTCTATATCTATCTCGATTCCTTTATACCTGTACAACCAACCGTTATCCTAACAAAGTTATAATACCCTGTGTACAAGTACAGCTGGGTATAATTAATAAAAAACAACAACAAATTCTGTTAATAACTATTTATGCAGAGGCGTTATTCAATGATGCTCACGCTCGCTTGCAGAAGCGTCAAAAATTACTACTTAAACGTACAACAGCAAAAATTGATGCGCAACCGTTCTCAACGTTGCTCATAGCACGCTGTTTAGTTAATTTTGGCGACGCATCGTGCCGGTTGATTGCCATTTATGTCGTTATGATGGTGCGTTATTGTTGTAAATTGCTTGTGGCTGCTTAAATTGTATTGCCTCATTTGCTCCAGCAAGCAAGCAATCATCTGTGCGTCTGCAATTTGGTTTCGTTGTTTTTATGTGGGCGGCAATTTATTTGCTAAATTTAAGCATACACGAAATGCAGCGTTTTGGGGGAGGGGATGGAGGAAAATTGTGGAAAAAAGTGGATGAGATTAAAATAACTGCATGTTATTCGTTGATAGTTGTAGGGTAGTACTGTTGATATTTTATAATAATTCAGTTTCCTTTTTTGGCCAGCAAACGTTTTTGTAAAACAAAAATATCTAAGAAAACTATCAATCAATTTTATTAGTATTTCTTACTTTAAACGGTTACTATGAGGGATGACTCAATAAGTTTAACAATTTTTCAATGTCAGTTAAGAAACATTACTGAACTTTTTGTTCAGAAAACTGTGGGCTATTATATGAACCCATCCCAATGAGAACATCGGCAGACATGTCGCCTACTAAATAAACAAATTCACACTATTTAAAGAAATGAACATACATACATACATGGGTACATAGGAGGAATCAATAATGAGTAGGTTTAAGCCACCAAATATGAGTGAGTGTGAATTGTGAAATTCCTGTATCATAAATTAGCACCATTATTGAAATAAACAAAAAAGTAAAAATTAGATAAAATAAAATAAAATAAAATAAAATAAAATAAAATAAAATAAAATAAAATAAAATAAAATAAAATAAAATAAAATAAAATAAAATAAAATAAAATAAAATAAAATAAAATAAAATAAAATAAAATAAAATAAAATAAAATAAAATAAAATAAAATAAAATAAAATAAAATAAAATAAAATAAAATAAAATAAAATAAAATAAAATAAAATAAAATAAAATAAAATAAAATAAAATAAAATAAAATAAAATAAAATAAAATAAAATAAAATAAAATAAAATAAAATAAAATGAAATGAAATGAAATAAAATAAAATAAAATAAAATAAAATAAAATAAAATAAAATAAAATAAAATAAATAAAATAAAAAAAAATAAAATAAAATAAAAAAAAAAAAAATAAAATAAAAAAAAAATAAATAAAATAAAAAAAAAATATAATAAAATAAAATAAAATAAAATAAAATAAAATAAAATAAAATAAAATAAAATAAAATAAAATAAAATAAAATAAGATAAAATAGAATAAAATAAAATAAAATAAAATAAAATAAATTAAAATATAAAATAAATATAATAAAAAAAGTTAACTTAAAAAAGGTTAAAAAAATAAAACAAAATAAAATAAATTAAAAAATGTTTAATATAAAATTAAAAAATAAATAAAATAAAAAAATTTATTAAAAAAAGAAAATTAAAAAAATTAAATAAACTAAAAAAAATAATTTAGAATAGAGTGAAATAAAACAAAATTAGAGAATATAAAATAATAACCTCATATTGTTCTTGTAACATACCCCACTTATAAAATAAAATAAAATAAAATAAAATTAATTTAAATTAAAGATATTAAATTAAAAAGGTTAAATTGAAAAGGAAATACATAAAACTGCTTCAAAGCTACAACTGAACTAGTTCAATATAGTTAGATCTTCCTTTAATATTACCATTCTAACCCATTCTAACTTAAAAAGCTTTATCTTATCTGTTTTATTCATGCGATAAATTGTCCAACATTAAACATATAGCATGTGTAGCTAAAATTCGTTTCTTGTGTGACACATTTATCGCATCAACAACAGCAACTGCCAACAGAACACAGCATGACTACAAATGTGATGATGTAAATCTCGGCGGTGCCCTCCATCTATTGCCACTAGCATGTGTGTTGAATATAAATCAGATAAATACATATGTAAACACATACATTCTAAATTTTATAAATATACACAGTTTGCTAAAATTCCTAGCAAAAATTTTTTTACTATAATGTTATGTCATTGACAATTATAAGATGTTTAACCTTAGCTGCTTTTAAAATTAACATTTTACTCAACACAACAAATTTTGTATTTTGAACAAAGAAGCGAGCGCGTCTCGACTGTTGCTCTATCTCTTATCTCTCTCTGTTTCTTTTCTTTTTCTTTTTTAAAATAAAAAAGTATAAATATTTTTACTACCGCTACAACTATTTATTATTCTTTATTTTAAGGCTACTTCGTGAGTTGTGGTATTTGGTTTGCCGTTGGCAAGGAATGGGTCATTTTCAACTTGAAACAAATTAACTTAACTTGACTCAGTCAGCTAGTTAGCCAGCTAGCTAACTTGCCAGTTAACGATTGTCTAGCTGACGAGTTTGTTTGAATGACGTTGGCCGCGCCATAACCTGAATGTGAATTACTGTGGTGTGGTTGGGCGTATATGTGCTTAGCATTGCTGATTAGCTATTGCGCCATCGTGTTGTTGGTATGGATTTTTTTGTGTCGATTTTAGCTGTCTGCTTTTGTCTGGCAAAATTGTATAAATATGTGTTTTTTTAAAGAAAGAATTGATATAACAGAAAATCAAACAGTCTAAGCCATTGTTGAACGTTCTTCGTTATATTGATTTCTATGTTATTTATGGTATTTTTACACTGAAACGAAGGCGTGTAGTGCGTGGTCTGTGCGTATGAAATTGGGTCAATTAAATGCAAGACTTTATATTTATTGCCGAATGACAGCAAGCAGCTTTTTTTAATTTTCCAACTCGCAGGTAAAAAAAATGAAATAAAATAAAATAAAATAAAATAAAATAAAATAAAATAAAATAAAATAAAATAAAATAAAATAAAATAAAACAAAATAAAATAAAATAAAATAAAATAAAATAAAATAAAAATAAAATAAAATAAAATTAAATTAAATAAAATAAAATAAAATAAAATAAAATAAAATAAAATAAAATAAAATAAAATAAAATGAAATAATTTGATATTTTTTTGAGCTAAATATCGTTCAATAAAATTTGAATAATACTATAAAAGAGAAGTTTTATTCAAACCCTGGCCTATAGCTCAAAAAAATATCAAATAAAATAAAATAAAATAAAATAAAATAAAATAAAATAAAATAAAATAAAATAAAATAAAATAAAATAAAATAAAATAAAATAAAATAAAATAAAATAAAATAAAATAAAATAAAATAAAATAAAATAAAATAAAGTAACATAAAAAAAATAAAATTAAATAAAATTAAATAAAATAAAATAAAATAAGATAAAATAAAATAAAATAAAATAAAATAAAATAAAATAAAATAAAATAAAATAAAATAAAATAAAATAAAATAAAATAAAATAAAATAAAATAAAATAAAATAAAATAAAATAAAATAAAATAAAATAAAATAAAATAAAATAAAATAAAATAAAATAAAATAAAATAAAATAAAATAAAATAAAATAAAATAAAATAAAATAAAATAAAATAAAATAAAATAAAATAAAATAAAATAAAATAAAATAAAATAAAATAAAATAAAATAAAATAAAATAAAATAAAATAAAATAAAATAAAATAAAATAAAATAAAATAAAATAAAATAAAATAAAATAAAATAAAATAAAATAAAATAAAATAAAATAAAATAAAATAAAATAAAATAAAATAAAATAAAATAAAATAAAATAAAATAAAATAAAATAAAATAAAATAAAATAAAATAAAATAAAATAACACTGGTTTAAAGTATTAATTTTAAGAAATTATATTTTATTTTATTTTTTAATTTATTTTCGCCTTGTTGTTGTTTTCAACTCATAAATAATTTGAATTCCATTTTGTTGTGATATTAAGCAACTTCTTTGCAATTTATATTGGGAATTTCCGTTGTCATAAATGCGAAATGACCAAAAAAAACCAACATTTAATAGCAAAACGCAAAATACAATAAATGCAATCAACAAAATTTAAACGAGGCATTTCCGACACAATTCGAAATGGGTAAAATTTACTGCGAATTTTCGTGGTTGCCAAAATCGGCATCAAAGTTGATTTACAAAATAAAAAGCGCCTAAATGTCAGACCGCGCCAAATCGAGTTCGTCGCTTAAGTCTTTTGTTGAAGTATTAAAGTTTGCTGCTACTAACTACATACTCATTTATTATTATTATTATTTTGCAGAATTGCAGCGTTTGTAGTTCGCTGGTATTACAAACGAAACAACCTAAATACGCTGATGGAAAAATATATAAAAGAAAAAGCAATTAAAACACTGTCTTACCGCTACTTTAGCATTGCCTGCTGTCGCATTAAAACATATGCATAATTACAATTACATATACAAAAATTGCGAATTTTGACCTTTCTTGTTTTACTACCTCTAAGCGTCAATATATGTTTTATGTTATGCGCGCGAAAAAAAAGTTCGGAAATTTGGGTGATGCAAACGAAGCAATAGCAAAAACCAAACCAAAAATACAACGCGCTTAGTTACGCACAAACCACGCAGCGCTGGCAGCAGACAGCAGTGTCAGCAGAGGCCATCAACTTTGTTGTTGCGGCTTAGTTATTTTGTTGCTTTGTGTTTATGCAAGTATTTATTGTTGTTGTTATTTATGCATACAAATATTTCCCAGCACCGCTGTCTTTTTTAAATTTATTTCTTCTTTTCTTGATTGTTATTGAAATTTTGCAATGCCCCTGAGAAATTTCGGGGAAAGTTGTATAATATTTTACAGCTTTTGTTAGTTATATAATTTCAATATATTTTTTATTGCATAGTGCGCGGAAAGTTAGGTGCTAGACTTGCGTATTTCATTATTGCTGCGGTAGAGGCAACATTTCTTATGCGTATATTAAAATTTTTGGAATGAAGTTAAGAAAAAAGCTTCTTCAAACAAGATGTTCATCAGTTTGCGCCAAGCTTCGTTAGATATGAGGAAGATAAAATGTGTCCCATATTTCTTAATGATTTCTTAGAAATACTTTTTTTTTTGAAAAAATGTATAAATTTTATTTGGGAGCAAAAATATTTCCTCTGTAAATATTCCACTCTGGCAATACAAAATTGAAAATTGCATTAAGTTCCATGCAGCAGTTTTCGAGCAAACGAAAATTCTGACACTTTTTATGTAGTTTCCTTTTCTCTCCGTAATTTGCTTTATTTTGTTTTATATTGTTTTATTATTTTTTTTTATTTTTTTTCTTTTATTTTTTTTTCTTTTTTTTTCTTTCATTTTACTCTATTTTATTTTTCCTTTTATTTGTTTTTACTTTTTTTAATTTCTAAATTTTGTCTTATCTTATTTAACTTTATTTTATTTTATTTTATTTTATTTTTTTATTTATTTTTATTTTGTTTTATTTTTTTTTTTTTTTTATTTTATTAACTTTTTTCATTCAATTTTATTTTACTTTGTTTTATTTTATTTTATTTTATTTTATTTTATTTAAATTTATTTTATTTTATTTTATTTTATTTTATTTTATTTTATTTTATTTTATTTTATTTTATTTTATTTTATTTTGTTTTATTTTATTTTATTTTATTTTATTTTATTTTATTTTATTTATTTTTATTTTGTTTTATTTTATTTTATTTTATTTTATTTTATTTTACTTTATTTTATTTTATTTTATTTTATTTTATTTTATTTTATTTTATTTTATTTTATTTTATTTTATTTTATTTTATTTTATTTTATTTTATTTTATTTTATTTTATTTTATTTTATTTTATTTTATTTTATTTTATTTTATTTTATTTTATTTTATTTTATTTTATTTTATTTTATTTTATTTTATTTTATTTTATTTTATTTTATTTTATTTTATTTTATTTTATTTTATTTTATTTTATTTCATTTTTTATTTTATTTTATTTTACTTTAATTTATTTTATTTTATTTTATTTTATTTTATTTTATTTTATTTTATTTTATTTTATTTTATTTTATTTTATTTTATTTTAAATTATTTTATTTTATTTCATTTTATTTTATTTTATTTTATTTTATTTTATTTTATGGTATTTTATTTTATTTTATTTTATTTTATTTTATTTTATTTTATTTTATTTTACTTTATTTTATTTTTTGTTTTTATTTTATTTTATTTTATTTTATTTTATTTTATTTTATTTTATTTTATTTTATTTTATTTTATTTTATTTTATTTTTATTTTTTATTTTATTTTATTTTTATTTATTTTATTTAATTTTATTTTATTTTATTATATTTTAATTTTTCAATTTTTTTTTATTTTTTTTTTTTATTTTATCTTATCTTATTTTATTTCATTTTATTTTGTTTTATTTTTATTTTTATTGTATTTAATTTAATTTAATTTAATTTTATTTTATTTTATTTTTTAAAATCAATTTTATTTTTATTTTTTATTTTATTTAGTTTAATTTGATTTTGTTCTATTTTATTTTATTGTATTTCGGTTTATTTTTTTTTTATTTTATTATTATTTTTTTATTTATTCTATATTATTTAATTTAATTTTATTTTATTTTATTTTACTTTATTTTATTTTATTAATTTTAAAATTTTTTTTTACTTTATTTAATTTATTTTTTTTAAATTTAATTAATTAATTTAATTTTTTATTTCTACTCCGATCTCTGAAAAAATCCAAAACATAAACATCGAAATCTTTATTCTTAATGATACCACTTTAACACTCTTTAATTTAATAGTCATTAGATCATCTTCTCATACTTACATATGATTTGCAAAGACACGTTTGCAAATTACCCCAAATTATGGTAAATTATCACTAATCATTTCACAGACTAATACCGGTCATCTGTGAATATTTGCTTACAAAATGAAAACGTGTTTAATTATATTTGCATGAACATACTGAGTTAATTTGTCTATGTATTTACATAGGTATTCATCAACATATATATTCTGTACAAGCAAGAGAAACCCCGTCCTTAATTTGCCCCGAAAAGAGTTCATTTTAGAATTTTCGTTAAATTTAAGTTTGATAGACATGGCCCAACAAGAATTCAAAGATTTTTTTTTGTGAATTTTTGACGGTAATTCTACACCAGCGTTTTTTTGCATACATATGTAACTAGTGATGCATGTATAGGAAAATGATACAGGCAGAAACAATTTAATATACATTCTCAGAGTTTGGATTCTGTGTGCAAACTTTTTTCTATTTTTATCTGCTAAGGATTAGAAAGAAGTTGAGAATGACAATAAAGAGAATAATTATGACGATGAAAGTGGGAACCAAAAAAAAGCTAAATCAAACAGACCAACTTCATCCTTGTCATTAGCATTTTTTCCAACAGTCTATTGCTATTAATGACCGAAGATATGTGTTTATGTGTGAACTCCGCGAATGCCAAACAAATGTATAATATGGAGAGTAAAACTTTGAATTAAAAGTATGCGCGAAATGAAGCAGATAAAAAGAAGAAAATGTTTTATATGGTCTATTGCACAATTTTGGTATCAGTTACCTCTTGTTTTTAGGTGTTTTTTTAACGTTAATATATCTTGTTAAGCTCTTACTTAAAATGTGGTCAACGAGCGGCAATGTTTAAAGTATTCGTTTATATTTGCTGCTTTTCGAAGTTCGAATAATTTTCGAAGTTATGGAAAAATGTGTGTTTTTAAGCAAAATTCAGCTTAAAGCGAAAAAATACCACTGTGATAGCTTTCGAAGTTCGATTAATTTTCAAAGTCATTTGGAAGTTTTTCGACATTTGAAATATTTTTTTTTTAATTCAAATTTCAGTCTAACCAGATATAAAATACCAATTCACAAGTGTTTTAAGTTGCAATCATTTTCAAACTCTAAAAATATATCATTTTAAAAGTTTTTGAAATTCGAAGTCATTTTCGAAGTCATGAAAAATATTTTTTGTGGTTTTTTTTCGTGAACTCAAATGAGTTCAGTAAAACTTTGTCTTGGTGTTGGATTGGAATGTTTGTATTAAACTTTGTCTTGGTGTTAGATTGGAAAGTTTTTGGATGTTTCGCATAGTTTTCGAAGTTACTCAGTTCTTCTAACATTTTTTTTTAAATTCGAGCCATAACTTCTGGCAAAATATAAAATACCAATTTCCAAGTGTTTTCAAGTTCCAATATGTTTAGAACTCTAAAAAGTACCACTTCAATAGTTTTCGAAATTCGAAGTCATTTTCGAAGTCATGAAAAATATTTTTTGTGGTGAGTTTTCCGTGAACTCAAATGAATTCTGTAAAACTTTGTCTTGGTGTTAGATTGAAAATTTTTTGGATGTTTCGAAGTTACTCAGTTCTTCGAACATTTTTTTTTTAATTCGAGCCATATTTTCTGGCAAAATATAAAATACCAATTCACAAGTTTTTCCAAGTTACAATCATTTTCGAACTCTAAAAAACCACTTCAATAGTTTTTGAAATTCGAAGACATTTTCGAAGTCATATAAAATATTTTTTGTGGCGAGTTTTCCGTGAACTCAAATGAATTCTGTAAAACTTTGTCTTGGGGTTAGATTGAAAATTTTTTGGATGTTTCGAAGTTACTCAGTTTTTTGAACATTTTTTTTTTATAATTCGAGCCATTCCGTAAACATAACTTCTGGCAAAATATAAAATACCAATTCACAAGTTTTTCCAAGTTACAATCATTTTCGAACTCTAAAAAAACCATTTCAATAGTTTTTAAAATTCGAAGTCATGTTCGAAGTCATGAAAAATATTTTTTGTGGTGAGTTTTCCGTGAACTCAAATGAATTCTGTAAAACTTTGTCTTGGTGTTAGATTGGAAAGTTTTTGGATGTTTCGAATAGTTTTCGAAGTTACTCACTTTTTCGAACATTTTTTTTTAATTCGAGCTCTTCCGTCAAACATAATTTCAGTTTCACAAGTTTTTCCAAGCTGCAATCATTTTCGAACTCTAAAAGAATACCACTGTAATAGTTTTCGAAATTCGAAGTCTTTTTCGAAAACATGAAAAAAAGTTTTTGTGGTCATTTTTTCGTGAACTCAAATGAATTCAATAAAACTTTGTCTTTGTGTTAGAATGGAAAGATTTTGGATGTTTGAATAGTTTTCGAAGTTACTCACTTTACTGTGTGCTTTTGCCATGGAGTATGTACTCGTATTGCAAAGTATGTAGGTACTAATTGTGCTTATTTTTAGCAAACATTTAATCTCCAAAATTGCAGTTTCATTTTTCGGAATTTCTGCTTGGTTGCATTCCTGCAGCTACAATTAACACTTTAAGCTATACATTTGAACATTTTGTTTCTCCATCAAGGTAATTACTTAAGTTTGCTTTCATTTTCAAACAAATTTCCAAAAAAAAGCACCTTGCCTTTGAAAAATTGATGCAAATACCAACGAAAAAAAACACAGCTCAAACATATCACCAGCAGACAGACATTGGTGCAAAGTTTCATGGATGAGCGCTAGCCAAAGTGGCTGCAATTTATCTTGTCTGCGATTGCAATCAAAAATTTCAAAAAAAAAAATCAACTTTTCACCACCCAGCCAAAATGCACAAAAACACACGACTGCTTTAAGCCATAATTTACTTTTTAAGTGTAATGCAAGTTTGTTTGTGCGCTAGTTGATGGTGGTGAAAATTTTTGGGAAAAACATCATTTCTTATGAAAAAACAAAAACAAAATTGAAAATGAAAAATGAAGAAAAGCAAAATTGTTTAATATTTGCCACGGTCATTGCCGTTTTGCCGCTGCGTTTGACTTGCAACGATAAATGGGTTCATATGTGAGTGTACTTAGTTTTTGTTTTCATGGCGCACTTTTGTTGCCCTCGTCATTTCTTTTGTTATTAGTTGCTCGTTTGTTTATTTTTGCCTTAGCTAGTTGTTAACCTCTGTTTACAAATATTTTGATGCTTCAATTTGCATAACAAAAGCGTGAAAGTGCTTCATATGCATATGAAGATGTTAGATGGTTTTGAAAAATTCACAAAAATTTGTATATTTGTGTTAAGTTACATTTTTTTTGTGTGTGTGAATGCTATTATTTATGCTACGGCATCTGCTTTACATCACTGTAATATGATATTCATATGCCATTTACATATGTTTGTAGTGCCGGTAGAGAAAAATCTTCTTTCACAACATTTATTGCATATTTATTTGTTTAAATTTATTTTGCATAAACGTTAAGCAGAAAGTTGGGGCAATTAATTAAAATGCCGCTACTTCTTTGCATAAACAAAACATAAATATATTACTTTATCACATGTGATATAACACATAACATATTGAATATATAATATGATATTTCATAATACAAGCGGGCCATTCCACGATGACAGGTACGACATTGCAACTTAGGCTTTAAACTCGAACACAGCATTGCTTTGTGCATGTCATTAATAATTATCATTCACTGCGGAATGCGCCATCTATGCACAGTAGGTAGCTTCCAGCTATTCATAGGCCTTCGACCTCATTTATTGCTCATCACCTTATTAGAAATGTAAAATTTGATTACATAGTTAATAAGCTGACGTTAGCTGATTATGCATGCGTGTGTAACGTCTGTACCACTTGCATTTGCCCTGTAGATATACTAAAATCTTTTCTGTTTAAGCTAAGTTGATTGACGAAACACGAGTTGCTCGCTTAAGTCTTTAGTTTTATATGGCGGCGTTGCATGTTTTATCAAACGCCTTTGGAATTTTATAATTCGATAATTGGCTAATAAGTAGGAGTGTATAACCACCATATTTAGATAAAATGATAATACAACCAACCTACATAGTAATCTTTCTTTGCATGCGAAGAAAAACGAAAAGTTAATAAGGGACCACGCCCAATTTTATATAACTTTTTTTTATAACAGGTTGTTTCTGCCCAAATGGGACCATAATAATTTTATCGAAGAGATGAAGATATAAGTAAAAAATGGCGTTTTTTTCGAAGTTAGCCTCCAAAATGTAGTTACCGACTTTCGAAGTTCGAAAGTGGTTTTCCAACTGTTTTGTTTAAAAAATGAAAATGTAAAATGTGGGCATGGACTGCGAACTTCTGTTGTTTGATTGGTGTCCTTTTTCTATTTAAAAGTGCATGTAGAAGTGCTATATAGGGTCAAAGTGTGATCTTCGAAAAAATTAAAAGCCGCGCTTATTTTTAATTATAAAATATTTCTTCATACAAACACTATCGGATTAAAAAAAGTACATCAATCAAGTAAGAGAAGCAAGAAGGTCACGCCCACATTTAACCTTTTTCAATTTTTTAAACACAACAATTAGAAGACCAAATGGTCCACTTCGAATTGCACTTCGAAAGCCCGCATCTAAGTTTTGGTGGCTAACTTCGAAAAACGGAGAACGCCATTTCTTTTGCCTATGACTTAATCTCCTTAAGAAAATTGGTTTTCTCCCAGAAGAAAAGTGTATTTTGTCGTACAGCGTATTCATAAAGTTCGAACATTTTTTTTCGAAGTTGGAAAATTTTTCGAAATTATGGGTATTTACATTTTATGTTCAACCCGTTTTTTCCCGTGAAAGATATAGTCAGTACAGAAAATTCATAAAGTTCGAAAAAAATTTCGAAGTTGGAAGATTTTTCGAAATTATGGGTATTGAAATTTGATGTTCAAACGGATTCACGTGAAATATATAGTCAGTACAGAAAATTTAAAATATCATTTTGAAACTAATTCAAATTCGAAATAATTTTCGAATTTAGTTCAGTTTGGAAAAACTTAAAAAATATGACTTCGAAATTTTCGAATATAATATGAATAATATGACCGCAGTTCACATAAATAAAAAAAATCACTTCGAAAAAATTTTCGAACATAAAATAGTTTTCAAAATTATGGCAAATATGTTGGTTTTTATTACTTGTTTATTATAAATTCAGTTTATCAAAGTAAATATCACTTCAAATTTATTCGGTACAGCAAAGTTTGAAAATATTTCAAAATCAATTCGAAATTATTTTTTTCGAAATTCAGAATAAAAAAGCACTAAAATACCCAGGCAATGCTGAAAAATCCGTTACAATTTTTGTGAAAAAACGCTTCAAATATACCAACGGACGATTAGGTAAACCTAGTATTAGCTGCTTGCTCGCCTGTGGCTTGAAACGATTTTCCATTTTCGCCATAACTTTTTTAAATTACAACTGAATTTTCATTTTACTCTCATTATAAAAAGTTGTAGCGAAAAACAAATTTGTAAAATGTTCAACATCGATATCGAAAAATGTGAGCGCGCACTAGCTTGGTTATTCCGTAGTTTAACTAAAACTCATTTCATATACACAAATATGGTAGAGACATGAAAATGCAGCAGCTATGCGGAAAAGAAAAATATTTGTACATGTGTTTATGTAAAACATGCAGAAATGTGTGCATATGTAAGTATGCATAGACGCATAAAGGCTGGTGTTGCGTGTAAGAAACCAAAAAAAAAAAAAAAAACAGGTGGACGTTGCTGAGCTAAGTTTTAAGTAATTAAGCTGAACTATTTTATTTTAATTTTTTTTGTTTTATATACCAATATGTTTACATTTTAAACTACTTCATTAATGACTAGCAATACAAATTTTAAGGTATTTTTAAAGCCTTAATAATGCAATACATATACACTTTCCACAGCAAATTTATAACCATTTTCGATATTATGTAGTTTTTTTTTTATCAAACAGCTTTTTGATGTGACTTTTTTTAAGAGAGTTTTTTTTTTCTTCGAGTTTTTTCGAAAAAGAGTTTTTTTCTGCATAACTAATCATTTGGCTTAGCGCAAAAATTTTCGAACTATTTTCGAAGATTGTTGTACCGAATTTTGAAAACAAAAAATTTCAGTTTTATTTTGTACTCTTCTTTGATGTTCATTGTACATACATATGTGGTAAATAATATATGTACAACTTAGACAAAATCGAACTTTTCTGGAGAGAGTTTTTGTATTTTTTTTTAGTTATTGGTTGGGTTTACGAACCGGTTCAAGTTTTATCCAGGTGGTTCGAACTATTAAACCGAATCACCCAGATTTTCGGGAAGTGTTTCGAACCACTGAACCGAACCACAGAGATTTTTAGAATGGTTAGGACCCCTGATCAAAAATTACAACGCGTCCCGAAAAATTTTCAAAACAATTTTGATATCTGGGTACTAATATGTATATAGAATAATTAGAGTACAGACTAAATATAACCTTTTTGAATTGTCCTTAAAGGACATGGAAATAATGTCCTTTAAAATTAGTATCATTCAACTTTATAAAAATTCGATGTGTTATAAAAAGTTGTAATGTAATAAAAGTCCTGAAAATGTATATAAAAATATTTAAGTATGCACATGATGGGTATCAAATGAGAGGTGTTCATGAGAGCCTAAACTAAGTGCAAATTTTATTTCGATATCTCAATCCGTTTTGAAGATATCAACCAAAGCATTAATAAAATGTATCTAAACTTTTCCTACTTGAATAACTAAATGTTACTCATACGCCGTGCATGTCCTATAAAAAGTGAACTATAATTGCAAAATTTCAAGATATACACAATTATTTTTGCTAGAAAACATATTGATACGCAATCTACTAAATAACTTTAGAAACTCCAATATACTTTTTCCCGTGAATATATTCTTTTCAATATCATAGCAAAGGATCCTGTTGTCCTAATAAAATGTCAAAGGTAGAGATTTGTTGCACATTCCTTTATATATGGACACAAAATTTTAAATATTTTGTATATTTGGAATTAGTATAAGCTGCTTGATAGAACTTTAACTAAAAAGCGGCACGGGGGTACCGTCATCCTAGAGGGTATGCATTAGGGTGGATCGACAAAAAAAGTTTTTTTTTTGGGATCGCCTTCAAAATATCTTTAATCCTAGGGGTGGACTGTAAAAACTTTTTTTTTTGTATGGGGACCGATCCGGGCTAGTATGCATATCAAATTTCGAAGCAGAAGTTTTTTTTATTCATATTTTGAAAATTATTTTTCTTTTTTGCATGAGATACTGTGACTTAAAACGCTTAATTCACATTTTCTTGAACATCTTTAAAAAAACATATTTCAGATAGCACCTCTTCGCTTGATTAAGTTTGTTTTCCTTATTTCTCATTCGCATGCTCGTTGACTTACGCCATGAACTAAATTTGCGAATTTCGGATGTTGCTGCTAACAAACAAACATACCCAAATAAGCATACTAAATTTCCCAACGGAAGTGAAATTTTTTAAATTTAATGAAACATTTTTATACTTCAGGAAAAAATTAAAAAAATTTTATTGTAATATTTAATCATTTTATTATAAATAAATGAGCAAAAACACTTTGACATGACACAGCGTAAATTAAGTAATGAAAGTGAAAGAAAGCAAATTGCTAATGCGTGCATGTGGCATGCAACACAATAAAATATAAAGCCTACAAGTGGCGGCGCATGCTTCATATTTTCGGTCATTAATCGTATAAAAGCGCGAGCTTGAATAGCAAAAAAAATACAGAAAGCTATTAAGCGAATCTTCAATTAAATAAGAAAAATCGCGAAAAGGGGACTAATAAAAGTTCGGTTAGTTTAACAGCAAATGTAAAAAAAAATATTATAATAATAATTGAAAACTGGTATTAACTTTCCATTGTACTATAATAAAAAAGAGGATTAAAAGATATATACTTTTTTAACCCACCCTATTGTACATATTTCTAAATACGTTGCTACTTTGTTTGTACCAATCATTTAAAAATTCATTTCTGTATTTTTTAGTTTTTATTCTTAGCGATTTTGCCTTAGTAGCTGAGTGGGCTGCAAATTACCTGACTTCAACTCACGTTTGGCATTTGTTGCATGATTTGCCTTTATTTGGTATTTCAATTGCAATTTGGTATGATTTAGTTGACAATTTATTCAATTTTTGTTGAGCACATGTCAATGCACGAAAGTAGCCAATTACATGCGTAGTTATGCGCCCACGTTAAGTAAACGCTTATGCAGACATAGCTTAAATATCGAGCTATTTTGAGTGTTGGAAAAAAATGAAATAAAAACTAACAGAGAAGAAAATGAATTCAAAAAATAATTTTTTGAGTTGTGTAAGAGTCAATTGAAGATTTGTTTGAGAGTATGTTGCCACTGCAATATACTTCTACACATTCATACATTTTTCATTTTCTCCGTTTTTTCAAATCTACACAAGAATG
>CAXKVI010000004.1:93372969-93375469 GCA_964058755.1 Campiglossa producta
GGAAAAAGTAACTAGCTGGATTAAAAAACTGAAGATATAAAAAATTAGAAGAAAGTAAATAATTTAAACGTGCAATGACGCATGCAAAATCAGTATATGTGTACGTGGGCTTGTGTATGTCTCTACTGCTTTATATAGAAGTAGTTATTGAAGAGCTTTCTTACAGCAAAACATCTGGAAGTTGTATTCGTTACAAAGCCTAATCAGATGTTGACACACACGCATACGGTTAGACATACGATAGCAATCGTAAAAGTGTACGAGTGCGCAGGTGATTGACCGTTTAACTTAAACATTTCTAATGTTTTTACAACACTAACAAGGTAATTGATGAATGGAAATATATATGTGTGAGTGTATAAAATTATGACAATGCATTCAGCTAGTTATAATAAACACACTGGAAAACACTAAAAGTTGCAGCAAAAATAGAGAAATAAATGGAAAAAGAAACTTGACAATAAATTAAAAATAAATAAATATTTACTTATAGAAAGGTATGCCATGACTTTTTTATCCAACTACGCTGATTCTTTAGAAAATATGCACAAAGAAATTAAAATAAAAAAAAATACTTTCACAACGCATTTCCTTTAACTTTGTTCCCAACAGACTGCCTCAAAACTAATTTTCTGCATTTCTGAGCGTCCAAAAATATTGACAATAAATTATGTATGCAAGAAGCGTAAGCAGGCTTGAAAGTTCTTATGAAGAACAGTTGCTGGTACAGCAAGCATATATGAATATGTTTGACAGTTTTCATAGCTCAAATGTAAATTTTCGTCTATTGCTTAAACAAATATTTATCAACTATTTATGTGCGCTATTCGTTCATAAATATTTGTAAAAATTTTAAATAAAATAACAATGACAGTTACAGGCAGCTAAGCAATGTTGAAGGCGCGTCAAAGTTTCACACAACGAAAGAAGTTGCTGTTGAAGAAAAGGTTATAAAGAAAAAGTTCGTTGCCTAAGTCTTTTGATTGCTTGCTACTATTTTTCCCTTAATATTGTATTAAATTTGTTGACATTTATAGTGTTATTACATTTACTTAAAAAAAAGCTACAAAATGCGCAAAAAATATCCGAAGCTAAAAAAAAGACAAAAGACTACAGACACAAACCTGCAAATACTTAGAAAAATTCGCAAAAAATTTGTGCATTACGAAAATCATGCAGCACGATTTTTGTAGCAATCGAATAACGTTTGAAAACGACAGATGATTGTGATTTGGTGCGTCAGATAAGTGCATCTTTGTTGCTATTGTTGTTGCTGGTGTCGTCTTCGTCGTCACAAGCTCAAAAAATACTTTCTATTTCACTTGAGTAACTGCAGCCACGTTTTTTTCATCAATATAAAGCAATCAATAATGCAAACATGCACTTACATAAATGAATGTAAACTCATTACTATGTGCATAAACACAGATATTTTTAATGGGTAGAAATATTAGTTTTAAACAGAAGACGCTAAAAAATTAATACAAAACGAATGTGCAAATCACGCGACTAACAACAAATAATTGTTGGTAAATGTATTTTAATGTCTGTTTATGTGTGTCTTTAAGAGTCTATAGCACTTTTTATTTGCAACGTTCACCACACACTCTCACATTGAAGCTCACACAGCTTGTCAATCGTGCTTTGTTTTCTAGTAATCCTCGCACCATTATTATGATTACGGCTTTTAAGTTTTAGGTTTTAGTTTTTTTTATTGGTTTTTGCCATCTTTTTTATTGACACTACTGTTGTTGTTGTAACTTTTGTTGTTGTTGTGTCGTTTAGCGTTTGTTGACAAAATGTCAACAATACGATTAGCTGCTGTAATTGGCATATAAAAAGAGTCACCACAAAAATATGAATGTGTTTGTGCTTTTGGCGTGGGATGTGGAAAGGCGTGCCTATTGCCATACACAGTGTATCGAAATAGGCAAGAAATTCTCATCGAATTACACTTAGAGGCGGAGAGAAATTGGCTCACTCTTACATCGTTTCATTAGTTTTTTCAGAAAAAGGGCTAAAGAGCTATGTCTAAAGCAATTATGTAAAATATATTTTAAAAGATTACTACATCTAAAAGTACTAAAGGAATTGGAAAGTAGTGGTGTGGTGGAAGTATGCTTGGCTTACTACACCAAGGATGCGGGGATCTGAGTCTAGTAAAGGCAACGGTAGGGGTTTGGCAAAACTGGAAGGCTTCTTCACAAAAAATTTACCTGCAGTGCATTCAGTGTGGGCAAAAATGTGTAGGTAATGTCAATTTGTAGGAAAAAAAAAAAACAAAATCAGCACACCTTAAATTTGAAGAGAATCTCGACACATAAACAAAAATGTAATGAACGAAATTTTGGTTCGAAATTTGATATGCATACCCTCTACATTGGTTTTATTGTTCTAGGATAACGGCAACTTGTGCCAGCTAAGCTCGCAAAACACTACATTAAGGCTTCGAAAATGACAAGATTTTAATATTTCGCCCGTATATTAAGAACTGTGTAAC
>CAXKVI010000004.1:93380469-93425469 GCA_964058755.1 Campiglossa producta
AAAAAATTGTGGTGCAGTAAGTTTTTTCTTGATAACTTTTTGAATATTACACGGTTAAAAATTTGAACCTAAATTTTAAACTTTTTTGGACTACATATATGACCAAACTAAATTTGGATACAAATTTAATCTAGACCAGTTTTCATGAAAATTAGCTAAATAAATCGGGTTTCAATTATAAACCAGAAATGTTTAAACAATTTTTTAAATATAAAATAAATTTTTTGTCCGTTGGAGGGAATTCGAACCGTCTGCTCTAATACTGAGCTACATCGCACACATAAATGTTGTTGGCAAAATTCAATCTTGAACAAGCTTTCAAAAATAAATTTGAATTTTCAAACCAAAAAGTTTTAATTTTAAACCGAAAAGTTTTAATTTTCAAACCAAAAAGTTTTAATTTTAAACCGAAAAGTTTTAAGAATAAAAACAAACTAAAAAAAATGTGGCAGCTGGCAGGATTCGAACGAAAACGCTCAGGAGTCACAGCCGACTGCTCCACCGCTGAGCTATGCCGCACATTAAGTTTTTGGGGGCAAAATTCAATTACATTCAAGCAAACCAAAAATAAAAAATATAGACGGCTTTTTGATTTAGATTTTAAATCGAAACCAAAACTAATTGAAAATATTTGTAGGTATTTGGGCGGTTTGAAATATTGGACAAAAAAGATTGGAAAATTGATTAAACCTTATACGGCTTTAAAATTTAGGTTCATTTTTTTAGCCGTGTAAAAAAAATAATAATTTTTTACTACTACCGAAATGTGAACAAATACCCTCTGGAGAGAAAATCTAGGGTGACCCAAAGTTCTTACTTCAGATTCGGATTCAGCACACCTATAAGCTTTAGAAACCGATGAAAACCCCTCTGGGAGTTTTTTGGCTGTTGTACAGTGTAATCGTACAATTCTTTATGAATAATAAATTTTTTGTTCAAAGGGTAGAGCGCAAAGCGATATAAATTGCTTAAATTGTTGCTTTTTATTTTTATTCTTCAATTTAATATATGTTTTTTTCATAAAAAATTCTGAACGTCTTTATAATAAAAACCTCATCCTTTGCTCACTTTCCTCAAAAGAACGATCGTCTCATAAAGATCGATTTTATTTGCTTGTTGTAAGTAATTAATGAAGTATCATCAATTTGCACTAATTTGTCAAATTTTATTATCCAAAAAATTGTATTGCGAAGAATAAACCTTCACGTTTTTCTACAGAAACTGGGGCTCGTAAACTTTAAGCCGCAAATAAATGATTTATGTCCATTTGAATGGGGTGTTTAATAGTCTGGTCGTAGCAGAATATCTGAGAATGAGTGAAAAGTTTAATACGCGTTGCACTTTTGTATGTACATTAGAGCGTCCCAAAAATTTTTGCATCGAAATTTGATATGCATATCCTCTATCGGTGCGTTTTAGTCTAAGTAGTCTAAATAATATATGTATGTGTGAAGTTTTATTTTTTAGTTAGCTTTTACTAAGTTCACTAAAAACTACATTATGGCTTCGAAAATTACATGATTTTAATAACTTGTCTATAAATAAATCTCCATCTGTTATTTTTATAAGGACAACAGGATCCAGTATATGGAAAAAATGTTTGTTCGAAATTTGCATACCCTCTATATCGGTCCATTAAGGCTTAGAGGATGGCATGGCCTTAACATTTTGCTCATATTTAACAAACACCCACCTTTGAATTTTTATAAGGACAACAGGATCCTGATATTGAAAAAACGTATTCACGAAAAAAGCATATTGGAATTTGAAAAGTACTTTAGTAGATTGCGTAACAATATCTTTTAGCAAAAGTAATCATGTATATCTTGAAACTTTGCAATTACAGTGCACTTTTTAAATGTTATACACGGCGTATGAGTAACATTTAGTTATACAAGTAAGAAAAAAGAAAAAAAACTAATGGCGGCGATATACCAACAGGTTATCATAACCTCTAACGAGATTTTTAGCCGAGCTTCTCTTTCCAACTTGTGGTGTGTTGCTTTTGAGTTTTTCCTACAAGTTGGCAGGACCTACAGTTTGCCGACTCCGAACGGCACTTGCAAAGCAAATGAATTTTTTGCTGAGAAGCTTCTCATGGCAGACATACACCCGGAGAGTTTGCCAAACTACTGCCGAGGGGCGACCCCGTTTAGAAAAATCGTTTTTCTACATAATTTTTGATGTTACTTTTGCCGGGCATCGAACCGCCACGATATCTCCGAATCGGATTGAGATACCGAAATGACGCTGAGGCCCGCATGAACAGATTTCATTTGATATCCACACTGTAAAATCAATTTCTAGGGTATATCCTGTCCACATTTCGGGTTATCCATAGGGTTTTTAGAAAGTTAAAATATAATAATTTTAAAGGATGCTACTACCATGCCCTGAAAGGATAATTAAAAAAGGGATATTTAGCCCATATTCCAATTATTCTTTAAAGTAGTAACCACATATCCACATTAGGTTGAAATTTTTTGGATGTGTTACAACATTTGATCCTTTAAAGGAGATCCTGAGCATCTTGCAAAGAAACAAAAATACCGATTTACCTATTATAAAGCCGCAGGTGCATTCCCCTAAGACTTCAACTGAAAGTCGGCACGGGTTGCCGTGGTCCGAATTGCATAAAAGTTTGTTAGGCTAGTTTTTGATGAATAACGGTCAAAATTAGGGGGTTTGCGTTTAAATAAAACAACCTCGATTTTTTGGGACAGTCTAATGGACATAGTTTACTTCGAAATTTTGTTCTACTTCTCTTCACTTCAATTTTTCCTAGTCTCAGCTCTTTTCTTACTCATTCCTACTTCATTCATAAAATTAATTAATCACAACGCTCTCATCTCTGCTTAGGCGTTGCTTCGAAAAAAATACGCGCGGGTGGCCAATGCTAGTACTGAATTTAATAAATTTTAAATACTTAAAAGCACATTTATAGACGGCATATGGGAGTGGATAAAATTGTTTTTGCTTCTATATTGCATTGATTAACAAATATGTATGTACCATCTGAAGGTTGGTTTTGCACACTCATTTGGGCGGCTACATTGAGACGTTACGCTTTCCTTTTGCCTCTACTTTGACGCCTTCTTCTACGCGTAGTTTTTGTGTTTTTAGGCGCGCGCATTTATGGGCAAACGGCCAAAACGTCGCTCAATTTTTACTGTGAGTATTCATTGAATCAATGCCACATGCAAAATCATTGACTGTCAGTTGGTAAAGTAGTAACATGGAAAGCGATACGCGTTAACGCAACGGAAATCGGTTTGAAAACAAAAAAACAAACGCAGACATTTTTAATCGGAAAACCTGCATTTATCGGTCGGTGTTATGATAGCCAACCAGAATTCCTAATGTGATAAGGCTAAGAATATATAAGAAATGCATAGCTTTGAAAACAAATACGGCTAATGTGCTGGTGTTTCTGTGTTTATATATAAGTGTGTGTGTCTGCTTCAGCAATAAAAAAAAAGTTAAATAAAGAAAGTGCGTAAAAACTTTCGTAGCGAGTGCCATCTGTTAATATTTACCTTCCTCGCAACTGCGTACATTTTTACCTTAATTTCCGCGTAAATTTCTTTTTTTTTATTGCTTTTTAAGTTTTGAAAAAAATTCTTTACTCACTTTGCATGCAATTCTACACTGAGCAGGTTCGTCGCTTCAGTCTTTTGATTTGCCTACTAATTGTGAAGTACAGTGCGACTTTTTTATATTTTTTTTACAACAATTCGTCACCGCAATCGGTCATCAGCCATCAACGTTCTTGTGTGTTTAGTGATTTATTCTCTTCTACCGTTTGCCGCCTCTTATTCTTTACTGCGCCCTGTCAACCGTCAACAAGAATGGGTGTGTTGTGGCTCATTGCAAAGTACCTGCCATGTACTCGGTAATATGCTTTGTTGATATTTTTTAAAGGCATTTTTTATTAGCTGTACGTTATGTGCTTTACAAAATATTCTCACCTGAAATGTTCTACATTCGCACCTGCTTTTAGCGGGTGTTTGATTGACTTGTAGACATACTTTCATACACTTGCTCTCTTTAACGACATAAATACTTCGCTTTGAATTATTGCTGTGCTTTTGGGCTATAGCCAACTTTCACCACATTCACAGGTGCCTCACGACTAACTGTAATTTTGTGTATAACATTCAAAGGTATTTTATTGAGTATTTTCTTTATAACATTTCTTTGTCAGTAAGCTGAAGACAGCAAGCCAAAAATAAACTAAAATAAACTAAAATAAAATAAAATAAAATAAAATAAAATAAAATAAAATAAAATAAAATAAAATAAAATAAAATAAAATAAAATAAAATAAAATAAAATAAAATAAAATAAAATAAAATAAAATAAAATAAAATAAAATAAAATAAAATAAAATAAAATAAAATAAAATAAAATAAAATAAAATAAAATAAAATAAAATAAAATAAAATAAAATAAAATAAAATAAAATAAAATAAAATAAACAAAAATAAAATAAAATAAAACATTGTGTTTTATTTATTGACCGGCCTTGAGCTCATAAAAATACTTCAATATTTACATAAATATAAGGCTATTAAAATTCATCAAAAATAAAATAAAATAAAATAAAATAAAATAAAATAAAATAAAATAAAATAAAATAAAATAAAATAAAATAAAATAAAATAAAATAAAATAAAATAAAATAAAATAAAATAAAATAAAATAAAATAAGATAAAATAAAATAAAATAAACTAAAATAAAATAAAATAAAATAAAATAAAATAAAATAAAATAAAATAAAATAAAATAAAATAAAATAAAATAAAATAAAATAAACTAAAATAAAATAAAATAAAATAAAATAAAATAAAATAAAATAAAATAAAATAAAATAAAATAAAATAAAATAAAATAAAATAAAATAAAATAAAATAAAATAAAATAAAATTAAATAAAATAAAATAAAATAAAAAAATTTAATTAAAAAACTATAAAATAAAATAAAATAAAAATTCAATTAATTATAAAAAAATATATAAAAAAAATTAAATAAAATGAAGTAAAACACCACAAAAGAAAACAAAATTAAATTAAATATGATTAATATAATGAAACAAAATAAAATAAAACAAACAAAATTTAATAAAATAAAATAAAATTAAATATTTAATTTTATTTCATTCTATTTTATTTTATTAAATTAAAAAAATAAAAAATAGATTAGTTAAAATAAAATGAAAAAGTAATAAAATAAAAACAAATAAAATTTTAAAAAAGATAAAAAGTTTAAAAAAAATTAAAGTAAACTTAAAGAAAAAAATTTAATAAATAAAGTAAAATAAAATTAAACTTAAAAAAGAAATTAAATTAAATTTAACTAATTAAAAAAAAATAAGTAAAATAAAATAAAAAATACATATAAGCATAACTTAACACTAAATAACATAACACAGGACCGAAGAACTTAATTAAGCTTAAGGTTGATAGTAGAGTGTAAAACAAACACAATGATCATTTTCTCATGAGGACTTTCTCACTAAGTCAAATTGTCATCAGAAACCATCAGTAATCATTGTGGCACGCTCTCGTGTCAACAGTAAATCAACAATACCTTTGTGGTTTTCCGCAAGCAGGATAATGTTGCCATGGCATACAAGTACGGCACTTCCCGGTGCAAGCACACTAAAAAGGTTATTCACCTCAACAATTCACTGCGTTGCGCTGTGTGTGGTGCCACCACCAACAATTTCGAAACGAGACAAATGGCCAAAAACAACACAGATATATCAAAAAAAATATGTAAATATTTATATATTTGTTTACATCTTCAACAAAAGATGAGCAAATATCTGAAAAGAAAGAAAACATTGAAATAAAAACACTGTGAAGGAATATGTTAGCTTTTGCTCTTGTCTCTACTTTCTTACGTATCGCTTTCTGTGTGAATTTCTTCTGTTGGTTCTTTTCAAAAGATTATAATAATAAAGAAATTGGGTTGAGTTTTGTTATTATTTTTTTGTTTTTCCTTTTGCATATTGCTAAATTCTTGTGCTTTGTCCACTTCAGGATCAGAATTTATTAATTCAACCCAAAAAAGGAGGTTATAAAAATATACAAAGAATATATTTTAAGCATTTATCTGCAAACCGTTTTTAACAAACTGCACTGTCATTTGGGTTTCTGTAACAATTTTACCGTTATCTTGCATTCCTAAAGCGTCATTCTCATATTGAAATAATAATTACAGGTCACAGCCATTATTTAAGTTAAATTATTATATACATTTGTTCTTATTCCTGGAAAATGGGGTTAATGTTGCAAACTGTTATACTTTATTGAATTTTTTATAACTTTTTTCTGGTTTTTCTCTCTTTTTTTTGCAGCATCATGGTGTCACGGCGTAAAATTCTTTCACGTTCTAGAGATGATCTAAATTTGGATCAAACTTTTAGTCCACCGGAAGAGGAAGAGGATATATGGTATCAGAAAGAGAAATTATTTAAGGTAAGCAAGTAATATGATAACTTCTTTAATTCAAAATAAGTTGTGATAATCACTTGGAGGAGTTTAAAAAAAGTTCCAATTTGAATAATGATACCAAAATGTGGTTAGTCCTAAAAAACTTTTAACTCGGAGAGATAAACCTATAAAAATTAATATTAAGATATGAAACTTTCACAATATTTATTTCGATAGGTATCTCCATACGTTTCGGAGATATCAACCAATTCGGAGATATCAACCAATACAATTTATATCAAGGTATGAAACCGATTGAAATAAAGTTCCGGTTTCGGTTACGGTTTTGTAACGTGTTTCGGCTTCGGTTCCGGTTTCGTTCCGGTTTCGGTTTCCAAATAAAAACACCAACAAAAAAAAATTGTGCTACTACAAAACTCAAATATGTAACTAAATGCAAAGTAAGTCTGAATTTTCTCCAATATATAGTAATAAATATTACTTCCGCTATTTATGGAAAAAAAATTTCTTTAAATTAAGTTTAAAAAATTAACTCTACTTTTTTTTATTAGAAAAATGTTAAAATGAAACGTTAATATGAGTGTTGCTTTCTGAGATGGCGACTAAACCTTTTTTTCGGATATCGTAAATTTTTTTCGATGGCTTCATTCGCCTATAGTTCAATTCTTTCGGAATTTTGATATTGAGGTCAAAAAGTGCCTTGCTTAACCATCTTCCATGAAAATTATTCAGGGTAGCCTCTTTTAAAATAAAATGTGTCCACAAAAACAATGTGTTCATTCAAAACCGTTTGGAACCGGTTCCGGCTTTTGAAACGGTTTCGGTTTTGTTATTTTGCAGAAAAAAATAACGGTTACGGTTTCGGTTTCGGTTATGAAAAATGAATCGGCTTTAATCGGTTACGGTTACGGTTTCGGTTTCGGTTTCAGTCCTTGATTTATATGAACTATCCGTAATTGTATAACTAAATATTACGCATACGCCGTGTATGACCAATAAAAAGTGCACTATAATTGCAAAATTTCAAGATATACACAATTTTTTTTTTGCTAGTAAACATACTGTTACGCAATCTACTAAACTAGTTTTGAAATTCCAATGTTATTTTTCTCGTGAATACGTTTTTTCAATATCAGGATCCTGTTGTCCTTATAAAAATTGAAAGGTGGAGATTTGTTACATAGTTTTTTAAGTATGGGAAAAATATAAAAATCAAGTAATTTGCTAAGCCTTAATGGACTGATGTAGAGGATATACATATCATATTTCGAACAAAAACATTTTTGGGACGCTCTAATATATATTGATTTTAGTCTAACGTACTTACATACAAATATTTGAATATTTTTACTTACTTTTTTATACGCTTTCGTATGTATTATCATAAATGTCTACATTTTTATCGATTGTCTATTAAATAAAGAGGTCGCACTGACATCGTCACCCACGCAGTTGACCTCATTAGCGATATGGCACGTTCAAAACGAAAAAATCAAAATAAAAGAAACAATGAATTGGTGATTGTTTGAAAACATAAAAAATTTTAATATTCAGTAAAAAGGCAATTAGGCAACTATACAAAACAATTGTGATATGTAATTGCTATAGCTTTGGTACTCTTTATCAAGCTTGACCTGTGAACTCTAGCTAAAAAATCAATAAAATATTTTGCACAATCATATCTGAAGTGATTTCCTCTCACAAAATTTCAATTAAAAAAAAAAAATTATTCAATAAAATTAGTTGTTGTAATCTGTTCGAAAACCTCACTTCCGTGAAGTATAAAATACAACGCACATAACTCACATAACTGTTAAGAGCTTAAACACACAAAAGAGAAAAAAAATGCTGTAATTTATTTGCAAATGATTATTTAAAAGATATTTGCAATTTTTTAATCATGATTAAATGTTATACTTCAGTAATGTGTATGTATGTATGTGTGCCTTTGTCGTAGCCAAATTAATATTGTCAACTTTAAATTTGGCATTTCTAAGCGTACAAGCGAAACACACACATACAGGCATAACTTTCACGCATTCATTATTAAGGTAAGAAAATAAACAGGGACCGCAAATAACAGTAATCAAGCGGTACTGCCATAAGAGTTAAATTTTGTGAAGTGGGCCACCTACAATTTTTTGGGCGGCCATGTATTTTATTGAAAGTTGGTAGTTTGTTTGGCACTTAAAGGGAGCGGAAGTAATTACATTTTTTGTCTTCATAGTACACAGTACGTAGAGAAAAAGAAATTCATAAAAAATTTACTAGTCTGTAAAAAATGTAAATAACTCCCGCCCCCTTAAAGTGCCAAAAAAAATTTTGTTTGCTAATAGTTACCCACAACATCATACAAAAGCGCCATTTGACCACGATGGAGAAGTTAAAAATCGCGAATAATTTTTTGCAAAAGTTAGAATCGTCGTTTGCTAGAAGATACCATCTTTTATATATATTTAAAAAATTAGCAAAATCGGTTTAACCAATCGTGGGAAAATCATCAAAAAGTGAGGAATTTCGAAAAATGTTGACAGCTATAACTTTGAAAATAATTCGAATTTCGAAAAACTGGCCCAAACGGATTTTTTTTTGCTGTTGTGAACTATACAAAAAAGTTTCAGGAAGATAATACAACTTCGAAAAAAAATTGGCTCACTTCACAAAAGTCAACTCATAAGAAATACTAAGACACATTCCTAATTGGTATCGATTATTGAATCATTTTTTGAAGTTAACTTCTTAGGCGGCGATATGAAGTGTTGATTGAGAGTAAAGTAAGAGAAAATAGATTATGATGCAACGGAAATAGAAATTGTAGCCGACTTTCAGGCGTGGGTGATTTCACCACGTCGTTTAGCTGTGCAAATCAAATAGGAAGTGAAATTCTAGGATCTAGCTAATATTGGATAAATTGTAATAGTTGGGCTGAGCAGAAGTCATGGGTGTTGCCACTTATGCCAATTTTTTTTTTTAATATAGAGCTAGATATGCCAATATGGGTATCAAATGGAAGATATTTTTGGCCGTATTCCAAGTAAGATAATTTCAAGCAGGGTTGCCACCTAACCGCAATTTATTTCTTTTTTCGTACATTTCGGGAACTGCTTTGCCGATGTGGTTAAATTTGATACATCGACAATTTTATTAATTTTTAGATTATGGACATGGGTGTTGCCACTTAGAGCGATTGACAGGGTTGCCACCTATCCCAATTATTATTTTTTTAATATAGAGCTAGATACGCCATTATGGGTATCAAATAAAAAGTATTTTCGGCCGTATTCCAAATATGACGTTATTTCTGAATTTAAGAAGTTAACTTCTCTCACGTGTACTGCCTACACACGTTTTTTTTTGTATCTCGGTCGAAAAGTTAAAGTTAGTTTTCAATTTTTAAATTTCGATAGCTAAATATGTATAAGTTTCGATTGGAAATGGAAGTTTTCTTTCGCTCATTTTGGGGTAATATTAAAATGGTTTCAAGATAATCTTCAAAACTCATCACAAAATGATTCCAAAACGACCCCAACTTGACCCCAAAATTATTCCAAACTTTATCAAAATGAGCGAAAAAAAAAAACATTAATTTTCCAAATAAAATAACATAAATCTTTCGAAGAACTTTTCTCTGGATTACTCAAATCCTTATCAAAGAGCAGCTATGATGATAAACGTTTATTGGTGTTTTTTTATTTAAAATCACTTCGCTCCCTGATTTTAACGCATTTTCGTATTCCAAGTGCATATCGTCATATTTCACCTGTCAATAAATTGTGTCTTCAATAGCTATTATCGCCGCAATCATCATCATCTTCAACCAAATTACCATTGTTGCTTTAACACAAACAAATACCACTTTACAAATGTTGTACGTTTTTAACTCTTTCGCTTTATTACTTGTTTTTCTTCTTTCATTTAATTCCTTTTCGTGAACGTGTTTTACCTCCAGCGATAAAGTTAAATTATTGTTCGGGGAAGTTAATTGTGTCTGTTTTATCGTGTGATCATTCGAAAAGAGCACAGCAGAGCGCATCGCTATCATTGCCATAATGTGCTTCAAAGCGCTCTTTTATTGAATAAAAATTTTCTTACGTAATTTCACTTTGTCCACGAAGTTGAGCGCAGCAGCAGGCTTTTTTTTAATTTCTACACTTTGTCACTCGCTGATTTATTTTGTTTTTTTTTTTTACCCACTATCAATCACTCAGCCATTCGCTGACTCAGCTAAGCTTACGCTCGGTGCTCGTGTGCTGTAGCAATAGAGTGCATGCAGTCTCAATATACACAATTATACTCTCATCGCTTTTAATAGCTGTTTTGCATCTTTCGCTTAAGGCTGCGCATGCGCATTGCTCGCACTTGCTATGCTGACGTTTCATGGTTTAAATTGTTTTGTTTTTTCTTTCTTTCCTTCTTTTTAATACTTTGGAGATAAATTAGGTTTTTTTTTTTCAATCAAGCATATTGTAAATAGTTGTTGTGTAGTATTTACACGCGTAGTTTTTGTGACAACTTTCTTCTTGCAATTCACGCTTTGTGCTTATTTGTAGATTGGGTTTTCTGCGTTTTAATGATGACATTGATTTTTTTGTTACCTCTTCCATTTCCCAGCTTTTTGTTTCTTTTTGCTATTTATAGTCATGCTTTGTTGTGATTGGTTGTAATAAACCTCTAAGCCGATCCAATTAATTTCACTTAAATGGGTTTGATTAACGATGCGAAACAACCACCAGGCCGTCATTTATTATTCCTGCATTAAAGTAAAAGCCTTAAAATTTTTCATAATTTTTTGGTATACTTTTATGGGCATCAGCATCAGCATCTCAAACTGCTCATACTCTGTTTTTCTCTAACATTTGATATCTTCTGCATTTACTTGCCCAATCTAATTGCAATAAAATGATTTTCCACTCAAAGATTTGCTTACGCTAACGAAAAAAATATTTTCTTTGTGTGAACACAGCGAATTAATAAAAAAAGCGACTTATCACGTCGTGGTGCTAAAATTTGCAAGCATTGCTATTTTATATTTTTAAAGAAGGATGTTTCACTGAATAAACATATAATTTGGGCACACTTGTTTTTCGTCACAACACAACGATTGGCCAATGTTCAATTTGTATTGTGCATCTTCATCTTCTAAGCACGAATTTTAGTTGTTTATCAAAAATAAAAATAAAATCACAGCAGCCCAAAAGTTTGTTGCCAAATACGAAATCTACTATGCTAATTAAATTTAAGGGAAATTGAGAATAAAGAAGACATAGTACAAATAAATTTGGGGGGAGGGGGGCAGAAAGTAATTTTGATTCAATTCTCATTTAGTTTCCTTCTAATTCCGATAAATTACCCCAAGAATTACCCTAGAATTACACCAAAATGATCCCAAAGTTACTGCAAAATGATCCCAAAGATAAGTCAAAACTAACCTTAAAATTATCTGAAAGTTACACCAAAATTACCCCAAAATGATCCCAAAACTACCCCAAAATTATTTCAAACCAATCCCAAAGTGATCCCAAAAATACACCAAAATTACCCCAAAAGGATTCCAAAATAATCCCAAAATCCTAAAGCCTTTCCAAAAACTAGTTCAAAATTACCTTACAATTACCCCAAAATGATCCCAAAGTTGAGTCCCAAAATTACCCCAAAATGATCCCAAAATTACCGAAAATGATCTCAAAACCATCCCAAAATTTTCCCAAAATTACCTCAAAATGACCGCAAAATGTTCCCGAAATTACCCCAAAAAGGTCCAAAAATGTACCAAAACTACCCCAAAAAGGGTCCCAAAAAATCATTAAAATTACCTCAAAATTACCCGCAAGTGTTCCCAAAATTACCCCAAAAAGATCCTAAAAATTTATCAAAATTTACCCAAAATGATCCCAAAGTTGAGTCAAAACTAACCTAGGTAGGTAGGTAGGTAGAAGTGGCTGCCGCAAAGGCACACCTAGGCCAGTAATAAAAGGCCCGTTGTGATACCACCAAACACTAGGAAAGTCAGTCCCGGGGCCCGGCCATATGGAAAATCCCAGTGCTGTTGGGACTCTCCATATAGCCGAAACCCGGGACTGACACTCCTAACCGACACCGCTACCCCTCCTCGAACCATTTTGATAACTTGATGAAGGCCATCAAGTCCTTTATGTCTAGCTCCGCGACTTGGCTTAAGCTAACCAGGAAGGGAACTCCCAGAGAGCGCCTTCTCGCTCCGCTTAAGGCCGGGCAGTTGCAGATGAGGTGCTCCACCGTTTCCTCTTCCTCATCATCTTTGCAACTCCTGCAGCATCGTCGGTAGGGAACGCCTAGCCTTGCTGCGTGCCTACCAATAAGGCAGTGCCCGGTTAAAACACCTATTAATATGGAGATTTCCTTCCTTTTTAGGGCGTATATGTGTCTAGATCTTTTAAGATCGCATTTTGGCCAGGTTTGCTTGGATATCCGGCACCCTGGGGCTTGTAGCCATCTTTCGTTGGCTTCGCGGAGTGTATGCTCCTTCAGCATTAGCTTGCACGTGGCAAACGGCATACCTATGCGCTCTTTATCTTGAAGAATCTGCTTGGTCGTGCCCTGCCTGGCAAGTTCGTCTGCCCTACAGTTTCCCTCAATGTCCCTGTGTCCCGGGACCCATGTGAGGTTCACGCGGTTCTGTTGGGCCATCTCTTGAAGAGATCGACGACAGCTGAGCGTCAGTTCAGAGTTGAACGAGTAAGAGCCAAGGGATTTGATGGCCGCTTGGCTGTCGCTGAAAATACAGATATCCTGTCCGATGGTGCGTTTACCTATCCAAGTCACGGCGTCCATGATTGCAGAAACTTCAGCCTGGAAGACGCTGCAGTGATCAGGTAGTCTAAAGGAGAGTTCTAGGTCCAAATCCCTTGAGTAAACCCCTCCTCCGACTCTGCCGTCTAACTTCGAGCCGTCGGTGTATATAAAAGTGCCGCCATTAGTAGCGGGACACCGATCTATGTTCTCCCAGTCTTCCCTGCTGGGAATGTTTATTCTAAAACAACAATCTCCGACTGTTGTGGTCGCACACCGATCTGTGCTCAGAGGGAGAAAGCTGTAAGATCTTAGAATACAGGAGTGTCCAATAGTGCTTGCGCCCCAGACGGACGTTTCCCTTAGACGCAGAGCCGATGCCGCTGCTGCCCGGTACCCTTCCAGATCGAGTGGCAAAAAGCCAAGAATGGCCTGGAGAGCTTCATTGGGCGTTGTTCTTAACGCCCCGCTTATACAGATCATGCTCGATCTGTGGACTTTTCCTAACAGATTTAGGTTTGTTGCCTTTCCTAGCGCAGGCCACCATACCACGACTCCATACAGCATAATTGGCTGGATTATCGCAGTGTAGATCCATCTGCAAATTTTGGGGCTGAGCCCCCATTTTTTGCCAATGGCTCTTTTACACGTGTAAAGTGCAATGCACGCTTTCCTCTGGCGCTGGATGACATTCTCCTTCCAGTTAAGCTTTCTATCTAGAACTGTGCCTAGGAATTTGGCTTTGTCAGCTAAGTTCAGGCGCACGCCATCTAGTTCTGGTAGGTTCAGCGGTGGTATCTTGTACCGCCTGGTATAAAGGACAAGCTCCACCTTTCCCGGGTTGATGCTAAGTCCGCAGCGAGAGGACCATGAAGAAACTTCTCGCAGTGCTACTTGCATCAAGTCACACAGGGTTTGTGGGAATTTGCCCCTATATGCAATAGCTAAATCGTCTGCATATGCCACTATCTTCCCGCCCCCCCACCTTGTGTCTCGTAGCAGCGAGTTTACGGTGAGGTTCCATAGGAGCGGGGAGAGAACACCACCCTGAGGCGTTCCTCTTGTGACATAGCGTGAAAGATCAACTGTTCCCAGTGAAGAAACTATTTTCCTTCCCTTTAGTAGTTGATCAATTAGTCCAATAAGAGACCTATTTATGCCCAGGTTTGTTAAAGCAGTGTTAATAGCCTCCGGCCTTATATTGTTGAAAGCCCCTTCGATGTCCAGAAAGGCCACGAGACAGTACTCCTTTTCGTGCAATGATTTTTCAACAATAGAGACTAGGCTGTGGAGCGCAGTTTCCGTTGATTTACCTTTGGTGTATGCATGTTGATAGCTAGAAATAAGGTTGCTATCAATAGTAGAGGAGAGATAATCGCTAATTATCCTCTCGAAGGTTTTAAGTGCAAAAGACGAGAGACTGATCGGTCTGTAGTCTTTAGGCTCATAGTGTGAGGCCTTCCCAGCCTTTGGAATAAAGACTACCGTGGCGCTTCTCCAGGAGCACGGAATGTAATTAAGAGCCAGGCAGGCTGAATAGAGAACTACCAGCCATTTAGCTGATATTTCCAGCGTGTTTATAAGTTGTGCGGGGAAAATCCCGTCTGGCCCGGCTGCCTTGAACGGCTCAAAGCTTTTGATTGCCCACCTTACCCTTTCCTCCGTAATGGGTATGTTTACCGCCAGGTTTGTTGCAGATGCTACAGGTGCATCATACAAGTTCCCCGGAAAGTGTGTGTTCAGGAGCAGCTCCAGGGTTTCCCCTTCCGTGCTGGTCCAAGATCCGTCAGGCTTCCGTAAATAGCTAATGGCTGTTTGAGTTTTTGATAGCACTCGTCTAAGTCTCGCTGTATCATCGACTTTTTCGACCCCGGTGCAGAAATTTCTCCACGAAGTTCTCTTCGCTTGCCTTAGAGCCTTTTTATAGGCCCTCAGTTTAGCTTTATATTCGAGCCATTCAGGCTCCGTACCGATGCTCTTGGCCTTGTTAAATTGCTTCCTGCATGATATACGGAACGAATCCAGGTCGTAAGACCACCAGTGGGGTCTATGTTTGCCGCGTGGTTTTGGTACTGGACAAGCCTGCTCTAGGGCATTTGAGAGCGCCGTTGTAAAGGTCGTTACCAGATCATCCAGTTCTCCCACTGATGAGGGGGCTTGTGGAGGTAATACTGGTAGGTCCCTAGCTAATATTTGGTTATGTAGCTGCCAGTTAGTGTTGCGTGGATTTCGTTTCATAACTGGCTGCTCAACAATAAAGTCTAACACAATCTCTATGTACCGATGGTCAGAAAATGAATGCTCATCAAGAACACGCCATTTTCTGACCCACTCATAAGCGCCTTCGCTACAAACAGTGAGGTCTATAACCTCCCTACGAGCTTTAGTTATAAAAGTAGGCTCGTTACCCACGTTACAAACCACCAGGTTAGTTGTTAGTAGGTAGTCAAACAGAGACTCGCCCCTAGCGTTAATATCGGAGCTTCCCCACTGGACGTGATGAGCATTAGCGTCAGCTCCAATAATAAGATGGCCCGTACAGAAATTATCCACCAGATCTTTCACCTCCTTTTGTGGAGGAGGTTCTTCGGCGTCATAGGGCATATAGACCGACGCCATCGTTAGGCTGGTGCTGCCGACTGTTAAGCTGGCAGCTGTAACGTCACCATTTGAGTAGTTGGGTAATAGAAAGGTGTTTAGCTCAGACTTTACCAAAATACAGGTTCTGACCTTGCCCTCATCATTGGCTTGGATGAGCTTGTACCCCTTAGTCCCCAATCCACAGATCCTAGAGCTATTGACCCAGGGCTCTTGGATAAGGACCACGTCTACGTCGCCTTTAGAAAGACGACTGCTTAAAACAGCCGAGGCTGCTTTAGATTTGTGCAGATTAATCTGAAGCACCACCAACATGAGAGAGCTCAGACATCCCTGCCGCCAGCGTGTCGTCGAGGTCTGGCCTGTTCCGGGGGCTGTCCCTCAACGAGGAGTTGTTCAGAGCACCTGCACGATTTGGCGTGGCGGGAACCCTGCTGTCTGAAGCAGCATCAACGTTAGTGTGCTCAGGTTTAGCCACGATCGTGACGTCGAGGCCTTCTTCGTCAAGCAGGCTTTCTTCTATCGCCGAGTTGTTCGCAGCACCATCGCAATTTGACGTGGCGGATAACATACTTTCCGCGTCAGACTCCTCTGCTTCCCCTTCCGATGCCTCGATCTCCGAGTCCTCCGGAGCGTCCGGAATAGCAGCGCGCTGTGCATCGCCACGGTATACGTGGATCACGATCTGACCCAAGCCGTAATGCACTCGTCCGTTGCACCGTTTAAGGGGCTCGAGCGCCTCCTTATTCAGAGTGATAACCACCTGTCTATTGGGCCCAACCACATCATCGACCAGATTGACGCCCCAATCCTGCGTCGGGAGAGACGGATTCCAGACCTGCAGCATCTCAAGAATATTCTCGGGTTCTGCAGGGACGGCAGGAATCCATGCCCTTGCCCTTGGCCGAGCAGGAATGTCCTTCCAGTCGACGACATCTAGTCTTGCCCCTGGATAGACTTCACCCAGTCTTGCAACTGCTGCCTTATACAGTGCGACAGTTCTTGCATCCTCGCACGCGAATATTTTGATCTGACCTTGGTGCCAGCCCGCGTCAGTACCTCGCGGCGGACTACCCGGAGACTCACGCATTAAGTGGAGGAGGGCCCTGCCCATTTCATTCCGGACATACAGCCACTGGTCTTTGGGGATGGACCAACGGTCGTTACCTCGGTCAATGAAACCTATAAGGATTCTGTCCTTGGTTACTTCAGCAAAGCTGAGTTTTCCCACTACGGGGTTGACCTGATGCCGCTTCGGATGGGGGTCTACCTCTCCGTCCGATCTCTGGCGTTTGAAGGGATTACCGTTCACCCTCTTAGGCACATAGGGCCTCTGGAAATTTGGTATCAGAGCTTTCGCTTCCTCCACCATCTTCCTTTCTTCCGGCGACAGCTTCTCCTGCGATGCTCCCTCATATTTTTTAAGGATCCTTGCGGCCTTTCTTTTATCCCAGTACGCAAAGCGTCGGGGAGATGCCTCTTTGGGGGGATTCAGACTCGTAGTTGCCATCGCGGTCTCTCCCTTTACGGCGTCGTCCTTCTCTTTCGAAACTCTGAAACCAGGTCGTGAGACCATTGCCCCAGATGTGAAGAGATTGGGTTTCGTACCAGCGCTTGATGGAAGCTTAGCTTCCGCCGTTTTCTGCTTGACTGCGTAGGCAGCCGCACTGTTGCTTGCTCCCATCAAGTCACTCTTACTTGATAGCAGTTTGGGGGATGACTGACCCGTAGTTTCCATCGTTGTCGGCCTCCCAGTTAACTTTGAGGCGGAGTTTGTCCTCCGGCGTTGTGTTTTCGCTTGCTCCAGCATAGTTCTTCTCTGCTGCGGAGTAAACGAAGTCGTTAATTGCTTTGTATTTTGTGTGTTCTTCATCTTGTTCGTACGACCCCTCGCCGGACAAGGCCAGCTTAGGGTCAAGGGTAGTGTAAGGGGAAGTGTGTCGTCCGCCGCGGCAGAGCCCCATACCGCGGTAAGACCATAGTTACTCCCTGAGGCGGCCCGGTATCAGTGAGGCTCCGTTCGACTACAGCCACGATTTGCCTCCCGGCTGCAAACGTCCAATGGGCACGGTATCGCATAACACCCTGGATTGGGAGGGACAAAACTAACCTAAAATTACCCCAAATTGATCCCAAAATTACCCCAAAATGATCTCAAAATGACCCCAAAATTACTCCAAAAAGATTCCAAAAATTCACCAAAATTACTACAAAATGATCCCAAAATTACCCCAAGATGAACCCAAATTTACTCTAAAATTTTAAAATTACCCCAAAATGATCCAAAATTACAGTAAACTGATCTCAAAATAACCCCAAAAATTTCCCAAAATTACCCTCAAAAATATCCCAAAAACTCACTAAAATTCCCCCAAAAATAATCCCAAAATTACGGCAAAATGATCTCAAAATGATTCCAAAATTACCGTAAAATGATCTAAAAATTACCCCAAAATTTCCCTAAAAAGATCCAAAAAATTCACCAAAATTACCCGAAAATGATCCCAAAATTATTCTAAAATTTTCCCAAAATGATTCCAAAATTACCGTAAAATGATCTAAAAATTACCCCAAAATGATCTCAAAACTACCCCAAAATGTTCCTAAACTTACCCTAAAATGATCCAAAAATTACCCCAAAATGTTCCCAAAATTGCCGTAAAATGATCTCAAAATAACATCAAAATTTTCCCAAAATTACTCCAAAATGATATCAAAATTACTCCAAAATTTTCCCAAAATTACCGTAAAATGATCTCAAAATTACCCCAAAAATATCAGAAAAAGATCCCACAAATTCACCAAAACTACCCCAAAACGATGCCAAAATTACCGTAAAGTGATCTCAAAATTTACCCAAAATAATCTCAAAATTACCCCAAAATATTCACAAAATTACCCCAAAATACCCTAAAATTAAATTTATTTTCAATTTATATGAAGAAAAATGGTGATTAAACCCTCAACATTTTAATATCCCCTCCCTCAAAATAAAACTCACGCTACGTCCTTCTATACACACCAGTTTGATTATTGTACATATTTCTTTTAAACAAATAAATTATCAGTTTTTGACATTTTGACCCAACAACGAATGAAGTGATAAAACCCATGGGTCACACTATGGCGTTGATTAGAAAAACTAACAACGAAAGCATCAAAGGTTCAGGGTGTCATGCAAACACCACACAAACACATATGCAAAAAAACTATTTATTTATTTGTAATCATTATGTAAAATTTTATCTTTTGCCTATTCAGCTAAATGATGTTTATGCAATCACAACAACAAAGAGTACAAATGAAGTCACTCAAAGAAGCACTAAATCAAAATGTAAGTTTAAAGCTTCACAGCTGCAACTTTTCAACAAATTCTCATTCAAGTCGATGCCACATAAATTTCGGCAGATCAACCATGAATATTTGTGTTGTTTTCACCGAAAAGTGCAAAGGTGAGACATTATTTTAAACTTACTTAATAAAATATCAAATTTTGAAAATGAATTATTTTCACACTCACGTACAAAGCAATCAATAAATACAAAAGATTTCAATTTCAAATCAATCAAAATCAACACGATGGACAGCACGGAAGTTGAAAATATGATTTGTGTATTGGGAAATTGAAATCAATCGTTTGAAGATGGTATGATGGGATAAGGGATGAAGTGAAAGAGCTTTAGGCAGATATAAGCGTAGTGCAGCGAATTAAAGCCCAACGGCTATAGATGGCTATTTCATGTTAAGGAACAAATAAGCTCCGGCCTAGAAGGTCGGAAGCTATGACTGGGATACAAAAAATAGGCGGATAATTACTTGCACTTTGTCTCTGGTAGTCGCTGTAATTAGTAAAAATAAAAGGAATACTGCAAAGCAGTGGTCGCTACGGAGAAAGAACAACCCCTGCGGCTTCGGGAATATGCCCGAGGTAGGCATACCGGTCGTAAGAGGCGACTAATATGCACATAGGTAATGACGTGCTAACTCGATGGCTGATCTACGGATATGAGGCCTCTCACCTCTCATTACCCATCTTCTCCTTCCTCACGGATCTAAGGATGACATGACCTAGAAGGTTCCACTGGCCATACCAAATCGGTACCACGACAGTCGGGCAGTACGGCAAGGGAGTACCGCAGCATACCTTCTTGGAGTGTTTTTGCTGTTAACAACAACAACAAAAGCACGGAGAAAGAATGAATTTATTATGTTATTAGTTTATGTCTCCTAGGGAAATAGTCGCCGACAAATATGGAATAGCTACCGACTTTATACTACGCTAACATGGAAGTCAGGGCGCCAGCATGTAGTTAGTAATTGATTATTTGGCACATATGTAAGTTCTCATATCCCCTGGGTCTGATTTAGAATCTTCTACGTTTCACTCTATGAATGTGTTACATACTTTTAGGCACAACTTTAAAAATGCAGGAGGATCTTTAGGAAGTCTTTTAAAAACAAGCCCTAAAAGTATGCAATGTAATATAACTCTGATCTTAGTGGCGAGGATAGAATATGCCCGAGGTAGGCATACCGGTCGTAAGAAGCGACTAATATGCACATAGGTAATGACGTGCTAACTCGATGGCTGATCTACGGATATGAGGCCTCTCACCTCTCATTACCCATCTTCTCCTTCCTCACGGATCTAAGGATGACATGACCTAGAAGGTTCCACTGCTCATACCAAATGCTACCAGTTGGGCAGTGCCGCAAGGGAGTACCGCAGCGTACCGGGTTCATATCTGGCCAAGAACTGTCAATTTCGGCATCACTCCCCAAAACCCTCGGGGAGTGTTTTTGCTGTTAACAGCAACAACAACGTCACCCTGTGTCGTATTTAGATTTCTCATGTTTATAACAAAAATGTGTAGCATATTTTTAGCAGCATCTTTAGAAAAGTACAGGGTGATTAGCACACAGCTGTAAGTGTATTACATTTTTGTTTAGACAGAGCTTTTTTTTTGAATCTTATTCTGAGTTAAGTCATTTTTTCAAACAATTTCTGAAATACATTGATCGTTATTGAAACAAAATCTAAGCTTTTCTTAAAAAAATTCTGAGAAAAATATTTTTAAATAGGGTGATCCTTCACTCAGCCGTCTATATATATGAAAGCAAGCAAATAAAATGGGAATACTTCAAACTGCACTACCAAGGCATTAATACTTATTATTCTTATCGGCAAAACTTCAAAAGGTGTACTGAAACAAAAAAGTCTACCACCTTCCCGCTTTAAGCCCACAAATTTATGACTATACTTGTTTTCGATAAGTTGTCACGAACATTGATAAAACCTACATGCAACGGGGTCAGCCAGTTTATTAATATTCACGTTTTCCGAAATTTTAAAAGTATTCTTTTTTGTCATACTTATTTTATTACTTGTTTTAAATTTTAACTTGGTACGCTGCTTGTCGCCGAGTACCTACATAGACGCATCAACCCGGCATGGTTTTAAGAAACAAAGTGAACCACTAAACGTTGAGGTTATCGGTTTTTGTTGTGTATATTTCTAGATACATACATAGTTTATTATATGTGTATATGTGTATGTGTGTATGCCAATATGCTGCATGTACATTCATTTTATAGTTGATTGCACTTTTGTAAATTAGTTTACATTCGTTTTAATGTTGTTGTTTTTGCTTTTTTGACAAAAACAACTTTCGTTTTCATATCGAGTTGCGCGTTTTGTGACTGGCAAACTTTGAAATATTCAATCAACTTAATAGCTTTACTTGGTTGCCACATATACATAAATACAAATACAACAAACAATAAGTGGCAATAGCTTAGACTGGGGGTAATAAACAGCTATGTGTAACAACGGTAGCACCAATGACAACAAAATGACACATACATTGTCATAAATTGCAAACTTTTATAACAAAAGTCATAAATTTTATAAGCTATGGTGTAAGTGACTTTTATTACAACAAAATAAACAAAGTAATAGATTAACAATGTATGTTTGCTAGCAGTTGCTGGTGATACAAAATAAAAAAGGAAACAAAATTTAGAAAAAAAATCATAAATTAAAAAAAAAAAAAAAAAAAAAAAAGTTTGGCGCCTAAGTCTTTTGTTCGTTGGTGTGATGTTGTAAGAACGTATGTATCTAGTAAATGCATGCATTTATGCATGTATTGAGAAGAGAATGGAAGAATGTGACTTGCAGTAGAAACTTATATGTATATCGAAAAATAACACATTCAATTTGTGCCTGACGAAAACTAACACTTTTATTTTGTGTCTGATGAAAACTAACCCTTTTGACTAGTACATTTTCTTCAGAGAAAAAATGAAAGTGTTACTTAAAATAAAAGTGTTAGTTTTCTTCATACAGAATTTGAAAGTGTTAGTTTGCGTCAGACACAAAATAAAAGTGTTAGTTTTCTTCAGACACAAAATTTTATCAACAAAAAAAAATAGTGCGAATGATTTTTTTTTTTTTTTTTTGTGAACTTATCAAGTGAGATTTTTGAGATTTTTGTATAAAATTTAAACTATTGACAGTTTCGAAAATAAGAAAAATTTTATGTATATGCCTATATTCGTTAACGAATTTAAAAAACAAAAAATTTTAGAAACGAAAAAAAAAAAAAAAAAAAATTTGTCGCCTAAGTCTTTCGTTCGTTGGTGCGATGTTGTAAGAACGTACATATCTAGTGAGGACGTACATATATGAACGTGTTGTGGAGGGATTGAGAGGACAAGAATGGTAGATAGTGGATAGATAGTAGACCACAAAGAAGCCTATATATTTGAAATATAATAAAAATTATGCTAATCAGGATTTTCGCGAATGAACTTTTTTTTGGTACATTTATCAAGTTTTTTGAGATTTTTGTATAAAGTTTAAACTATTCACAATTTCGAAAGTTGGAATACTTCATGTTTATGCCAATACTCGTAAACTAAGTTTTAAAAATAAAACTTAAAAAACGAAAAATAAATATAATAATAAAAAATAATAAATAAAAAAAAAAAAAAAAAAAAAAAAGTTTGTCGCCTAAGTCTTTCGTTCACTGGTGCTATCGATGTTGGAAGAACGTACATATATGAACGTGTTGTGGAGGACAAGAATGGTAGCTAGTAGATAGATAGTAGACTTCAAAGAAGAGATTTCTTTTTTTTTAATTTTGTATAAATTTTAAAATATTAATAATTTCGAAAAAGAATTTTATAATTTTTTTTTTTTTACTAAAATGGATTTACCCCAAATGACTTAAAGTTGATATTTTTAGCAGTAAATGATTTTTGTTCTTTTTCTTCGACGTATTGAGCAATAGTAAATTGCATAGGCTTGGCAAGCTGTTCACAAAATCTTGAACATGTTTAACTTTTTTCGCAATATTTCAGCACAAAAGCTTGACAAAATTTATATTTTCACATACAAATAATTCAAACAGTTTTTGTTTCTTTTTTTTCAAAAAAATTAGAAACGGTAAAATATTTATTTAAATGATTTAAGTGGGAAAAGGTTTAGCAAAATAAACAAAGGCGAATCTCAAAAAAAAGCGATGAAAATGAAATTGAAACTGAAGTCGATTTGAATGAACAATAAGAAAAGCAAAAAAAAAATTGCAAAATTTATAAAAACTGAAACGTAAATAAAATCGGCGCGACGAAATTACTCAATCAACAGTTAGCTGGGCTGACGTTAAATGACACCGCTTTCCACCAAAACAAAAATAAATTCACAATAGAAACAACAACAAACCCAAAAGCTTATTGTATTAGTGCAGACAGCAGCTGGAGGCTTTTTGCAAATTTTCCAGACAAACTAAGACACAGTTCTCAGGCGCAATTGTTTACGATGGGAATAAAAAGGGCTAAGCAAAACAAATATACAAAAGCAAAGAAGAGAAAAAAAATTAAAGAAAAATAAAAAAACAGAAACTAAGTCAAGCACGAATACAAAAGAATGAAAAGAAAAGCATACAGAAATACATTGCGAATAGGAAACAAAGGCAACAATCAGCTGGGAAGCAGACACACTGCAACAAAAGCCAAACAAATCGCTTAAGCTTAGTAACGGTTAAACGAAGCTTTTCAAGCCAACTACACACTTTTGTAGAGCTACACTTGGTGCCACAATGGCTGAACGCGACGACAATAATAAAGGAAGTCAACGAAGAAGAAGATAGAAATGTGCCACAAAGATAGATCGAGTCTAGCCAAGGGGGTGGAGAGACTGGGAGTCTGCAAACAAAACAAAGTCATGATGTGAAAAAGTTTAAAATCTGTTAAACTTTGTTATTTAGTATGTAGTACAATTTCGAGAAAAAACAATACTTCAAACAACAACAATTTCTACTCGTGCTCGTTCTCTCGCATGTTGCTTTGAAAATTGAATTCGTATGACATAATGTCTAGGTATGTATGTATGTGTGTCTGCAGCATCAACGTTTAGCATGTCAAATTAGAGTTGACACGACGCAAAAGGAGGTACGCTCTGATGCAATGCATAGTTACAAAGACACACACACTCACACAACACTGATATTAGCACGTTAAGGCATGACGAAGTCATTTGTCTTGGGGGGCGTATTTTAAGTGAGAGAAAAGTGTAAGCTTTAAGTGCAATTACAATACAAATTGAATGGTGACGCAATAGAGGGCGATGTACTGTAAAACGTTTATGGGCATATCACATAACATTGCATAATGTGCAAAACATGGGATAGAGTAACATAACATAACATAACAAAACATGATAAAAAATTAAGTTACATAATTTGAAATAACATTTGATAACATTATACAACATAGCAAAGCATATCGTAACATTACATAGCATAAGATTACTTGGCATAACATAACATAACATAAAAAAAATAACTTAATGTAAGATAACACTATTCAGATGGCAAAGAAAATCTTACAAAATTATGAGATCATAGCACAACATAAAAACATAGCATAGCAGGACATAACTCAACATAATACAGCATAACATGGCACCCATAAAACAACGATGCATAACATGGCATAGTACTCATATTTTACATATACAACGAAACATAAAACAAAATGAAATTGCTTTACATAACATAGCACCTCTTGGCAAAACATAGCATAAAATACAAAGAAGAACAAAAAGATGCCGTAACAAAAACCAGCAATGTGAAGATAACATGTTTGTAATATTTCATCGCATAACATGGCACAACATACCATATGAAAACTTAACATAACACAAAATTCTATAAAATTACATAACATAACATAACATAGCACTTCAGAATAAAATATATCTAACATAATAAATAATAACATAATTACAACTACATTTTACATGTAGTTTGATAGTGATAAGGGGTACGCCGACCTATGTTTCTGAAAACATTGTAGGACGGGGTGAAACACTCTCTCAGCATAAGCTTCCAAAATATGTAGATCTCCAAAACATTATCATAGACCGAGATAGTGGTAGATATGCGAAGGAATAAAAAAAATGCAGTCAAGTGGTAACCTTAGGTGGCAACCCTACTGGAAAATATGTAAGTTGGTATACGGCCGGCAATACTTTAATTTGATACTAAGTTTGGCATAACTTGTTCGATATAAAAAAAATTTAATAACAAATAGGTGGCAACCCTGTAAGCCATAAAAAGTGGCGGCACCCAAATAAAAAATGTAAAAACAAACATACTAAATTTAATACAAAACGGTCAATAGGTTCCCGAAATAGTGATCGATATTGAAATAAACAAATTAATTGTGGTTAGGTGGCAACCCTGCTTAAAAATACCTTTGTTTATACATACCCGAAAATACCTTTCATGTAATGCGCATAAAGGACCTGATGGCCTTCATCAAGTCATCTAAATAGTTCGAGGAGGAGTAACGGTGTCGGTATAGGAAGGTCAGTCCCGGGATTCTGCTATGTGGAGAATTCCGTTAATACCGGGATTTTCCATAAGGCAGGGTCCCGGAACTGACTTTCCTAGTGTTGGTGGTATCACAACGGGCCTTTTAATACTGAACCTAACCTAATGCGCATATTGGCATATCTTGTTTTCAATATTCCACAAAAAAATGATATAAGTGGCAACCCTGCAAGCTTCCCGAAGTGGCAACACCCACATGGCTTGTCCGACACATGCTGACAGCTAGACACACCAAAATTATTCATTTCCGTCCCCTTTCTTGTTTATTTCCTATTCAAATTTCACTCTCCATAAAAATATTGCATCGCTGCCTAAGAAGTTAACTTCAAAAAAAAAGTTACCGCTTTGAAATCATAATCTGCAAGATTTTCTTAATTCTACTACATTAGCAGAGTGCTAGGTAGGTAGGTTCAAGTGGCTGCCGCAGAGGCACACTTAGGCCAGTTTTGAAGGCCCGTTGTGATACCACCAACACAAGGAAAGTCAGCCCCGGGACCCAGCCATATGGAAAATCCCTGAGTTGTTGGGATTTTCCACATAGCAGAATCCCGGGACTGACACTCCTAAACCGACACCGTTACTCCTCCTCGAACCACTTAGATGACTTTATGAAGCCCATCAAGTCCTTTATGTCCAGTTCCGCGATCTGGCTTAGACTATCTAGGAACGGAACTCCCAAAAAGCGCGTTCTCACGCCGCTTAAAGCCGGACAGTTGCAGATGAGGTGTTCCACCGTTTCCTCCTCCTCATCATCTTTGCAACTCCTGCAGCATCGTCGGTAGGGAACACTTAGCCTTTCTGCATGCCTACCAATGAGGCAGTGACCGGTTAATACCCCTATCAATATGCAGATTTCCCTCCTAGTTAGGGCATAAATGCGTCTAGACCTTTTAAGATCCCATTTTGGCCAGGTTTGTTTCGATATCCGACACCCTGGGGATTGCAGCCATCTTTCGTTGGCTTGACGGAGTGTGTGCTCCTTCAGCATTAGTTTGCATGTGGCAAACGGCATACCTAAGCGCTCTTTATCCCGAAGAACCTGCTTGGTCGTGCCCTGCCTGGCAAGCTCGTCTGCCTTACAGTTTCCCTCAATGTCCCTATGTCCCGGGACCCATATGAGGTTTACGCGGTTCTGTTGGGCCATCTCCTGAAGAGATCGACGACAGCTGAGCGTCAGTTCAGAGTTGAACGTGTATGAGCCAAGGGATTTGATTGCCGCCTGGCTATCGCTGAAAATAGTGATATCTCCTCCGATAACACGTTTGCTTAACCAGGCCGCGGCGTCCCGGATTGCCGAGACTTCCGCCTGGAAGACGCTACAATGATCAGGTAGTCTGAAGGAGAGTTCAAGGTCCAAATCCCTTGAATAAACCCCTCCTCCAACTCTGCCGTCCAACTTCGAGCCGTCGGTGTATATGGAAGTGCCACCATTTGTTTCGGGACACCAATCCGTCCTCTCCCAGTCTTCTCTGCTGGGAATGTTTATTTTGAAGCAGCTATCCCCGACTGTAGTGGTCGCACAACGATCTGTGCTTAGAGGGAGAAAGCTGTAAGATTCCAGAATACTGGAGTGTCCAATAGTACCCGCACCCCAACTGGAGGTTTCTCTTAGGCGCAGAGCTGATGCCGCCGCTGACCGAAACCCTTCCAGATCAAGTGGCAAAATGCCCAGATTGGCCTGGAGGGCTTCGTTGGGCGTTGTCCTTAGCGCACCGCTTATACAGATCATATTGGATCTATGGACTTTCCGCAACAGATTCAGGTATGTTGTCTTGCTCAGTGCCGGCCACCATACGACGACTCCATACAGCATGATTGGGCGAATGATGGCCGTGTAGATCCAACTGCATACTCTAGGGCTGAGCCCCCATTTTTTGCCAATGGCTCTTTTGCATGTGTAAAGAGCGATGCAAGCTTTCTTCTGGCGCTGAAGAACATTCTCCTTCCAATTCAGTTTCCTGTCCAGAACTATGCCTAGAAACTTGGCCTTATCCGACAAGCCCAGGCGCGTGCCATCTAGTTCTGGTAGGCTTAGTGGCGGTATTTTGTACCAGTTGGTGAAGAGGACAAGTTCCACTTTCCCCGGGTTGATACTAAGTCCGCAGCGAGAGGACCACCTCGAAACCTCTCGCAGTGCTACTTGCATCAGGTCACACAGTGTTTGTGGGAACTTGCCTCTGAATGCAATAGCTAAATCGTCTGCGTATGCCACTATCTTCCCGCCCCCCCCAGCTTGTGTCACGTAGCAACGAGTTGACTGTGAGGTTCCATAAAAGCGGGGAAAGAACACCACCCTGGGGCGCCTAGATTAGTTAGAGCGGAGTTGATCGCCTCCGGGCTTATATTGTTGAAAGCCCCCTCAATGTCTAAGAAGGCCACGAGACAGTAGTCCTTTTCACACAGCGATTTCTCAATGACAGATACTAGGCTGTGCAGAGCAGTTTCTGTTGATTTACTCTTGGTGTATGCATGCTGATAGCTAGAGATAAGGTTGCTATCAATAGTCATTGAAAGGTAGTCGCTTAGTATCCTCTCAAAGGTTTTGAGTACAAAGGACGAGAGACTGATCGGTCTGTAATCTTTTGGCTCGTAGTGGGATGCCTTCCCAGCCTTAGGGATAAACACTACCGTGGCGCTTCTCCAGGAGCCCGGAATGTGGTTGAGAGCCAGGCAGGCTGTGAAGAGAAATACCAGCCATTTAGCTGATGTCTCCAACGTGTTTATAAGTTGCGCGGGGATAATCCCGTCCGGCCCGGCAGCCTTATACGGTTCAAAGCTCTTAACTGCCCACCTTACCCTTTCCTCAGTGATGGGTATATTTACTGCCAGGTTTGTTGCAGATGCTAGTGGTGCGTCATGCAGATTCCCCGGAAAATGTGTATTCAAGAGCAACTCAAGGGTTTCCTCTTCCGTGCTGGTCCAGGATCCGTCAGGTTTTCGCAAATAGCTGATGGCTGTTTGACTTTTCGAGAGAACTCGTCTAAGTCTCGCTGTATCGTCGACCTTTTCGACGCCAGTGCAGAAATTTCTCCACGAGGTCCTCTTCGCCTGTCTCAGAGCTTTTTTTATAGGCCCTTAGTTTAGCTTTATATTCGTGCCAGTGAGGCTCAGAGCCGAGGGTCTTGGCCTTGTTAAATTGTTTCCGGCATGATTTGCGGAGCGAGTCCAAATCGTAGGACCACCAATGTGGCCTGTGTTTACCGCGTGGTTTTGGCACTGGACAAGCCTGTCCTAGAGCATTTGAGAGCGCCGATGTAAATGTAGTAACAAGATCCTCCAGCTCCTCTACTGATGAGGGGGCCTGTGAGGGCAGTATTGGCAGGTCTCTGTCTAATATTTCATTGTGTAACTGCCAATTAGTGTTACGTGGATTGCGCTTCATAATAGGTTGTTCTACAATAAAGTCTAGAACCATTTCTATGTAACGGTGGTCGGAGAATGAATGTTCTTCCAGAACCCGCCATTTTCTGACCAGCTCATAAGCGCCTTCACTACAGATAGTGAGGTCTATGACCTCCCTGCGGGTATTAGTGATAAAAGTAGGCTCATTACCCACGTTGCAAATTACCAGGTTAGTTGTTAAGAGGTAATCAAACAGAGACTCGCCCCTGGCATTGATATCGGAGCTCCCCCATTGGACATGGTGAGCATTAGCGTCCGCTCCAATAATAAGATTACCTGTGCAGAAATTTGACACCAGGTCTTTCACCTCCGTTTGTGGTGGGGGTTCTTCGGCGTCGTAGGGCATATAAACCGACGCCACCGTCAGGCGGGTGCTGTCGACCGTTAGACTGATAGCGGTAATATCACCATTGGTGTAGTTAGGTAGGAGAAAGGAGTTCAACTCAGACTTGACCAAAATACACGTTCTGACTTTGCTCTCCTCGCTGGCTCGAATGAGCTTGAAGCCCTTAGTCCCCAATCCGCAGATTCTCGAGCTATTGACCCAGGGTTCTTGGATGAGGACCACATCCACGTCGCCTTTAGAAAGACGACTACTTAAAGCAGCCGAAGCCACTTTAGATTTGTGCAAATTAATCTGAAGCACCACCAACATGAGAGCGCACAGACTTCCCTGCCGTCCCCATATCGTCGAGGTTTGCTCCATCCCGGAGGTTGCCTATCAACGACGAGTTGTTCCGATTAACTGCCCGATGTGGCGTTGCAGGAGTCCTGCTGCCTGTAGCGTTAGATGTTAGTCGCTTAGCGTTGGCTGCTACCACCGTGACGTCGAGGACTTCCTCGTCCTGTAGGCTGTCCTCCATCTCCGAGTTGTTCACAGCACTATCGCCAAGGGACGTGGCGGATAACATGCTTTCCGCATCGGAATCCTCCGCTTCCTCTTCTGGTAATAAGTTTTCCGGTTCCCCCGGAGCAGCCGAGAAGGCAGCGCGCTGAGCATCACCACGATATACGTGGATAACGATCTGGCCTACGCTGTAGTGTACTAGGCCATTGCACCTTTTGAGGGGCTCGATTGACTCTTTATTCATGGTGAACACCACCTGTCTGTCGGGCCCTATCGCATCCCCGACCAGATTGACACTCCAGTCATGCGTTGGGAGGGACGGATTCATTAGCCGTAGCATCCCGAGTATTCTCTCGGGTTCGTCAGGGATGGCCGGAATCCACGCCCTTGCCCTTGGACGAGCTGGAATGTCCTTCCAGTCGACGACCTCTATCTTTGCGCCCTGGTAGACTTCACCCAGTTTAGCAGCTGCTGCCTTGTACAGTGCTACGGTTTTTGCATCCTCGCATGCGAGTAATTTAATTTGACCCTGGTGCCAACCCGCATCCGTTACTCGTGCCGAACTACCCGGAAACTCCGGAGCAACGTTGAGAAGAATGTTGCCGAGTTCATTTCGCACGTAACGCCACCGGTCCTTGGGGATGGCCAGACGGTCATTGCCTCGGTCAAGGACGCCTATAAGGATCCTGTCCTTGGTTACCTCAGCAAAGCTTAGTTTGCCCGCTCCAGAGGTATTCTGATGCCGCTTGGGAGGGGGAATAAACTCCAGAGTGCTACTTTCGTCACTTTTTTGTCCAACTCGCCTCCAAAAGTCCTCTAAGCCCAAATTTTGTTTTACCTTTTTGTTAAAAAAAAAACAGAGTTGCCTTAAAACAAAAAAAAAAAAAAATCCAAAAATTAACTGTAACTGCTCGGTACTCAAAATGTTGCTCCTTGTTATATCAAAAAAAAAATAAAAATTACTTACTCGAAAAATTTCTTCTTCTTGCTTTAAACTGGCTATAACACCACGGAGCGTATGAGCAACAAAAAATAATTTTCAAAACATTACCCAATCTCTTGTCATGATCAGACAGTGTCCCATTTCGAAAAGCCTTCAAATTATAGGCTTTAATTCGACAAGCAATGCTCACAAAATCACATTCATAACCAAAATGAATTTCGAAACCAACTTGAAAATTTATAACGCAGCATCATTCACATAAGGGTGTGTCTAGTTGATGACAATTTGCGTAATGCTGCTCGTACCGCAAGCACAGAATGACGCGATTTCTTAGCAAATTTTTCAAACCAATTCGTTGTGCTGTTGTAAATGCGTGTCTGAATTTTGTCATCCATCTAACTGTTTTCAATTCTACACGCCATTTGACAATAGTGACTGAGCGACAATATGTTGCAAAAACAAAACAAACAAGCACTAACAAAAGCACACGCGGAAACGGCGCAAAGCCACAAAGGAGTTGGGAGAGGAAAAAATGGAAAACGAGTATACGTAGATGCGTAGCTGCGTGCCGGCGATGTTGGCAACAGCTGATTTAGCGCGTGGAATTAGTTTCTAATGTGGCGTAAATTTTGCAGTTAATACCTCGTTTTTGTTGTTGATATTTATTGCATGCTGTTTTACCTGTTTTCCATTGTTGGTCATGGCTGCTTGTCGTCACACTGTCGCTTTTGTTTGAGGAAAAGTGTTTGGAAGGAAAAAGCATTAAGCGAAAGCTATAAATATTGGTGTTGTTTTAAGCAGTTAAAAATCTTGCTGGAGTAAACGAGAAGTGGTATAATTCTAGTTCAAAATCCACCAGCACCCTTTTAAGTGCATAATCAAGTTCATATGGGATCTCTTGAAAACTTTGAAACAATTATTCCCAAAGTTTCCTTTAGTGCATTTCCGAGACTTTTAAATACATTGGCATACCCAGCAACTATTATCTTAGCCGAGTATTTGAACAATGATTCTAAAAAACATAATTAAAAAAAAAGGGATGTCAGATCGATCTTCTAAAAAATCCACTACCTCACCCTCTTTCTCTCGTACTTTCTCATGTTCTTCCTAAGTAATTTATGAATGATGGTCGCGAAACTCAAAAAAACGAAACGTTTATACGGTCTTTCTCAATATCTCGAATCTAGCTCCATCAAGCGGACTAATTTTTCTCAAAAGAGTTGTTGATTAAATATAAAATGTACCTCCCAAATATGAATAAAATTGTACCGTAAATTCGGATTTTTTAAATATAGCGAATACAGCGCCATCTAGCGGGGGAAAATGTATCCCATTTCGAGGGGACTTATCCCAGGAATAAACTGTTTCAATTTTTTAAAGATGCGTTAAGTAATTTTAGATTATTTTTAATTAGATCAATGGGAAATATTAGATTATATTAGACTGGATTAGATTATTTTAGATTACACTATGTTAGATTAGACTATTTTGAATAAGACTAGATTAAATAAGGAAATATTAGATTATATCAGATTCGGTTAGACTATAATAGACAATTTTATATTATCTCATATTGGGGTAGATAAGATTTAATTAGATTGGATTAGATTCGACTAGATTGAATATGATTTAAAAAGATTACGTTAAATTAGATTGTATTAAATTAGATTAAAATAGGTTAGATTAGATTAGACTAGATTAGATTGGGTTAGATTAGATTACATTAAATGAGGGTAGATTAGGTTAGACTAGATTAGATTGAATTAGATTAGCTTAGATTAGATTCGATTATATTATATTCGATTAGATCAGACTAGATTGGATTGGATTAGGTTATATAACGTTGGATTACGCTTTAGACTAGATTAGATTGGATTAGATTAGATTAAACCAGATTAGGTTAGGTTAAATGTGTTACATGAGATAACTTTTGATTAGATTAGATTCGATTGGATTGGATCAGATAATACTAAATTAGACTAGATTAGATTATATAGGATTATATTAAATAAGAACAGACACAAAATGTCTTTCAAGACTCTCGTCCCCTAGTTAGCGAGTGTGAAAAAAAACATCTTTTCACTTCAAACTTAAAGGTAGTTTTCGACTTTCTCAGCTCAAAACACCTTTCAAAACTATGCCTTTAATTCAAAGCGTATCCTATCCGTTAAAAAAAATAATGGCGGCGATATACCAACAGGTTATCTCTATCTCGACCCTCTCCATTACTTTTACTTAAAATCATAAATACTTGTGATTACAATTAATCATATTGAATGAATCTGCAATAAATCGGCGCCTCTAAAAACACTTACCATCTACTTAAATTCATAAAATAAATTATTTCTTAGACGTCGCAATGAACTATAAAATATTTGCTGAATTAATATAAATAGAAAAATGGCAAACGTTACCCCAAACACAAAAAATGTTTCTCATCTCTCACACTCGCTACATATTACAAACATTTTTGTTGCATTTTTCACATCACATTTTTAAGCGGCTATTGCACTTTACGTTTCAAAATTTAAACGCGCCTAACTATCACAAATGGCATAATTCCAAAAACAATGCCATGCATCAAAAAAATATGATTGTGAGAAAATCTGGCATTTGAGTGCAATAACATTTTGCGGTTTTAGTTATATTGCACGTGCCGCCTGAATGTAAGTATGCCATAATGTAGCATAGAGCGATTACTTACGACTGGCTACAACGACGATACTAACAAATACTGAAATGCATACTTTGTGTATGGCTGCAACAAACAAAATTGCAACTTCAATTAATTTATGCAAACGTGCTTATATGCGCACTTAAGTGTGTGTGTGTGTGTGTTTGCTTGTGTGCGCTTACACTTGTTACTTTGACTCTTAAATGGTGTCAATTACATTGCTTGAAGCATTTTCGAAAATATGCGCACTCACACAAACTTAGACACATACATGCTAGTCACCCAAAAAGTATACGAAAACTTAGAATGCTGCATGCAATCTTAAGATATTTGTAATTAATTGCTATTGATTGAATATTAATAGCCATAACTTATCTTTGGTTCACGCTAGAAAAATTCATCAAGTTTTAGAATTAGCATTTTTTGTGCGGCGTTCTTTGGCATAACTCGTATTTGAATGATTGTCTTGCCTTGAAGTGAAACCGATTTTTGGAATAATTAAATACATAAAGAATTGCAGATTTTTTGCTGTTTGCTGTTTTTGTTTTCTATTTTTGTAAATCCGTTAGTATGCTAATTTTAACATACAAAAATTTTGCATTTCTGATGAAGTAATCGTCATTAGTATATTAAATTTTTAGCACGCAATTTTTCATATAGACAGTGAAAAAAAAATTAAGTGTTTTATAACTGCCCTGCAGCGAAAGTAACTTGTTGAAAACTACTTTAAAATTAGTTTGCGCGCCAGGCCCAACTAGTCAGTCATTTGCCTTTTTTTCCATATAAGCAACTGATATTTTTTACGTGTTAATGTCCCTCGAAATGTTAATCGTCAGATTTCGACCAGAACATACCAGTCATGTACTAGTCATGATAAACTATAATCATATGGTTGTAAAATCCCAGTTCCATACTAGTTCAAAAACATTGACCCTGGACTAGTATGATTTCAACAAAATATATTAGGCCCCATACCAGTCCAAAAATCACTGCACCTGGACTAGGATGATTTCAACAAAGTATACTAGTCCCCATACTAGTTTCAAAAGCACTGAACCTGGACTACTATGATTTCAACAAAATATATTAGTCCCCATACTAGTTCAATAGGCATTAAACCTGGACTAGTACGATTTCAACCAGAAGATAATAGTCGCATCATTTTCATGACTGGCGCCTTATTTTATCGTTTGCCAACCCAATGACTATTTATATTTGGCCAAACAAGAAAAAACATCTGTGAATTATAAGAAAAAAGAAGCATATGAAACCTTTCAAAAGATTTTTGGATTTTTCTGACTGGTATGATTTCAATCAAAAAATTATAGTTGTATGGAATGGATTTTTTTTTTACTAGTATGAGTTTAGCCAGACAATTATAGTAGTATACTAGTATGTTTTCTGACTAGTTTCACGTTTCGCTACAGGGTGGTTGCAAATGATGCAGGCTGTTCGAAATTAAAGGAATTCGAATCTTTGCATATCGTACCTCACAGTAGATGAGTAATTGACAAAAAAAAACCTTCATTAGGGTAAAAAAGCCAAAACAACAGTTCTTTGAATTTTTGCTTGTTTTTCTGGATGTTTGTTAGCGCATCACTCAACAACTGATGCATACAACTGAATGGAATTTCCTTCGATGTGTTGTCAGATGGCGAATTTAAAGTTTTAAGATCCAGCCACACTGAATTTTTTTTTCTTCCGAATTTTATAAATATTTTGATCCTCAGTGCTAACTATAGGTTTTTTGCAGTGTATTTTTGTCCATTTCTGAATTATTTCTTCAATGTATCTTATTAGATTAGATAACATTAAATTATTTACTTACTTAAAATAGCCTTTAACCGCCTAGGCGATTTTAGCCGTCCCACATTAAATTAGATTAGATTAAATTGGACAAAATAAGAAAAGATTACATAAGACATCTGGTCGACTCAAAAAGATTATATTAGTTTACACTGGATTAGATTTGATTTGAATCAATTAGATTAGATTAAAATAAATTGAACTAAATAAGAAAATATTAGATTTAACCGGATGACATTAGACTAAATAAGATTATATTAAAATATACTGATTATATTAGATTTGATTAAATCAAATTAGATTATACTGAATTGGACAAAAAAATTAATCTAAGACCAGATAAAATCGACTACATAAGATTTTAATAGAGTAAAATTGATTCATTACACTTGATTAAATAAGATAGGATTGGATTAAATAAAAAAAGATTAGATTTAACAAAATGAGATTCGACTAAAATTAAATTAGATTAGATTAAATTGGATTAAATAGCAAATATTAGATTAAACTAGAGGAGATTCGGCTAAAGAAGATTGTATCGGAGTAAAAAATTTAGATTGGATTTGATTAAATTTATCTTATTTCGATTAAAATGGATGAAATAAAAAAATGAAATTTAACGAGATGAGATTCGACTAAATAAGATTGCAGTAAAATAGACCGGATTAGATTGTACTGTGATTGAATTAGATTATATTAGATTAATTTCGATTAAATAACAAATTTTAGATTAAACTAGATGAGACTCGACTAAAAAAGATGAAAATTAATAAGAGTAGATTTGATTAAATTAGTTAAACTTAGATTAAATTGGATTAAATAAAAAAAGATTAGATTTAACGAGATGAGGTTCGACTAAACAAGACTGTATAAGATAAACTTGATTAAATTAAATAAGATTAGATTAAATTGAATTAAATAAAAAAGATTAGAATAAGGTTGTATTAGATTACATTGGATCAGAATATATTAGAATAGATTACATTTCGTTTGAATTAGATTAGAATAGATAATATCAGATCTATATAAAACATAGAGGTCAAATAAATCGTTTCCATTATAGGCGGGGTAGTACCGCAACTATCGGAAGGACCGGATTCATACAAAGGATCATTCCCATACGAATCTATTGAAGCGCGGAAATGTTTATGAAATTTGAAATTAAAACAACAACAACAACATATGAATACAAAAATTTCAGTTATATTTCGTGGAGATAGAGATACTTACTTCACGGAATACTTTCATTGGTAGTCAAAACTACAAAGAAAGGACTCCACAAAAGTTCTCGAAAAGCTACATTTTCCCCATTAGATTTATACCAGTGCGAATTTACTCATAATCCATAAGCTTAATGCATCGAATCAAAGAATGATATCGATATATTTATTTCATTGAAATATATACATCCACGCTTGCACACTGTTAAAAAAACTGTTTGTATGTGCCTACGTGAACAACCTACAACCAGAAACATAGCTGTAAAATCTACTTTTGCTTTTAGTCATACCATTTAAGCAATGCAAACATAAGTTCGATTTTAGAACGTGTTTCAAAAACAAGTTTACTTCTGGATCAAATAAAGCCGCGCAGGCGTAGTACAGCGATAAGTGTTTAATGAAAGCGATCACTTTAAAATGCAACAAGAATAACAAATAGTCGCAGTGCAGAATTTTTAAAACATGGTTATCTATACATAGGTGAAGGAAAATTTAAATTTTTTTATTTATTATTTATTGCTTGCCTTTCAAACAGTAGAGGAAGAATTTATAAAGTCTCCTTACATTCAAACAAATATCTAACAAAACATATATTAAAGATACACTTATTGCAACCCAAACAACTATTTTGGAGTTGATATTTGTTTTTAAGTCTGTATGTATGTTTTAGTATCACCAAATAACTACTGCATGGAATGGCATGTTTTCTTCACAGGTGAGTTTCTAGAGGACTCGTCTGAAATATAGAACAAATATGAAAACATGAAAAGCTATTTCAAAAGCAATTTATGCTCAAAAACCGACCCTATCTAAAAAACAAACATTTAGATTATCTGTTAAGCCTTGTAGACTTTAAAAAGGTGAGTTAATCGAATTTAAAATAAAAACCAAAGGTTTAACAAAAATATAAATTTTTAATTACAAAAATACTTAAAAAATAAAAAAAAAATTGTCATAAAATATTAATAATCGTAAAAATTTAATTACAAATGTAAATTCCTCAAGAAACTCGTTCCAGTAGCTGAAAAAAGAACTGCATGGAATTGCAGAAAAATACATACAACAAACAAAGATAATGAGAATGACATAAAACGAACATTTGCACAAAAAAAAATGCAAACGGAAAAACCTACTTTCAAGATAACAACAATGTAACAGAATAACAAATAGATAAATGTCATTGATGCTACCGCACGTAACATACCCTGTTGCAGACATACCTACGATAAAGCAAAAGAGTGGAATAATTGCAATCACCAAAAAAAAAATTGAATTAAATAAAAGAAAATAAAATAAATTAAAATAAAATAAAATAAAATAAAATAAAATAAAATAAAATAAAATACAATAAAATAAAATAAAATAAAATAAAATAAAATAAAATAAAATAAAATAAAATAAAATAAATTAAAATAAAAGAAAATGAAATAAAACAAAATAAAATAAAATAAAATAAAATAAAATAAAATAAAATAAAATAAAATAAAATAAAATAAAATAAAATAAAATAAAATAAAATAAAATAAAATAAAATAAAATAAAATAAAATAAAATAAAATAAAATAAAATTAAATAAAATAAAATAAAATAAAATAAAGTAAAATAAAATAAATTAAAATAAAAGAAAATGAAATAAAATAAAATAAAATAAAATAAAATAAAATAAAATAAAATAAAATAAAATGAAATAAAATAAAATAAAATAAAATAAAATAAAATAAAATAAAATAAAATAAAATAAAATAAAATAAAATAAAATAAAATAAAATAAAATAAAATAAAATAAAATAAAATAAAATAAAATAAAATAAAATAAAATAAAATAAAATAAAATAAAATAAAATAAAATAAAATAAAATAAAATAAAGTAAAATAAAATAAATTAAAATAAAAGAAAATGAAATAAAATAAAATAAAATAAAATAAAATAAAATAAAATAAAATAAAATAAAATAAAATAAAATAAAATAAAATAAAATAAAATAAAATAAAATAAAATAAAATAAAATAAAATAAAATAAAATAAAATAAAATAAAATAAAATAAAATAAAATAAAATAAAATAAAATAAAATAAAATAAAAAAACATAAAAAACATAAAATAAAATTATAATGAAATAAAATTTTAATAATTTAGTTGTTATTATTGGTCATTATATTCTGAACTTTTGAAAATTTTTGTGGACTTTTGACCTGTAGAATAATTTTTATCAAATTATTCTTCTGAGTTTTTTGGCGAAAACAAGTTGAAAAATGCTACATACAATACCAACTACGATGATTGCAATTTCGATCTTGTTGAAGGATCTTGTCAAACCGCTTTGTATTGTTGCTTTTAGAAATTTAGCATCACCTTTTACTGGTCATCGAACCAAGGAGATTAGGAATTTTCTAAAAACCGCAGTGTGTAACCATTACACCAAACCCTGCTTACTTAATAAAATAAAATAAAATAAAATAAAATTAAAATAAAATAAAATTAAAATGAAATAAAATAAAATAAAATTAAGTTAATGAAATAAAATTGAATGAGATCAGGTTAAATACAATAAAACTAAATAAAAAAAACCAAATCAAAAATGATATAAAAAATATTTAAAAAAATTAAGTGAAATGTAGTGAAGGAAATTACAGTAAAATAAAATTAAATTAAATTACATTAAATTAATTTAAATAAAATAAATTAAAATAAAATTCAACAAAATAAAAACGAATCAAATAAAAAAAAGTCAAAGAAAATAATAGAAAATTAAATACAATAAAAATAAAAAAATTAAAATAAAATAAAATAATCTCTACATATGTATAATAAAATTCTAACAGGTCGATATCTGTACATGGTAGATATCAACAAAAAAATGATTGTGGGAAGCATTATTAAGCGAGTAGAATACAAATCAACCATTTTAAAATTTTTTGTGTGTCTGTCTGTCTGTCAGGGTTGCAGGGTTACATTGTCTGTCTGTCCGTATGTTTGTGGCCGTATCACTCTGAAAGTAATGAATGGAATTGAATGAAACTTTTTTCGTTGGATTGCTCGACGCTCAACTTAAAATTTAAGATATTAGGTAGGTAGGTAGAAGTAGCTGCCGCAAAGGCACACCTAGGCCAGTAATAAAAGGCCCGTTGTGATACCACCAAACACTAGGAAAGTCAGTCCCGGGGCCCGGCCATATGGAAAATCCCAGTGCTGTCGGGACTCTCCATATAGCCGAAAACCCGGGACTGACACTCCTAACCGACACCGCTACCCCTCCTCGAACCATTTTGATAACTTGATGAAGGCCATCAAGTCCTTTATGTCTAGCTCCGCGACCTGGCTTAAGATAACCAGGAAGGGAACTCCCAGAGAGCGCCTTCTCGCTCCGCTTAAGGCCGGGCAGTTGCAGATGAGGTGTTCCACCGTTTCCTCTTCCTCATCCTCTTTGCAACTCCTGCAGCAACGTCGGTAGGGAACGCCTAGCCTTGCTGCGTGCCTACCAATAAGGCAGTGCCCGGTTAAAACACCTATTAATATGGAGATTTCCTTCCTTTTTAGGGCGTACATGTGTCTAGATCTTTTAAGATCGCATTTTGGCCAGGTTTGCTTGGATATCCGGCACCCTGGGGCTTGTAGCCATCTTTCGTTGGCTTCGCAGAGTGTATGCTCCTTCAGCATTAGCTTGCACGTGGCAAACGGCATACCTATGCGCTCTTTATCTTGAAGAATCTGCTTGGTCGTGCCCTGCCTGGCAAGTTCGTCTGCCCTACAGTTTCCCTCAATATCCCTGTGTCCCGGCACCCATGTGAGGTTCACGCGGTTCTGTTGGGTCATCTCTTGAAGAGATCGACGACAGCTGAGCGTCAGTTCAGAGTTGAGCGAGTAAGAGCCAAAGGATTTGATGGCCGCTTGGCTGTCGCTGAAAATACAGATATCCTGTCCGATGGTGCGTTCACCTATCCAAGTCACGGCTTCCATGATTGCAGAAACGTCAGCCTGGAAGACGCGGCAGTGATCAAGTAGTCTAAAGGAGAGTTCTAGTACCAAATCCCTTGAGTAAACCCCTCCTCCGACTCTGCCGTCTAACTTCGAGCCGTCGGTGTATATAAAAGTGCCGCCATTAGTAGCGGGACACCGATCTATGTTCTCCCAGTCTTCCCTGCTGGGAATGTTTATTCTAAAACAACAATCTCCGACTGTTGTGGTCGCACACCGATCTGTGATCAGAGGGAGAAAGCTGTAAGATCTTAGAATACAGGAGTGTCCAATAGTGCTTGCGCCCCAGACGGACGTTTCCCTTAGACGCACAGCCGATGCTGCTGCTGCCCGGTACCCTTCCAGATCGAGTGGCAAAAAGCCAAAAATGGCCTGGAGAGCTTCATTGGGCGTTGTTCTTAACGCCCCGCTTATACAGATCATGCTCGATCTGTGGACTTTTCCTAACAGATTTAGGTTTGTTGCCTTTCCTAGCGCAGGCCACCATACCACGACTCCATACAGCATAATTGGCTGGATTATCGCAGTGTAGATCCATCTGCAAATTTTGGGGCTGAGCCCCCATTTTTTGCCAATGGCTCTTTTACACATGTAAAGTGCAATGCACGCTTTCCTCTGGCGCTGGATGACATTCTCCTTCCAGTTAAGCTTTCTATTTAGAACTGTGCCTAGGAATTTGGCTTTATCAGCTAAGTTCAGGCGCACGCCATCTAGTTCTGGTAGGTTCAGCGGTGGTATCTTGTACCGCCTGGTATAAAGGACAAGCTCCACCTTTCCCGGGTTGATGCTAAGTCCGCAGCGAGAGGACCATAAAGAAATTTCTCGCAGTGCTACTTGCATCAAGTCACACAGGGTTTGTGGGAATTTGCCCCTATATGCAATAGCTAAATCATCTGCATATGCCACTATCTTCCCGCCCCCCCACCTTGTGTCTCGTAGCAGCGAGTTTACGGTGAGGTTCCATAGGAGCGGGGAGAGAACACCACCCTGAGGCGTTCCTCTTGTGACATAGCGTGAAAGATCAACTGTTCCCAGTGAAGAAACTATTTTCCTTCCCTTTAGTAGTTGATCAATTAGTCCAATAAGAGACCTATTTATGCCCAGGTTTGTTAAAGCAGTGTTAATAGCCTCCGGCCTTATATTGTTGAAAGCCCCTTCGATGTCCAGAAAGGCCACGAGACAGTACTCCTTTTCGTGCAATGATTTTTCAACAATAGAGACTAGGCTGTGGAGCGCAGTTTCCGTTGATTTACCTTTGGTGTATGCATATTGATAGCTAGAAATAAGGTTGCTATCAATAGTAGAGGAGAGATAAACGCTAATTATCCTCTCGAAGGTTTTAAGTGCAAAAGACGAGAGACTGATCGGTCTGTAGTCTTTAGGCTCATAGTGTGACGCCTTCCCAGCCTTTGGAATAAAGACTACCGTGGCGCTTCTCCAGGAGCACGGAATGTAATTAAGAGCCAGGCAGGCTGAATAGAGAACTACCAGCCATTTAGCTGATATTTCCAGCGTGTTTATAAGTTGTGCGGGGAAAATCCCGTCTGGCCCGGCTGCCTTGAACGGCTCAAAGCTTTTGATTGCCCACCTTACCCTTTCCTCCGTAATGGGTATGTTTACCGCCAGGTTTGTTGCAGATGCTACAGGTGCATCATACAAGTTCCCCGGAAAGTGTGTGTTCAGGAGCAGCTCCAGGGTTTCCCCTTCCGTGCTGGTCCAAGATCCGTCAGGCTTCCGTAAATAGCTAATGGCTGTTTGAGTTTTTGATAGCACTCGTCTAAGTCTCGCTGTATCATCGACTTTTTCGACCCCGGTGCAGAAATTTCTCCACGAAGTTCTCTTCGCTTGCCTTAGAGCCTTTTTATAGGCCCTCAGTTTAGCTTTATATTCGAGCCATTCAGGCTCCGTACCGATGCTCTTGGCCTGGTTAAATTGCCTCCTGCATGATATACGGAACGAATCCAGGTCGTAAGACCACCAGTGGGGTCTATGTTTGCCGCGTGGTTTTGGTACTGGACAAGCCTGCTCTAGGGCATTTGAGAGAGCCGTTGTAAAGGTCGTTACCAGATCATCCAGTTCTCCCACTGATGAGGGGGCTTGTGGAGGTAATACTGGTAGGTCCCTAGCTAATATTTGGTTATGTAGCTGCCAGTTAGTGTTGCGTGGATTTCCTTTCATAACTGGCTGCTCAACAATAAAGTCTAACACAATTTCTATGTACCGATGGTCAGAAAATGAATGCTCATCAAGAACACGCCATTTTCTGACCCACTCATAAGCGCCTTCGCTACAAACAGTGAGGTCTATAACCTCCCTACGAGCTTTAGTTATAAAAGTAGGCTCGTTACCCACGTTACAAACCACCAGGTTAGTTGTTAGTAGGTAGTCAAACAGAGACTCGCCCCTAGCGTTAATATCGGAGCTTCCCCACTGGACGTGATGAGCATTAGCGTCAGCTCCAATAATAACTTTGTCCGATATCTCAACCGGTTTTGGAGTTATCGCCCAATATGTGGATCATGTCTGTCTGTATGTTTGTCGTCGTAACACTCTAAAAGCACTGAATGGAATTGAATCGTTGGATTGCTGGACGCTCAACTTAAAGTTTAAGATATTATTTTTTGCGATATCTCAACGGGTTTTGGGTTATCGCCCAATATGTGGACCAGTTGTGACCAAAAAAGTCTTAGTACAATATTGGTGTCAAACGAAAGATGTCAATGAGTGCTATTATATGCGATGTGATTCATTGAAATATCTAAAATGGTTTGCTAGATATCTTGAAATTTCGATAGCTCGAGCGGTTTCAGAGTTATCGACGAATATGTGTTATGGGTATCAAACAAAAGGTTTTTATGAATGCTGTCATAAACCATTTGAATAATTTCAATACCTACGCATACGTCGCGGGCACCAGCTAGTATTTAATAAAATTTAAAGAATTCAATAAAACCACATAAAACATAACAAAATAAAATAAAAGAAAAAAGAAGGTAAATTAAATTAATTAAAACAAAATAATATCAAATTTAAAAAAAAATATTATATGAAACCAGTTATAAATCGCAATTAAAGTAGCCTTTATTACAGTATAATGTAACCGAGATATAATAATTAAGGTTTTTAATCATAATTTAAAAGATCTACTTACAACTATTACATCTTTCGGTGTGATAGCCCACAATTTTTTCAGTTTCATTTCGTAATCTCTTTTAGTAGCACTTAAGATCTAATATTTTTACTGCGCAATAACTAATCCATTTTAACGACATAATCTGTTAATTTATTACCATTATTACTCCATGCCCAACTAAAATCATAAACTCGTGTATTAGTTGCAGCATCGGTGTTTTTCGGTGCAGATAATAAATATTCATGGTTTACTAAGTATTGAGCAGCCACCTTAGTTCTCACCATAAATTTTCGACAACATCACAACACTTGCCTCTGCCTTACCTTAAATATTATCGCTAGCTGTTGAAGCAATATTTTTTTTTTTTTGTTGGTAACTAGTTTTGATTAGCTTTTTGACAGTTAAAGGTGACCATCTTTTATATGTTTTGTTTTTTTTTTTTCTTTTTTTAAGTGGTTAATGCTGCTAGCTCTTCTGCTCTTTAAAAGCCTTTTATAACTCGCTTAGAAACTCATAAAAATGTAAATAAATCAAGTTTAGCAAAACTTGTTAACCTTTTGTTCGTGTGATTTGATATTATTTTTAGAAGAAGTGATATCTTTTTTTCTGTTAATGTACCTAGGTGCTTTAGCGATTAGTATGTTAAAAAATAGTTTTATTTTATATATTTATTCTTCTATTTTGTTATAGAAGACGACATGGAATTCATTTCATTTTCATTGGAAGAATTTATGAGGCAACGCAAATGAGCAAGTGTTGTTGCTTTGGTTGCTATGGTTGTTGCTGTTTTTTCTTCTTGTTTTTTATAACTAGCACCACCACCACCAGCATCAATATGAAATAACAACAACAATTATTAACCATCAACATTAACAGCATTAAAATAATAATCTTGCTATCTTACTGCTACTCTTCTTCTTGTTTTTTATGTTTGCTTATTTTTTACGCTTAACTATTTGTTAACTACAAAACTTGAAATTGAAAACAAAACCACTTTTGATTTTTATGAACTTAAGATGAGCCAGCAAGCACTTTGACTTCACAAACATACAAACACACATACAATAAGAGCCATGAAACAAGAAATAGTACCAAGAGCTGTGCTAAATATATGTACGTACACTTGTGATAAAAATCTTAGTAGTGCTAATTGTATATTAGAACATGAGCTGTACGACAATTTAATTAAATTCTATTTTATTTAATTTTATTTAATTTTATTTTATTTTATTTTATTTTATTTTATTTTATGTTATTTTATTTTATTTTATTTTATT
>CAXKVI010000004.1:93427969-93448438 GCA_964058755.1 Campiglossa producta
TTAAATTGATGCTCACAGAAAAGTAGAACTACAGACAGGCAGAGGTTAAGCAAAAAGTGCAATAATGTTAGACAAGTCATCACTCGAGTAAATCATACTACTCATGGCTGTCATACAAAGCAAAATTAAATATTTGTTGCTTTTTTGGAAGCCGGGTTTTTTTTTGTATATACAATACTTCGATTTAATTTTTGATTTTTAAACATTTTTTATGGGCTTGGTATGATTACTATGTTTAAGAGTTTCTTTGGAAAATCTGATATTTAAAATTTCAATCTCTTTATTCTTTTATTTGGAAATTGCTTTAGAAAAGATTAAGTGCCGCTCTTGCTTGCTCATATAGCAATTTTCATTGCATCGATAAAGTTCGTTTCTTAAGTCTAACGTTTTTACTTGCAAAATTGAAGCACACAAAGTATCACTTGCAATTACAGTGCTGCATATTATTTAAAAGTAAAAATTGTTGGTAAAATAAATGTAATTTACAACAATAAAATAGAAGTAAAGTAAATAAATTGTACCAAAGAAATCCTGTCGATCAGCTTTACTAAACGAGTAAAAGTGTAAAAAGAAAAATAGAAGAAATTAAAATGAAATTAGTGCAGCTGTGCATGACGCAAGTGTAAACATTTTAGCTTTATGTTGCCATTAACAACAACTACAAGTGCTTATTGTCACTCAATAACTACTTTGTTGAAATTTTTAACGTTGACCGGCTGTTGCACTGATTGCTGCGAAGTAAAAATGGAGATTTTCGAGGTAAGCAAAAGTGAATCGCGCAATCAATGAAGTGAGTAATGAAAAGGTGAAGTAAGGGAAAAAGTAAAGTTGTTTGGACTAGAGCACTTTATTGGGGAAACCACCACAAAACTTCAACGTCGAAAATTTAAGCTATGTACCTGCATACATTCATCGGAAGAAAATCATCGATATTGGAATATTTTTTTGAATAAAAATTAGTTGCCTTCTTGAAAATTATCCCGAAAACAAAATCAACATGCTTTGTGAACAATCTCAAAAATCTCCAAATTATCCGAAAAATGTTTCGAAGAAGTCCCAAAATGATCCTAAATCAATCCGCAAATAGCCCCGAAACAGTCCCGAAAACAATCCCGACATGCTTCGTAGGTAATCCCAAAACAACTCGAAACTAAAACAATTCGCAAACTGTCCCGAAAAAAACGCGAAAAAGTTCTAAAATGATCCCAAAACAATCCCGAAGTGAACCAAAAACAACGCAGAAAATATCCTGAAAACAATCTCCAAATGATCCGAAAACAATCGCGAAAAAGTCCAGAAATGGTGCCGAAATTATTTGAAAACGATCCCTAAATTATTCCAAAACAAACCATAAATGGGTCCGAAAACTCCCCAAATTATGACAAAAGAACCCAGAAGGAGTGCCAAAATGATCCCGAAATCAATATCAACAATCCCGAAACGGTCCCTAAATTATTCCAAAACAAACCATAAATGGGCCCGAAAACTCCCATAACTATGCCAAAACGAACCCAGAAGGAGTAACAAAACGATCCCGAAATCAATATGAAAATGTTTCGAAAGCAATCCTGAAAAAGTCCGGAAATGGTTTCGAAAACAATCACGAAATTATCCGAAAATAGTCCCATAAATGGTTCTGAAGTTCAAATTAATAACGAAAAGGTCCCCCAAAAGGCCCTAAAGAGAAATAAGTGTAACGCTCCTAATCAATTAGCGAATTTTGAAGCTGAAAAAGAACGTTCATAAATTGATCCGCGAATGCATTTGTAAGGTATACCCAGCATAAAAATAAACAAAACAACTACAACAACATCACAAACATCGAATAGTCGTCTCTGTCTAAGCTAAGCCATACGAAGGCGTACTACTAACTGTTTAGACAACTATGAGCTGTTAATAGCTAAAACAACAAAACAGAGCACGCATAGCATGAACACAAAAATGAAAGCTACAGAAAATGTGCAACAAAAGTGCAAGTTGAGACATTTTGGCATGCAAAAGCATTTGAACTCGTTTTCGACTGCTGGCCACGATATTTAGTGTGTTGGTATTTTTTTGGAACATTTACAGACAAATTTTTTCTTCCATTCGAACTGGTAAAAGTTAGACCGCATACACAAGGCCGTTCACTGCAATAGAAACAACAAAAAAGTGGGCAAAGCGCTGCAGGCATAGGTCTAAGTTGAGGATTGCTTTTGGCAAGCAGTTGAAAATGAAAGTTATACTTTGACAAATCGTTTTTTTTTCACTCGTCAAATATGATAAAATATTTTTTGTTGTTCACTGGAAACTTATAGGAAAAACGCTTAAACAAGTATGGCGACATACATAAATATGACCTAACCAAAAGTTTGTTTCTTAAGTCTTTTGTTTATTTTTTATTATGTAATTTTAGCTATATTTTTCTTAAACCAAACAAATGTCGTTATTTTATTAAATAAATATTCATAATTTTTTTGTTTTTTCTCTTTTCCAGGAGCATATACAAGAAGTACTGGACAAATGGACACAAATCGATGATGAGATTTGGGCAAAAGTTATTGTATTTGAACGCAATAGGCGTGTAGCGAAAGCATATGCACGCGCACCAGTGCTTACGATAAATGGCTCCGATGATGGTTTTGATGGAATGCGGTAAGTGAATGAAATATTTTTTTTTTATTTAAATTACTTTAAACGATAAAATTATTTCAATAATTGCGAGCTAATCAGTGCTACATGCTCTTACAAACACAACGAGGCTTTTCTGTAAACATGTATTAAATACTGTTATTTTGATCTGTCATAAAGGAACGCTGGAAAATCTAAACTCTCAAAACCAGGAAAAAAATGTACAGAATTTTTGAGGTTTTTGATATCTAAAATAGCTGCACTAAATCACCATGTTCGTTTCTTAAATCTATCGTACTATTCAGTGCAGATAAACTCCTTTAACCTAGAAAGTTTGTTTCTTAAGTCTATCATTCTATGCAGCGCAAAAAAACTCCTTAACATAATCAAGTTAGTTTCTCAAGCGGGCTACACACCTGCCAAGAAATGCCTCAAGAAAAAACCGAGCATATATTTCTTATACCTGGTCAAGAAATTTTGACGTTTACGGCATTTTCCATTTTATTGAAGATTATTATTATAAAAATGTATAAAACATTTGTAGCGAAGTATATACTCATCTTTGCCGTGAATCTGAACGTTTACCTCAAGAAATATATACGAGCATATTTATTTCCTGAGGTAAACCGGCGCAAATAAAACCTCTATCCAATCAAGTTCGTTTCTTAAGTCTATCGTGCTATGCAGCGCAAATAAACTCCTTAATCCAATCAAGTTCGTGTCTTAAGTCTATCGTTCTATGCAGCGCAGATAAACTTCTTTAAACGAGACAGTTCGTTTCTTAAGTCTATCGTACTATTCAGTGCAGATAAACTCCTTTAACCCAGAAAGTTCGTTTCTTAAGTCTATCGTTCTATGCAGCACGAGTAAACTCCTTAATTTAACCAATTAAAGCACTAAACTCGTTTCATTTTTCTCTTTTTTCTTTCCATCATTTCTCACTTCACCCTGAAAAGCGCTGTTAAAATTTTTCGGCGTTGACGCTGCGCTGTTTCGTTATGGTTCATGCAAATTTTATGGGCATGACGATTTTTGAAAGCTGTTTTACGATTGAAGCTCTTATTTAGATATGACCTTTTAACCGAGAAAGTTCGTTGTTTAAGTCAATCGTTATATGCAGCGCAATAAAAACCTACTTAATCCAACCAAGTTCGTGTCTTAAGTCTATTGTTCTATGCATCCCAAATAACCTCCTTAAGTGAACTATCTTAAGTATATTGTACTATGTAATACAAATAATCTGCTTCATTTTTTAAGTCTATAGTGTTAGGCAGTGCAAATAAAGGGAGCTGGACCTCAAATAACCTTTTTTCGTTCCTGATAATGTTTTTGAAAACGGTTTATTTTTAAATAATTTTTGGAATAAAATATTCTTATTGTGGTCTAACTAAACTAAACACAGTTCATTCCTTCTATAGCAAGATCCAAATAAATCTCATTTCAAATAAAATAAAGCAGTATTATGCCTACTAATTCAAACTTAAACAATTTAAGGCGACTCAAACTGTGAGGTAAAACAACTTTACCTTAAATTCTTATAAAAATATATGATCAAATCATTGCTTTTAATGTTGTATCGAATAAATTAATATGTATATTATTTGGTTGTGATCTTCAGGCAAGCTTGGCAAATCAGATTTATAACAATAAATTAAATTTTTATTACTTTTCTGGTTTTTATCCTTAATTAATTCTTTATAAAAAAAAAAAAAAATTCTTGCTAAACCAGCTATTGGCTAATTTTCGGGTTCGTTAATTTATTAACTAATATGTATTTATATGTCAGTTAATTATAACCATGCCATTTTTAGCATTAAAATACAATTTAAATGCGTTTTGAATTTTTAATTTGTAATATTTCTTCTAAAGAAACATATTCGCTAAACGAAAATTGTAGCTAGACTGGTTTTTTGAGTTTCAATTTCATAATACCTACATACGTGTATATAGCAACTGGCTTGCAGCACCTAAACAAAGTTGACGTCAATGCAAATGAACGCAAATGTATGTATAAATCTACTTACGTATATAAGTTTGTACATGCGAAGTTGTTACAGAATATTATATCTATTACATACGTGAGCACGAAAAAAGGAAACAAACGAAATTCCCAAAGTTAGCATTAATAGGGAGTCGATATAGTTCCTATCACATTTTACGAAACAAGCTTATTTCCACATCGGTGGGGCTTTGGAAAAAGCTACAAAACTGCAATGTAGTTCAGAGACCAATGAATATGTGATATTTTATAAAACTGATTTAACTTACACACTGGAGACTTTCTTACGATACCCGACCCATGAAGGCACAATTCATTAAATTTCATAGTAATTCAAAGGAGGTGTCAACCTTGTTAACACACCTTCAGTGGCAACACCTTGAGCAAAGAGTTGAAAATGCCCTGCAAAAAAGGCAAAGTACTCTAATCAATACCCTGTAGAGCATTCCAATGCCGGAATATCAAATAGTAGTCCAATTTCATACAAAAAATGTGCTCCAATTAACATGGCGATGTCCTAGGATTGGACCACCTGTATACAATTAGTAATCCATAGAATACTCCAATGTAAAGCGAGAGTTGGACTACGTGTTCCTCTCTCGCTACGCTTTCTACTCCAACTGGAGTAGTCTAGTTGGACCTTTTTTGGAAAATACTCCTGTGTGTGGAAGCTGATAAAGGAAAAGTCCGCTAGGTGGCACACTGATCTACCCTTTTAGAAAATCGTTGAAGTATAGGCCTGTGATTTGGAGCTTCAAATTTTGAATATATTTTGAAGATAATTCCAATATAAAACCCGAAAAATTCCAAGAGCGTTGTAAAATTGGGAAAAAATAAGAAAAAAAGATTGTGATTTTCGAAATTTTCCACATCGAAAGTCGTTGAGCGATTTTCTCCAATTTCATCAGAATTTACTCCCTATAATGATAGTATACCTTGCGGCAAATTTCATGAATTTTCAAAAATGCCTCCCTTAAAAGTGGGCCACTCCCACTTTCAAAAATTGATCAAAAATCATAATCATCCTAGCAAATTATATCATTTTAGTCATCTCCGTTACCGAATTTCGTCAATTTAGGTAATTTTCGAAATTATCGATATCGAAAGTGGGCGTGTTTGGAGGGCGATTTTATCCAATTTCATCAGGTATACTCCCAACGATACTGTTATGCTTTGTGCAAAATTTCCTCGTTCTATCGTAATCAGTTTAAAAGTTACGACCAGTTGAATTTTCAAAAATGCTTCCCTTAGAAGTGGGCGGTGACACACCTACTTTCAAAAATTGATCAACCGATTTCGCACATTTTCAATACCAACATACCTTGGCCAGAAAGTAACCTGTATACAAAATTTCATGCAAAAATCTCAACTTAAGTTATCGTGTACACGGACAGACGGACGGGCGAACGGACTTGCCTTAATCAACTCCTCTTTTCCACATAAGAACTTTTATATATGGAACTCTATATCTACCCAGAAGTTTAAGGATGAGGAATGTGGGGCTAGCGACCCCACAACCGCCCCCGCTCCCCCCAAAGATTTATTGGTCGAATTTTCGATCACAAGCGATACTAGTAAAAATTTAATTATGCTGGCCTTTTTTTGTGTTGAATTTGAACTACCTAGTAAAAATAAATTTTTCTTTGAAAATGTGTTTAAGTCATTTTTAATATTTCTTGTATGCATAAAAGAGTGAAGAGTGACAGTTAATGAACTGTTTTTGCAAATCATTAAAACCAGAAATAGACTTAAGCATACAATTCAATCATGTCTGTGAGCATGATGCTGTCAACAGCTGTGCTAAATTTTACCACTTAAGGTAGCTGTGATAAGCAACTTAATTAAAGAAAAGATATAAAACGCTTTATTTAAAAAACTAAATATACAAAAGTCACAATCCGTCACCAGTCATCCTTGGCCTAGAAAATCCTAACAAAAGAAAAAAATGCAAGAAATTTGTTAAAAATGAAGACATACAAAATTAACTAACAAACTACAAATGGCCAACAACAACAATTTTTTTTGGCGCATGATTTGCCTTATTTGCTTAGATTTATTGCTACTTTTTTTTCTGCTTTTTTTTTTAATTTTAATATAATATTTCATCATTTCTGACCACTGCCTAAGGCTTCCTAAGCTTTTCTTGAGCAATTAAATATGCAATTACAAACACACATACCTATACTCTTATGTTTGTCTGCATGCCTATTAATATTAATATCTTTTGAATAGCCATCATTAGATATGCCCTTTAATTGACATTTTACACAGCTACATAGGCGTCTAAATCCAGCGCTTACAAGGCAGCTTAGCATACATCAGGTTATCAACAAATCATTGTGTGCGTTCATTGTGGACAACAACAGTGAAGATCTCAATGTATGCGTCGCCATCAATCCATCATGCACTTGACCAACAAAAACAATAAGCAGCGTTAGCGTGCAGCAAGCGCGAGAAGCTCAGTGACAAATATCAACCTCGAGTGGGGATTTATTTTACTTGAAGATATATATATTTTGCTTTTTTTTATTTATTTCTAGAGTCTTGCAACTTGGAACTTAGTTCAAAACTCTTTAATAGATATGTGTACTACGAAAAGTCCGGTAGGTGGCGCAAGGATAGATATATTTTAAAGTAGGATCATGTGGAAAACTCTTGTTTTCCATTTTTAAGTGCATTTCCAGAGTGGTAGATATTGGACTGCTGGACATAGTTAGTTCAGAACTCGCTGATAATACCAAGTACAAAACTAAGTCATTTTTAAAAGGCTGTAATTATTTTAATAGTTAAGATAATCGCACGTGGCTTACCATTTTGGAAGCTTCAGCTTTAAGAGTATGTAAAAATGTTTTGAATAAAGTTTCAAAAATTAAAAGAAAATTCACATTGAAGAAAATGCCAATGGCGAAAAAATAGCCACCCCTAAAGGTTAAGTTAGAGAGCTAATCTTTTGCAAGGCTTATTTTCTCATCAATGCCTAACTTTAAGACCAAGGCGACATTTTTTTAATCACCCTAATGTACACACTTATGTCATGTTAAAAATGAGAGAAGAATAAAATTACCACTAGGTGACGCTAGAGTCGAGATACTTGAAAATAATTATACATGGTAAAATTTATTTTGTATTCAAAAAAAATAAATTTCATCACGAATCAATTTTTTTAAATATTTATAATATTTTTTCTATTTCTGTTTATTCATGCGATGCCATCTACAATTAATTATGTCAGTTAAAATCCAAGCCCAAAATAGCCTGAGGTGTGAAAAGAAAGGCCTTGATTTATTTTAAGAAATTAAAGTTAAAGAGTTCATCACAACAAATATATAAAACTAGTGTACTTTTTGACCTTCAACGTTTAAACTGCTAAAAAAACAATTGTTTATGCTTTAGGGTATGCCAGTCTTCTTGCAGATTCAAATTCAAGAAACCTATTATTTATCCTAATCTGCCGTTGATTCTATGCTTCAATTTGACGCGGTTTCTACCCTAATGCTAATTATCGCATAGGAAATGATCGCATGTGTAGCATTTATAAGTTACAAGAATGAAGCGTAAATTAACCACTTCCGTTGTAATAAAAACTAAAAAAAAAAAAAATACAAATTAGAAGTAAGGCATGTCTGCTTGTCTTTTTCGTAGCTTTGAGTAGACAGATTCATTTAGGCTGTTGGTTGACATTTTCGTTCATTACACCCTTTTTTTTCAAACAATTATATGGAATAATGTCTGTGGCATTGAAAACGCTTCTCACACAAAAAAAAAAGAAACAAATGACTTGACAGATTTTTGGTTGCATTTGCAGAGGTCAGCGCTGAAAATGAAACCACTTTGTAGGTGATGTCCAATGAGCTAACAAAATTAGCTGCTAACTACTAAATTACTTAGATAATTTTTCAAAAAAAAAAAGAAATTGCGCGAACAACAAAATCAAAATTTATGCAGGTTTATTCAATTTATGTTAAAGTTTTCATAGTTCGGTAGTTTATCGAATTTGATATTAAATTCAGAAAAGTTTCAAATACTTCTATATAGAAAACTATGTCCATAATTCATAATAACTTTATTCTATCCTAATGTAATGCCCTTGCTATACTACAATAACAACGTCTTTATACCTTTGAAAATTATAATGACTGTAATTTGATGTAGAACATTAAAATTTGAGATAAATCTCATGAGAGTGGCTACTCTGTCTTGCTTGCAGTTTTATGGCCTACATTTTCAGAGTTGTTGATGTGAGTAGTTAAGTTAAGTGATAGCGTAATTTATATTTAATGACATTAAATTACATAATAAACAGATTTTTCGCAGGCTCACACAGCGCTGTCTTATCTTATTTCTCAAGAGTGAATCAATTAACAAGAATTTCTTAATAGCAAAAAAAGCTGCAGACAATTAATATTTAACACTAATATTTTTATTGTATTTAGTTTTATTTTATTTATTATTATTTTTTTTAATTGATTTTATTTTTTTTTTTTTTTTATTTTTTTTTATTTTACTTTATTTTATTTTATTTTATTTTATTTTATTTTATTTTATTTTATTTTATTTTATTTTATTTTATTTTATTTTATTTTATTTTATTTTATTTTATTTTATATTATTTTATTTTATTTTATTTTATTTTATTTTATTTTATTTTATTTTATCTTATTTTATTTTATTTTATTTTATTTTAATTTTTTTTATTTGATTTTATCTTATTTTATTTTATTTTATTTTATTTTATTTTATCTTATTTTATTTTATTTAATTTTATTTTAATTTTTTTTATTTGATTTTATCTTATTTTATTTTATTTTATTTTATTTTATTTTATTATATTTCATCTTATTTTATTTTATGTTATTTTATTTTATTTTATTTTATTTTATTTTATTTTATTTTATTTTATTTTATTTTATTTTATTTTATTTTATTTTATTTTATTTTATTTCATTTTATTTTATTTTATTTTATTTTATTTTATTTTATTTTATTTTATTTTATTTTACTTTATTTTATTTTATTTTATTTTATTTTATTTTATTTTATTTTATTTTATTTTATTTTATTTTATTTTATTTTATTTTATTTTATTTTATTTTATTTTATTTTATTTTATTTTATTTTATTTTATTTTATTTTATTTTATTTTATTTTATTTTATTTTATTTTATTTTATTTTATTTTATTTTATTTTATTTTATTTTATTTTATTTTATTTTATTTTATTTTATTTTATTTTATTTTATTTTATTTTATTTTATTTTATTTTATTTTATTTTATTTTATTTTATTTTATTTTATTTTATTTTATTTTATTTTATTTCGTTTTATTTCTTTTTTTCTGAAAAAGCGAATCAAATGCATTATAAATCCCTTGGCGAAATATATTACTGTGCATCGAGTTCGTTTCTTAAGTCTTTTAATTGCATGCCTGAAAATACACTTAATGGTTAGTAAATACAATATAGCAATACGACCTTCTTTATCATTCTAATTGCGTAGTTTATTTGCCAATTATGCGCACAAATCGTTTTTTATTTAAATTTTACATACATGCAAAAAGCTTCTGCATAGTTAACGATTTATCACTTAAATACATCATCACTTAAATACTAATAAAGCAAATCTACGAATACTCAGGTAGGCAGCCAGTATTAAAGGTGAATCTTGTAATGCGCTCTTCAGACTTATTTCTAAGGAGTTTCACCACATTTCATATTTATCTGATTGAGTTTTGTCCTTTTATGAATTTACATGCCTCCTTACACACATGCGGGATAGCTTTTGGCCACCAAGAAGCTACTTTGTGCTTAGCATTTGTTGACATGCAACACGCAATTATCTTTTCACAGAAGTAGAATTTGTGAGGTGAATTGAAAGTGAATTTGGTCGAAGGAGGCAAGCATTCATATCTGAATGGTATGAATTTAGAAGAGAGTCTTCAGTGGAGATTGGAAATCTATGGTCATCATAATAACACATTGTGCTTTTAAATAATTGGGGTATAGTTGGAGGATGATGAACAAAGGAGAATTTTTATAGACCATACAGAGGGTGGGGTCTTTTCTGAATAAAGAGCATAGCCTGTAGGTGATCTGACATGAGGCTTGAGATTCTCGAATGTCTTGGCATTATTGGGAAGATCATCATCGTCATTCAAATATTAAACAAGCACCTGCTACATGCACCTGAAAGAGAAAACACAAAAACCTAAAAAACATTCCCCTAACACAAAAATTAAAGCCTTCAAAATCTTCAAAGACTTCCGTCTGCCACATTGCAATCGTCGTCGTGCTACAAGTAGCAATGACAGCCGCGAGCTACCTGTCTATCTAAGAAACGAACAAACGTTTAGCATAACCACAAAAGACGATTCCAAGTAAAAAGCAATGAGTACAAAACAAAAAAAATATACAAATCATCATTTTCATCAAAGTAGCTACAGAGCTACAACAACATTGACAGCACAAGAACTACTCTGCTTTGCATCTCTGACCTCGTCAAAGTGCGCGTGACTTTCGATTTTTTCCCAATCGCGCTGTACGAGTATAAAGTCAAATCTAGCGAGGCTATTTAGACAAAACTAGAAGTAGATGCTGCTTAAGAAAAATAAGAAGAAGTAGATGAAGGTATGCAAGAAGTATCCAAAGCAAAAGCTAATATTTGAAGATGCGCCACAGCTCTTGTTGTTGTTGTGGTGGAATATGCAAAATAACTCGTGCACTTTGTTGTTACAACAGTGCCATGGCAGTCGAGCGAGTAAGTGGCAGCTAACAAAATGTAGCTTTGCTATGTGTGTATGCTGGCGCATCCTGGTGACACAATTGAAGCGCAAATTCAAATAAATAAAGTTCATCTGAATCAAAAGGAACAACAAATATGTTAAGTATGGCGAATATGTAGGTAAGGCAGTCATTCAGACAAACCCCAACTAGTAAATGCTTGTTAGTTACAAATATGCATGTATAGACATGACTTTTTAGATATACATTAGTGTGGAGCGAAAAAAATATGCTAATTTGTTGGATAAATTTCGTAGCACATCGAATATTATTTTAAGATTACTTATACGTATTTCGATTATTTTCGGCGTTAGTCGATTATTGTCGAAATTTAGCGATAATTTTCGACGTTTTCGATTATTGTCGACATTTTGGAATATTATCGATTATTGTCGACATTTTCGATCATTATTGATTTGTATCGACATTTTCGATTATTGGCGACCTTTTCGACTATTATCGATTATTATCGACATTTTCGATTATTATCGGTTATCATCGACATTTTCGATTATTGTCGAAACTTTCCATTATTATCGATTAAGAGTAAGCATTAATTATACATAGACTCATATAATTTGGTTTTCAATCATTCTTAATTGATTATCCCCTGTGCTTTGTTTTTATTGATTCACTATCAAAAAATATTATCGATTACTACCAATTTATTTCTTATTATGGTTTCTTCAAAAATTTTGGGTGCCTAATTTGTTTGTTTAAATTTCGTCAAATATCTATACGTGTTACCATTGTTTACGGTATTTATTGATTATTTCCGATATTTATAGATTTATATCGATATTTCGCGATTAATATCGATTAATTTTGTGTATCAATTGTAGATTTATATTCTCATTTTTTCCATCATTTCTTTATAAAAAGAACATTTAATCTTAAACGGTGTCTCATTTCATCGACTTTATCGAGATTTGGTTGCTTATTTCGATAAATTCGATAGAATTTGTCAAACTTTGTCCTAATGAAAACCAGGACTTAGTATGTCAATTTTTTTACTTATGCCAACGCTACTTCAAATTTTAGTCAAACGACTTTTTTCTTTGTTATTGTGTATTGCGGGTGTCTATCGATTTTTTATGTATAGGTGGTTTTTTTCAACCATCTCGGTTTCTTAATCGTCGATTTTGTATGCGTATTTCGATTGCTTTCGGAATTTATGGAGTATTTCCGATGGAGTATCGATTATTATCGAGTCCTTTAAAATCGATTTTTATATTATCAAGTTTGTAAACGACTTTTATCGATTCTTATAGTTGAAATATGTTTTAAGCACACTTTCGATTATTTTAATGTTTTTCATATTGATCTTGCCTTATTCTTAACGATATTTATAGGTACTTTTTAAAAGTTGTTTGTCTATCGATTATTATTGCTTGAACCGATATTTTTGGATATTAAAAAATTTATCGATTTTACGAGTTTTCATTGACCTTGTCAAATACTTAACGATATTTATGTTTTTAAAAAGGTTTTCTTCGATATGTATCGATTATAATCGATAATAATAATAATTTTTATTATTATAAAAGAGTATCGATTACTATAGGGAGGCCGATGAGCATATTATCAATATTTTTCGGTTTATATCGATTAAAATGGCGTTCTGAAAATGTGGCAGAATTGTTGCAGGCTTTTTAGCTTTATCAACTTTTAGCGCTATTCGATTGCAACGGCGAGATCACTTTTCTCTTCGCTCCACCCTAATACAAATGAATATCTAGCATATTCGGCATAACAATCATTTGTTTGGTACCATAATGTTATATTGTCAGTCTGTCAAATTGACAGCGATGACATAGCGACAATGTGATGCGCTTTTATGTGGCATGTGCTCGTGCTTATACAAAAACCTACAGAAGCAAGTACACATACATAGTATTTGCGAATGCACTTAGTCGTTTTTTGAATTGCCCGCTTGTGTCGACTAAACATGGCTAGTTTGACATTTTGTGGTTGCCACTGTGGATCTACCAAAGCCTAGCGCTACCGTCCGCTATTGTTGCAATGCTCATCTCCGCATTGAATTGTTTTGTTTTTTTTTTTTGGTTTTTTTGATTGTATTTTAGTGATTACTTTAATGAAATGAAACGACAAGAAAAACAAATTGCAAAAAGCCAATTTGTTGCTGCTGAAATGTATGTTGTTCTTAATTGGAAATTATTTATGCGCCAAGGCTTGGTCTTAAGGTGCGTTCGCATTCGACACAAAGAAGAGCTATTGGAATGAGGCCGCGGTGAGGGAGAAGAAAATAGGTTAATGATGCTAGTTACTAAAGCAAAAAGTTGGTTTTATTCTTATTTTAATCAATGACTATGCCCTAGAGGCTGAGAAGCTTCTAATGAGGCGTAGGTAATGTACGGTTGTCCAGCGGATGATGTTCACAATAAGCTGAAATTAAAAACTGCTGACTTATATCCTAATCCCCATATTCATAAAACTAAAATTCGTTTATAAAGCTTTTTAAAATGACATTTTCGTACAAATTTTGAATAATAAGAGCTTAATAAACCTTTTATATTTTTTATGAATAAGGGAGTTAATTTATAATGAGACTTATTAGTGATCCTATAATGATGCGTTACTGCGATGTCATGTGATGTCATGTGAAGTACTTAAAGAGTTATATCTAGCAAACGGTCTGGAAAGTCGATTATTTCTGCTATTACGAATATCTCCACCAAAAGGCAGCTTATCCCTTCTACTTTTACAATCCAAGCTAACACAAAATGACCTGATGTGATTATGTGATGTCATGTCAAGTGAAGTAATCGCCGATGAATATTAGCAAATAGTGTGGAAAGTCAATTGTTTCTGTTGTTACGAATAACTATCACTCTTCAATGACAGCTCATACACGCTACACTAGCATTCAAAGTAAATGACCTGATGTGATAATGTGATGTGATGTCATGTCATATGAAGTTCTAGAAGAAGAGCATCTAGCAAAGAGTCTGAAAAGTGGATTAATTATGCAGTTACGCATATCTCCCTTCAAAGTCAGCTCATCCACACTATACTCGCAATCGAAGTAAATGACTTGATGTGACTATGTGATGTCATGTCATGTTAAGTATTTGAAGAAGGTTATCTAGCAAATAGTCTTGAAAGTGGATTTTTTCTCTCTTCAAGAATAGCTTACTTCAAAGGAAACCCGTTCTAGATACTCTCGCAACCGTAATAGCGTACCTTATATAATGATGTGATGTCATGTCATATCAAGCGAATCACTCGGGGAAGAATAAACTTTCGCTGCTCGTCTTACATAATACCACATTTGAGCTGCTGTTTGGCCAGATATTGATATCCGTTATTTATATCAGTCGCACCCATTCAAAAACGAACCTTCCACAGAGCTATCAACAAATTAAATGGCGCTTATGAAAATCATATCGCAAGCAATACAAAATTTACAAAGAAACTTAATCCTCTTAATCTATGACATATGCTCATTACTTAATCAATATTTTTTAATCATCATTCAGTCAGCATTATTCGTTTTATTGCTGTAAGAGAAATGGCATTTATAATTGTATAATCAGCCAAAATATCTGGCCAAATAAACAACCAAACCAAAATATGAAAAAATTATGAAAGTAAAAGCGCTCACGATTGGAATTATGATCGATTGGATTAAGAAAATAAAAAATAAAAATTCACTGACTGACTCACGTTTATTAGCTAATTTTGCGAATTGTATAACCTGCGAAGATGTAACTGTTTCTCACTACTGCTTGATTAGTTTTGTTTGTATTGTAAAAGATTTAATGAAGTTTGTTAAACCACAACAAAAGCAAACAGGTCACAGTTAGCATGCGCGTTTGAGTTTCACAATGAAGGAAGGTGGTAAATAAAGGAAATAAGCGGTTGTGTAAAAACTTTTGACTCTTCGAAAATATTTTTTTATTATTTTTAATGAATCGTTCTTAATTTACTTAAGCTTATATACCAAAAGGTGGGTTAGGTGAAGAGCGAATGCATGGAATTACCCTCACTTCCAATTGGAAACATTCATGCCCATTGTGAATACTCGCTAGACATTTCTGACTGGTAGCGACGAGACCTAAAACACTGTAGTACTTCTTCAAAAATTCTATGAGCTAAGATTTTCAATAATCAGAAAAAAGTCATTCCTACCACAAATACTAGTTCTGTAGTCAAGTCTTGATCCGTTTTCCATAACTCCTGCATGCAATAATAAATTATGTCGACCCACCCTAAAAATAGTATTAGTAGCTTATGTTAGTTTTTTCTCAAATACGTTCAAAAAGCAAAAGTGTAAGTATATATGCAAAAATGGCGCCCATATGGATCGCGTTTGATTTTGTCGCTTTTTCTTTTGTGCAAATTTAATCGAACATATGCACACTTTGTGACAATTTCAATGCAATTTTAGTTATCTGCTTTGACCCGATAAGGTATTGTCTGTCTCGTCCGTCGTAGTCGTCGCCGACAACGCCAAGCTAACTTTTAATGATCAAATTTTGACCGCAGGCGGCAGTGAATGGTAGCATAAGCGTAAGTGTGTCACAGGCGACCAATAGACAGCAGTGTAGTAAAGTAGATTTATTGAAATTATGTATGAGTGTATGTAGGGTATATTATTATAGTAGGTATGCATATATTTACGTAAATATGTAATTACATTATTTTGGGAGCGGGCTTTGATTTATGATTTTACAGTTAGCAACCATGTAACGCCCACGGCTATATGGCTCGAAAGCGGATGGATTTTTTTTTTAATGCGAAAACTGGACTACAGTGGAATATAACTGAATATAATAAGCAGATATTACTTGTGTATTTAAGTATTTACTTTCCTCTTCCGATTTTTTTCTTCTCCCCCCTCTTTCGATTCTTGTTTCCGCTCATTATTTTTTACTTTTTTTTATTTTTTTTTTATTTCATTTTATTTTTTTTATTTTTTTTTTATTTAATTTTTTTAATTTTTTTGTTGTATTTTATTTTATTTTTTTTTATTTTACTTTATTTTTTTTATTTCTTTTTTACTGTATTTTTTTATTTTATTTTATTTAATTTTTTAATTTTTTTTTTAATTTTGTTTTATTTTTTTTCTTTTTTTTTCTTTAATTTTATTTTATTGTATTTTTTATTTTATATTATATATTTATTTTCTTTTATTTTTCATATTATTTTATTTTACTTTTATTATTTTTATTTTTTTTATTTGATTTTTTTTTTTATTTCAATTTATTTTTTATTTTTGCTTTATTTTCTTTCATTCTATATTTTCTTTCTCTTTTTTTGTTTTTTCCTAAACTATTTTTTATATTTTCTTTTATTTTTTTATTGTTTTTATTATTTTTTTTTTAGTTCTTTTATTTTTTTATTTTAAATTTTTTTTTTGTCTTTTCATTCTAGTTGATTTTTTGTCATTCTATGTGATTTTATTTTATTTTGATTTATTTTCTTTTTTATTTTTTTATTGTTTTTATTATTTTTTTTTAGTTTTTTTATTTTAATTATTTTTTTTGTCTTTTCATTCTAGTTGATTTTTTTGCCATTCTATGTGATTTTATCTTATTTTGATTTTTTTTCTTTTTTTATTCTATTTAGTTATTTTAATTTAATTTAATCTTATTTTGTTTTATTGAATTTTATTTTAGTTTCATTATATTTTATTTTATCCTACTTTTTCATTTTATGTTATTTTGATTTATTTTATTTTATTTTATTTCAGTTTATTTTACTATATTTTATTTTTTAACTAAATTGTATGGCATGTTACGTAATGTTATGTTATTTTATTTTTTTTATTTTATTTTTTTTTTCATCTTATTTTTTATTTTTTTTTCCCTTTTTTATTTTAATTTTTTTTTTATTGTATTTTATTTTTATTTTCTTTTATTTTATTTTATTTTATTTTGCTTGATTTTATTTTATTTTATTTTATTTTAATTTATTTTATTTTATTTTATTTTATTTTATTTTATTTTCATTTATTTTATTTTATTTGATTTTATTTTATTTTATTTTATTTTATTTTATTTTATTTTATTTTATTTTATTTTATTTTATTTTATTTTATTTTATTTTATTTTATTTTATTTTATTTTATTTTTTTTATTTTATTTTATTTTATTTTATTTTAATTTATTTTATTTTATTTTATTTTTTTTTCATCTTATTTTTTATTTTTTTTTCCCTTTTTTATTTTAATTTTTTTTTTATTGTATTTTATTTTTATTTTCTTTTATTTTATTTTATTTTATTTTATTTTGTTTGATTTTATTTTATTTTATTTTATTTTAATTTATTTTATTTTATTTTATTTTATTTTCATTTATTTTATTTTATTTGATTTTATTTTATTTTATTTTATTTTATTTTATTTTATTTTATTTTATTTTATTTTATTTTATTTTATTTTATTTTATTTTATTTTATTTTATTTTATTTTATTTTTTTTATTTTATTTTATTTTATTTTATGTTATTTTATTTTTTTTATTTTATTTTTTTTTTCATCTTATTTTTTATTTTTTTTTCCCCTTTTTTATTTTAATTTTTTTTTTATTGTATTTTATTTTTATTTTCTTTTATTTTATTTTATTTTATTTTATTTTGTTTGATTTTATTTTATTTTATTTTATTTTAATTTATTTTATTTTATTTTATTTTATTTTATTTTCATTTATTTTATTTTATTTGATTTTATTTTATTTTATTTTATTTTATTTTATTTTATTTTATTTTATTTTTTTTTTTTTTTTAATTTTTTTTTTTTATTTTTTTTATTTTTTTTATTTGATTTTTTTTTAACTTTTTTATTTTATTTTATTTTTTTAATTTTATTTCATTTTACTTTATATTATTTTATTTCCTCTTCTTTCTTTTTTTTATATTAGTTTTTTTTTAATAAGATCCACTGTGCAACTCCTGACGCGCAAGCGTTAAACATTGATCTTGCTAAGCAACCAAAGTAGTCTAGTCGCCCTTACATCTTATTTGAGTCAAGATTATGCAAAATACGCAAATAAATGCGCTTTAATTCTAAGGCTGCACTTCAAAGATTATGTGAAAATGTCAATTTTCAGCGTCAACCCATTATTTAGACAGGCGCCAGTGGCATATTCATGAATTTGATTGATATACAAAAATATTGATTTTGCAATAGATAGCATAAAACTAACAGAAAAAAAAAAACAAATAATCAACAAATAAAATAAGACAACGCTGCTTGTAAGTACTTACAACCGCTCTTTAAACAAGTACGAAAGACTTAAGCAACGAACTCGCCACTACCCTGCAGTGCATAGTCACCAACATTTTCGAATAACATAAATTAATTGCTATACATACAATGGGCAATTGCATAACATTAAATCAAATTGATCAGCTAGTAAAACAGTAAAAAAATTGGAAAAAATGTTTAACAACATCTCTGTAAATATAATTTTCAAGCAATCTATCAATTGCCAACTGTTTGCTTTGCCCCTCACTGCTGTTTGTTGTGCTGCCTGCTGCTGTTGTAACTGAAGAGTAGCTTGTGGCAGCGGTCAGCACACAAGTCAACAACAATTGGACACGACATGACATATGTGTGCTGTTTGTTGTTTGTAGAGGACAGTGCTATTATAATAATTTTTTTTTTTTTTGATTTTTTTATTATCATTGATTTTTTCTTTGCTGTGCTTTTATTGGCTACAGTTGAATAGTTGTTGGTGTGCGGTCTGCACATAAATTAATACAACACCTTTACTAGTCGTGCTTTAGTTTTGTTGCTTTGACTATGCGACTGGTTTGCCGCCGAAAGCGTTTAATGTGTTTGAATTAAACAAAATGGCAGCAACATACATACATAAATAATACACAGCTGCGGCTATATATGTGTGTAAACAAATTAAAGGTAAAGTGTATCCAGCACGCGATGACAGGATACAAAACAAGCGCACTAATGAACTCAAGTGGGAGCTAATCATAAGCGAAAAACATTGAATAGCCTTCGGAGTAAGCTTTTTCTTCTTTTATTTTGTTTTATATTATTTTATTTTATTTATTTTTTATTTTTATTTTATTTTATTTTATTTTATTTTATTTTATTTTATTTTATTTTATTTTATTTTATTTTATTTTATTTTATTTTATTTTATTTTATTTTATTTTATTTTATTTTATTTTATTTTATTTTATTTTATTTTATTTTATTTTATTTTATTTTATTTTATTTTATTTTATTTTATTTTATTTTATTTTATTTTATTTTATTTTATTTTATTTCATTATATTTTTTTTCATTTTTTTTTATTTTTTTTTCGTTTTATTTCATTTTTTATTTTTTTTTTTCATTTTTTTTTTTAATTTCAGTTTTTTACTTTATTTTATTCATTTATTAATTTTTTTTAAGTTTTTTTTTTCCTTTTTTATTATTATTATTTTTTATTTCATTGTATTTAATTTTGTTTTTTTATTTATTTTATTTTATTTTATTTCATTTTATTTTATTTTATTTTATTTTATTTTATTTTATTTTATTTTATTTTATTTTATTTTATTTTATTTTATTTTATTTTATTTTACTTTATTTTATTTTATTTTATTTTATTTTATTTTATTTTATTTTATTTTATTTTATTTTATTTTATTTTATTTTATTTTATTTTATTTTATTTTATTTTATTTTATTTTATTTTATTTTATTTTATTTTATTTTATTTTATTTTATCTTATTTTATCTTATTTTATTTTATTTTATTTTATTTTATTTTTTATTTTATTTTATTTTATTTTATTTTATTTTATTTTATTTTTTTTTATTCTGTTTTATTTTATTTTATTTTATTTTATTTTATTTTATTTTATTTTATTTTATTTTATTTTATTTTATTTTATTTTATTTTATTTTATTTTATTTTATTTTATTTTATTTTATTTTATTTTATTTTATTTTATTTTATTTTATTTTATTTTATTTTATTTTATTTTATTTTATTTTATTTTATTTTATTTTATTTTATTTTATTTTATTTTATTTTATTTTATTTTATTTTATTTTATTTTATTTTATTTTATTTTATTTTATTTTATTTTATTTTATTTTATTTTATTT
>CAXKVI010000004.1:93448638-93733638 GCA_964058755.1 Campiglossa producta
AATACAATAAAATATTTCATTTTAAAATGTAATACCAATTCCGTCACTATTTGTTAAAGCCCACAGCTAGGTATATTTAGGCAGCTCAATCGTTATCTAAAGCTTTCTGCGCTCGCCTGCTACACAGTCCACCAGCATTTTATTACAAACGCCAACGTTTTGGGCTGCACGCTGGCAGTTAACAGCAGTCTTATTGGTGCTACGCTACGCCATCGCTCGTTCCACTAACTGCTCATGCTTGCTCGTATTCCTAGCTTACCAGCGCGGCACCTACATACATACATATCTACAAAGTGTAACAACCAACGCCAGTAATACTGCTCCCACACTTCAGCTAATTTATATATTTTTACAAGTCTGAAAGTACTTGCTTGTACAATGAAGTCAAATACCAAACTGGTGTGAAGAAAATACTGGTTTGAAATTATGACTTTCTGTATCCAATCGCACTAGTCCGTAAAAAAGATGACAGTTATATTAAAAAATACTACTAAAAAATCATCATCATCATCATCATTTCAAAGCCACGCTTCAAGGGAGTTCAAGTCATCCCCCACCTATTCTCAGTCGAGTCCACCCCCCTCCTCTGCTGCCGAACTCGGGATAACTCGATAGAATAACCTTCCGGGCTGGAGCTTTTTCGTCCATTCGGAGCCTATGAGCTTTAATTCGCTGGACTATTGTCAGATCTGCGTAAAGCTCGTACAGCTCATGGTGAAATCTCATTCGATACTCGCCATTGGCAGCATGGGAAGGACCATAATTCTTCCGGAGAACCTTTCTGCCAAATACTCCAAGGGCCATCTTGTCTTCTCTTGACACATGAATCTGAGCCATCTTATCAGGACAGCTATGATGAAAGACTTATAGAGTATGATCTTTGTTTTTCGAGAGAGGACTTTACTTCTCTAACTAGTTTTCTTTACTGCAGGGTATGTATGTAAGATTTATGCGTATTCGCTCACTCCCATTTAATACTGGACGACCTTGCAACGAATCCGTGACTCTTTTATAACGCAAACATACATGCAAATCTTCATACGAAATGCACTATACAACTCACCGGTTGATCCGGTCAGCCAAGATAGTTCATGTAGGAATACATCTTTATGCTGATGGTCGTCGCTGGCAGTTCAAATTACTCTGCTTTAGCAAACAAAACAAAAAATACTTGCAAGCGTTTGAGTTCAGCTAAAAGCTAGTTAATACTTTAGTTTTTGTAACTGTATACCCACCTCATGTGATTTTTTTTTTTTTGCAGCCAGCTGGTGCAAGACGTCAAGCATCAGTCAACAGCTAAAAGCCATCAAAATACCAGCCGTCCACCACCAACCATCAACCGCGAACTGCGAATCGCCAATCGCTAGCCGATAGCCGTGAGCAAAGTAACACCACAAACTGCCTGCCTTTGTGGTGTTTTACTTTCGGGCCATGTTTATGCTTCGCTGATGTTCTCATTTGTATTTTTCCTCGTTACTTGCTTTGATATGCTTCTTCTTTGTTTTTATTATTTTTTCTTTGCTTTAATATTTACCTTGCATTTTGCAGGTTTCGTGCAATTACCTTCGCAAGTGCATACATTTTTTTGTTGTTTTTTTTTCTTTTTGTTGCATTGTTATTTGAAAAGTAAAAGTTGTTTTTATTTATACGCCAAGCAAGTGCTTGAGGGTTGAGCTGTTATATGTTCAGTTAAAATTAACTCATTTCGGCCCATTGTGTCCGTTAGATTAAATTTTTAATATCTTATAGCTTTTTTGGGCAAACAAAAATATTGCGAGCTTTTGGTATAAATTGAAGATATCCCGACACCATCATTTTTGTACCACTTTTAACCCTATAGCAAACTTCGAAATAATATTTTATTTATACTTTTCAAAAGCCCGTCCAAAACAACCCTTTCTTGAGAGATTAAAGGTTAAAAAGTATTATGTTGAATATTTTTATACCTCACTTAACCCTTTAGCCACCAGCGAAAAACTTTGTTCTTAAACTATCTGAAAGACTATCAAAAAGGACCATTTCTTCAAAGATAAAAGGTTATAAAACGTTATGGTGAATATTTGTGTACCTCATTTAACCCTTTAACGACCTCCGACATTTTTTTTATTTAAACTGTCCAAAGGACTATCCAAAATGACGCTTTCGTGAACGATAAAAGGTTAAAAATTGTTATGGCGAATATTTTTGTACCCCATGTGACCCTTGCGACGTCCAAAATAAAATTTTTTTAAACTGTCAAAACAACCCTTTCATGAGAGATAACAGGTTAAAAAGTGTTATGGCGAATATTTATGTACCACATTTAACCCTCTAATGCCCTCCGAAATAAAATTTTATTAAAATGTCCAAAAGACCATCCAAAACTACCCTTTTGTGAGAGATTAAAGGTTAAAAAGTGTTATGGCGAATATTTTTGTACCTCTTTTAACCCTCTAGCGATCTCCGGTATAAAATTTTCCTTAGACTATTCAAACCTGAATCTGTAAGGTAAAGTCCACAGATCTGTCATGAACTGCATTAGCGGCGCGCTAAGAACAACGCCCAGCGAAGCTCTTCTGGCCATTCTAGGCATTTTGCCACTCGATCTGGAAGCGTACCGGGCAGCAGCGGCAGTGGCTCTGCGTCTAAGGAACACGTCTGGCTGGGGTGCAAGCACAACTGAACACTCCAGTATTCTGGGATTTTACAGTCCTCTGAGCACATATCGGTGTGCGGTCACAAACAGTCGGAGATAGCTACATCAAAACAAACAGTCTGAAAGACTACACACTACGCCAAGCCAACGAAAGATGGCAACAATCCCCAGGGTGCCGGATATCCAAACAAACCTGGCCAAAATGGGATCATAAAAGACCAAAACACATTTATGCCCTAAGGAGAAGAGAAATCTCCATATTAATAGGCATATTAACTAGCCACTGCCTTACTGGTAGGCACTAGAAAGGCTAGGTGTGCCCTACCGACGATGCGGTAGGAGTTGCAAAGATGATGAGGAGGAGGAAACGGTGGAGCACCTCATCTGCAACTGCCCGGCTTTAAGCGGCGCGAGAACGCGCTTTTTGGGAGTTCCTTTCCTGGATAGCTTACGCTAGATCGCGGAGCTGGAATAAAGGACTTGGTGGCCTTCATTAAGCCATCTAAATGGTTCGAGGAGGAACGTCAGTCCTCGGAATTCTGCTATGTGAAGAATCCCGATAATACAGGGATTTTCCATATGGCAGGGTCCCGGACTGACTACCCTAGTATTGGTGGTATCACAACGGGCCTTTCAAAACTGGGCTAAGTGTGCCTGTGCGGCAACCTTTTGAACCTAACCTATTCAAAATGCTACTTTCGTGAAAGTAAAAAGGTTTAAAAATGTAATGGCGAATATTTTTTACCACATTTAACCCTCTATCGACCTCCGAAATCAAATTTTGTCTATACTGTCCAGAACAACCACTTCGCGAGATATAAGAGGTTAAAACGTGCTCTGGGAAATATTTGTATACCTTATTTAACCCTCTAGTGACCTCCAAAATTAACCCTTTCGTGAAGAATAATTTTTTTTAACATGAAGAAAGATCCTGTTAAATTTTCAGATAGTGTTGTTTTAACAGGAAGACAGGATGTGTTAAAAAAAATCATGCAAATTTAACAGGAAGTCATGTTAATTTAACAGAGAGTCATGTTAATTTAACGGGAACTCAAGTTTTCCAAAATGAGCTTCATAGTAATTTTACAGGAATTTAACACGGACAGTGTTGAAAAATAATAACCTGAAAAAGTGTTAAAATTGTTGATTTTACATGAAAATTGTTCTGTGTGCAGTTCCACAAATTATACCTCGTGATATTTCAATGAATTCAAATCGAAAATATGACATTCGGAGCCATACTAGTTTAATAAGTTTTCGATAGTAAGTAATTACATATATGTCTACTTTTCGGATGCTCTCTTGCTATTAGAAGCATTTAGCATACAAAATAGAACCTTGAAAAGTAACTTCAAAGCATCAGCAAACATTTTCAACAACATCTTTAAATGTAACAATAAAAAAAACGAAGAAGATTACGAAGAACACCAAAGCAAAACTTTACAGCAAGAACAAAACACACAAAAAAAAATTGTTAAATGAACAACAACTTTGACACAGTTACGAGCGCACCTCTTCAATGTTTTGGTTGCCACTTGCCACTCGCCACTCGCCACTTGCAATGCGCAGCAAAAAAATGGTAATTGCAGGCAAAATAACAGTACAGCAACAGCAACATCAATAGCACGAGCACATAGAACAGAGGCAATATTAAAAAGCCAGCAACAACAATGGACAGCAACAAGTGGGCTGCAACCATTAACATCATCACTAAAACCCAAGCGACCGCAACAGCAACAACAACAACAGCAACAACAACAACAACAACAACACCTACAACAAACCCAAAACCCAACAAAAACGGATCATTAAAGTGACGAGGCGCGTTGTGGCCGCTGTAGAATTGTGCTTAGCCAATAAATCACGCGGCATTCAGCTGTCAGACCAAAGAGGAAGATACAAACATACAAAAACTATTAAACCTAGATAAATGCAAATGCAGTCAAGAATAACATTTTTTTTTTTTTAACTTTATAAACAGTTACATTGTTGTTGAAGAAGTTTAGAGAAAAAAAAACATCTAAATTGGAAGCAGCAACAATGAGTGGCAACATTCATACGTACAGTAGCTGTATTTAGGTAGTAATCACAGCAGTGGCATTGCCAATGGCGATAAGTGGTGGCAGCAAATGAACAAACATACAGATACACCGATGTACATACTTTGTAAAATGAAAACAATCAAAAGTTGTAAACGTTTAATTAACAAAATTAGCATAATAACGCAGAAGGACAACTTGTTATTCGAATACGATTTGAGAAATGATTAACGAAAATTGAAATCGAAAACTGATTTGTATACAAAAAAAATAGGCTAAAACAGAATTAAATAGAGCTGACTGCAAATTTAGTATTTCATAAAATAAAATAAAAGATAAAACTAATATTCTCAAAATCTTCAAATATTTTATAAGACGAATTTCATATCAAACCCAATATGCATTGAACTCGACCCACTCAGAATTTGATGAAATTTTGCATAGAGGTACATCTTACCTACACAAACACAACCTCATTTTTAGAAATTGCATTTTCGAAAAATTTTGTGCGTGGAAAGGTATGGAAATATTCGAAAGATTACGATAATAGGTACTTTTAAAGTGATTTTAATTAATTTCTAACGGTATACAAATTTTTGAAATCAGTTGATAAGTTTACGCGTGATATCAAATTTTTTTTCAGTGTAGTATAGAATTTGTACAGTGTATGTTTTGCAAAGATAATTTTAGTACATTTCTAACGGTATACAAATTTTAGTATTCGGTTGATTAGTTTACGCGTGATATCAAAATTTTTTTCAACGTAGTATAGACTTTTTACAGTGTATATTTTCAGAAAGTGATTGTAATACCTTTCTAACGGTATACAAATTTTTGAAATCGGTTGGTTAGTTTACGCGTGGTATCAATTTTGTTTTTCAGTGTAGTATAGAATTTTTACAGTGTATGTTTTTAGAAGGTGATTTGAATACCTTTCTAACAGTATACACATTTTTGAAATCGGTTGATTAGTTTACGCTTAGTTTACGTTTTTTTTTCAGTGTAGTATAGAATTTTTGCAGTGTAAGTTTTCAAAAGGTCATTTTGATACCTTTCTAACGGTATTATTTTACGCGTGATATCAAAATATAAGAAAGTAAGCAAGAGATGCATTTACTTAAATAAATTAAAAAAAAAAAAAAAAAACGCAATTTTAGTTTAAAAAAAAATTCTTATACCCCTTTTACATTATTCAAGTCTTGAATTCAATTCTGCCGCAACATAGGCGAAGGGGGTGAGAAGCGAGGGGAAGAGTACACTTGAAAGCGTACCGTCAACTCGTTTCAAGTTTTTTTTGCTATCTCTTTGTTGTTGTTGTTGTTAACAACAAAACACTCCCCGAAGGTTTTGGGGAGTGATGCCGAAGTTGACAGTCCTTGGCCGGATATGACCCCGGTACGCTGCGGTACTCCCTTGCGGTACTGCCCGACTGTCGTGGTAGCGATTTGGTATGACCAGTGGAACCTTCTAGGGCATGGCATCCCTCCATCCATGAGGAAGGAGAAGATGGGTAATGAGAGGTGAGAGGCATCATATCCGTAGATCAACCATCGAGTTAGCACGTCAATTACCTATGTGCATATTAGTCGCCTCTTACGACCGGTATGCCTACCTCGGGCATATTCTAAACCCCTAACCCGCATATTTTGTTTCATAATTGCTTTCAAGAAAAATTGACAAGTGTAGACACGAATAGAAAACACAAAAGAGAACGCCAGCAGAGTTGAAAGCAATACTTGACAAATGTAAAACCGGAGTTATTTTTCAAAATCGCCTGATCTTTGAAGTGGTTTTTCAGTTTCAAATTTTATTTTGAAAAACATTTTCTTTCAGTGTACTAAAAAATTTGTACAGTGTATTTTTTTGAAAGCTAATTCCAATACCTTTCCTCTTTGCAAAATTTCATCAAATTCTGAGGGGGTTGGGTTCAAAATGTACGTTTTTCAGCCTTTGATATGAAATTTATCACAATATCTTTTTATGTATAATTGTATATTCGGTACTATCCCGAGAACCGCTTGGCAGACTTGGATGAAATTTGGCATAGAGATAGTATGCTTGATTGTAAGACTTCCCACTGAAATATTTTCTAGTAGGGTTGCCACCCAACCGCATCTTATTTGTATATTAGCATATCCGGTGCTATCTCGAGAACCGTTTTCCCGATTTCGTTGAAATTTGGAATAGGGATAGTATAGTTGGTTCTAAGACTTTTCACTTGGGTGTTGCCACTTGGGTGTTGCCACTTGCGAATGTTTAGAGGGTTGCCACCTATCTAAGTATTGAGCAAAATATGCCAATATGGATATCAAAGGAAAGCCATTTTCGGTATACAAAAAATACCTTGCTATCTGTTTCTCACAATCATTCAAGTAATAAAAGTTACGTATTTTAATAAGAACATAACATTTTTAGGAATACAAACTGGTTAAAACCGTTGGAAATTAACGTTAACTTTAAATTATATGCTAATAAAAAAGTTGTAATAAAATTCTTATGTGAAAAAAACAAACGTTTCCATAAATGTCAAAGGCATAAAAAGGTCTCACTTTGGTACATATTTGACAAAACGTTTATTTTTGCCTCATACTCGATTGAAGATAAGCTTTTACGATTGTGAAGCTAATTTGCTTGTACATAAACGTAAAGAAAGTAACATGAAAGTTTAACAATCGTTTTGATCGTTAAAAATTTCGCAGGTGAACAGAAATATTTTCTGAAATCAAGAAGACGATGATCAAAAATTTTAATGAGAATGAAAGGTGTTCATGAGAGCATGAGAGCTCGTTTATTTCGATAACTGAATTCGTTTCGGAAATATCAAGCAAAACACGAATAAAATTTATCTGAACTTTTCTTACTAGAATAACTAAGTGTTACTCATACGCCATGTATGACCTATAAACAGTGCACTAAAATTGCAAAATTTCAAGATATACACAATTAATTTTGCTCGAAGACATATTCTTACGCAGATTACTAAACTACTATTGAAATCGCAGGGTCCTTTTCTCCTTTTTCTCAATATCCTGACAAAGGATCCTGCGTTCCTTATAAAAATGCAAAGGTAGAGATTTTTAGCGCAGTCCTTTATATATGGACACAATATTAAAATTATGTGTTTTTCGAAACCTTAATGGACTTTTTTGCGAACTTGGTATAAGCTGCTAGATAAAACTTTAACTAAAAATCGGCACTATTTACCGTTACCCTAGAACAATAAAACTTCGCACACATATTATTTAGGCTAAAATGCACCGATGTAGACGGTTTTGCATACCAAATTTCGAACCAACAATTTTTTTTTTCATTCATTTTTGGGACGCTCTAATGTTTATCATAGCTCAAATTAGGGGTAGCTTTTTTTTTTTTTTTTTTTTTTTTGGCCTTTTGTACCTTTTATCTAAAGTTTTATCATTTACACAAGCTGAACACTCTTTGAATTGGAAAGAATAATACTAAAAATCCTAACTAAAAAAATTTTTTTTCTCTGAACAAAATGTGAGTAAGGAGCTTTTTAGTTGGGGGATTCAGCTTTGGCATTATTTTTTCTTTCGAAGGCCACCAGAGGGCGCCTCCGAACTTTTTTGTATGGAAACGTATTTTTTTCAAAAATTGGCAACATTGTCAAGAAAATCCACAAAATTTGTAATTTTTACAACGAGCTACATTTTACTCTAATTAGGATTTATCGTTCTCTAAAACCTCCATATGCACATTTCGGCTGGTTTTCAATAAAGCTCTTTCACTTTTTGAAAAAGGTGGATAGAAAAAAACTTACACCACCGTACTTTTTTTTGCATCTAAACTCTTTTTTCCGAAAATTGGCAATATTGTCGCGAAAATCCACAAAATTTCACATTTTCACAACCATTTTAGGCTAATTAAAAGTTCAAATGGCATTATAAGAAAGCCAAATTTGGTGGATTTTCGAAAAAATATCGTTAAAATCCAAGAAAAAAGATTAGAGAAGCGCGCTCTAGCTACGCTCAAACGATACAAATAGTGTCAAAAAATGTATTCCTCGTCCTCTAAAACCCTCATATACACATTTTGGCCACTTTTTAATACAGCTTTTCCAACGGATGAGTAACTTTAGAAAAAAAGGTAGATAGAAAAAATCGCTGGATCGAAATTCATTTCAGAGCTGTGGTTTCTTGGGTAAAAATGTTTAAAAATACCGAAAAAATCATAATCGCGATGTGGCTTAGTGAATTTTTTGAGTCCCTTACAAATCGAGCCACCCTTGCTTTAATAAATTACTCATACGCCATGACTGGCATGCATGAACCACTTAAATTTTTGACACATATGTAAACTATGAACCGTAATGGCCACTGTCGTGGAATATGACTGTACTCCATTAACTGACATACTCATATACATATATACATATGTGTTTGACTTATCCCTTCACCATGACTCATAAAATAAATAAAGTAAATTGAAAAGTTCGAAAAACACCTCCAAAATACTCGCCATAATTTATAACAAATTGGTGCATAGATCGAGCGCTGCACTAAATATAGATATACATATGTACATATGTCCTCGTAGATATATATCTATATGACAACCTGCAATTGACTGAAATTTGTTACAGTTTTAACACGCCTACAACAACAACCATTACAGCATCAACAAAGCATACAATGTCATATGTAATTAATACAATTTATGTGTGCAATAATTGCAATAAACTCGCCCACTGTGCCAAAAACAGAACGTGCCACCATTTTGCATACATGATGCTTTTCACATATAGTATATTTAGTTTTTTTGTTTTGACATGCCTTAGAGGCAGAGCCCAATGCACGTGCAAACCTTTGACTTCAATGGAAATAAGATAACATACAAGCTCACGTCTTCGTCCATATGTGCTGTTGCGTGACTCGATTTTGTCAGTGTCGAAAATTTTTTAACACATTTGCAAAAACACAAAAAAAAATTGTTTCAAAAATAAAATAAAAAAAAGTGGGTGGTTAAGTGTCGCGTCGACAGTAAACCATTTTGTGCCATAGCGACATTAATCATTCGCTATGTGCTTGAAAACCCTCGCGGCTGCAATCGGTGGCGGTGGCACTCAATCAACGCTTATATGCAAATTTCTGGCTGTACGAGTCACAAAAAATATCTTTAAACTTATATCTTTAAAAAAAATTGTTTTTTTTTGGTTTGTTTACAATGTTTGTGCGCATACATAAAAAATCATTTTGTAGCATTTAGTAAGGCAAAAAAATTTTTATAAAAAAATGTTTAAGAAAAAATCCTACTCTGCATTCCAATTTGTATTGCTTTGTGCCAAAGCCGCCGAGTTGTGTTGCAACATAAGAAATGGCAAGGCGCAACTTACCAAGTGCTAAAGTGCGCAAGTGTTGTCGCACACCATTTGGCTTGGCGTTGGTGGCAGCTGCAATGTTTGTTTTGTAATTGTTTTTCTTTTTTTTTCAAAACTAAACTTTGTACTTTTTTATTATTAGATATCTACATATTTTGTGCTTTTAAGTTTTTTTGTTCTTTTTTTTCAATTTCATTTACTAAATGGCAAATGTGTTATGAGTCACTAATTGCCTACACTCGAAAAATTGCACTCTCCTTTATGGGCCTATTTCTGCTCCTATTCCTCTGCCTTTTCATCTCACTATTTTTCATTTTTTTCTTAGTTTTATTTCGTCTAATTTTCATTTCCCATATCTGTATCTTCTTCTTTTCTCTCTCCCTCTCCGTATTTTAGGTTTAATATTTAGGCAAAAAAATTTTGCTGTGTATTTCCTATTCTTACGCTCTTTTGTACTCTTCTTTTACCCTCTTAATTTTTCTTTTTTTCTCAGCAAAGTATTTACCGATCTCTATTCTTTCTCATTGTTCGCAATTGCAAGAGTGAATGTTACTCATACGCCCCGTACCAAATGTTTACATAGAAAAAAATTTTCAATTTTTGTCTGTTTGTCTGTATGTTTGAGCGCGTATCACTCGAAAACTGCTGAATAAAATTCAATGCCGCTTTCACTGTTGCATAACTAGACGTCTATTTTGGAATTTAAGATATTGCATATTTCGATAACTCAGCCAATTTCAGAGGTATCGACCAATATGGGGAGCCGCGGTTAACCAAACGTCTTATTACGATATGGTTAGCAAACGAAAGGTGCTAATGGGTGTTGCAATAAGCCAATTTATTTCAATAACTCAACTGGTTACGGAGATAACTCCTAAAATGTGAGATGGAAAAATGAAAAAGATCGGTAGATGAGTTGAAACTAGCACAGTGCTACCTTTAGGTGGGACTAGCAGATTTTCTCAATATCTAGATTACGGCGCCACCTTGCGGTATAATTTTTGGCACCGAAGTTGTTATTTACCTATAAATCAAACATACGTGCGAAATATAAATAAAATCTGACCATAAATACGACTTTTGCAAATAGAGGCGTTCCAGCGCCATCTAGCGGGAAAAAATATATTCTATGTTGAGAGGACGTATTCAAAGAGTAAACTTTCAAAATTTGGCAAAAATCGGTTAATTAGTTTTTGAGCCAATTCGTTACACACAGAACCCGCAAAATTCTATATATGTAGAAAATATCTGCGGGTTCTACTAGTAGTAAATAGAGATTTTTTCCAGAAACATCTGGTTATGAACATGTAATTTTTTCATTGTATTTTATTGAAAACACTTTTTCTAAAGGGCATTATCAAAAATTTTAACTCAAATTTTCTTATTTTTTTTCAGCATCGGCTTATGTGGGTTCGATAATCCAATGCGCGATCAAAAGACCGAGGAGTATAAACGTCACATTGGACAGGTGAGTAAGAACTAATTTAGTCTTCTAACTGTATCTTCTCTAAGTTTGAAATAGTATTTCATTAGAGACAATTTTTGTGACTGGAGAGTATATTGATATTCTGTAAGAAAAAGTCACAAACAAATTCACAAATTCACCCTGATCAGGTGCTGTCGCAGGTTCAAATGCGGGTTTTCGGACAATTAATTTTATTTTTTTATTTTTTTTTAATACATCCAAAATTCTTTTATATTTTGGATTCGGATTATTTACCTTATATTCTCCAATATTTTCGTCGTTAGTGACCTGCTTAGAAGCATCTCAGCTTACTGAATACCAAATTGTCTCAATATTGAAATATACCACGAAATGCGTCTGTTAGTGACTAAACCTGCGATGAAATTTAAAGGGCACATGTAATGAATAAGAAAATCTACCCCTTAAGATATGCAACACTATTTTTAGTAATGATCCCATTGTAATTGTGTGCGCCTAAAAGTATGTAAAAATATTTTTTTAGGTTTGTTTAGAGGCGGTTTTAAGATTTCACTAGGGGTCGCACAGTGGACTGTGTGAAAAAATCGAGTCCACATACAAATATTAATATATTATTAAAAACCTCTTCACCAAATATTCTTGTCAAAGGTCATATCTCAGATTTTTTTTTCAAAAAGTTCCTACCTCAGTTCAAATATCAATTTTCGAATTTGAGTTTTCGAATTTTTTGACTACCTAAAGTAAAAGTGCACTCTAATAGCTGTGTTGACACTAATTGGTTAATCCACGGATATGATGCCTCTCACCTCTCATTACCCATCTTCTCCTTCCTCATGGATGGAGGGATGACATGACCTAGAAAGTTCCACTGGTCATAGCAAATCGCTACCACGACATTCGGGCAGTACCGCAAGGGAGTACCGCAGCGTACCGGGTTTATATCCGGCCAAGGACTATCAATTTCAGCATCACTCCCAAAAACCTTCGGGGAGTGTTTTTGCTGCTAACAACAACAACAACAACAACAACAACACACTAGCTGCGCAGAACGTTTTAGAAAAATATTCGCCCGCAAAATCTTTAAAAAATTTTAAGGGCCGCATATAGTGAAAAAGAGAATCGGTCCAGAAGCAGCACATTTTTAGTAATGCTCCCATTGTAATTCTGTGCGCCTAAAAAAATGTAAAAATATTTTGTAAGTTTCTTTAGAGGCGCTTTTACTATTTAAACGGAAGTAAAAATAATATTCGGTTTAAAAACGATTTCATTAAATATTATTGAACAGATTTTTTTCAAAAACACCCTTTTTGGGATATGAATTGAATTTTCGCATTTTTCGTCGACATAAAATAAAAAAATTCAAGAAATTAATTTTATGGAACATTCTATCTGCCTAGTTCTCTCGTGTTTATGCTACACTGAATATAGCTCTTGACACCTCTAGCTGGTAGATCGGCAGCTTTGTAGAATATTTTAGAAAAAAAAATAGGAAACTCAGCACAAACATCTTCGTAAAATTATCTTTAAACACTTTTTTAGTAAGGCTCACTTTGACATCATGCGCCTAAAAATGTGTAGAAATTTTGTTTAGGTCACACAATGGGGTGCCTTAAAAAAGTAGCGTTCTTGCAAATATGGATAATGGGAAATACTTGCTTTAAAAACATCTAATTTTAAAATTTAAATTACTTATAAATGCATAGTTTTAGGCGTTTTCTTTGCGTATAATCTTGGTTCTACTGTACAGATGCATTCCAAACAAAGAAATCAAAAACTTTCTTTATCAAAGAAGAGTTTAATTAAAAAACTCAAGGAAAATTGTTGCATACTTCAAGGCTGCACAAACAATTTTTTTATTCTTCGTACTATGTAGACAGATTTTGTATCAGAGTAACCCAATTTTTCGAGAAAAAGTTCATAATATCAGAGCTTTATGGAAAAATTTTAAATTAACCAATACTGTAAAAATGGGTGCATACTTTGAGGCTGCAAAAAATACTTTTATTCTCCGCAATCTTACAACCTTAGTACAACAGAGGGTCTCCCACATTATTTAACCCACTAACGTCTAAAAACAGGCGAACAAAAACTGTTATCTCATATTGCGAAAAGGTTCTGGGTTTTCCAGAAGAAACGCATTTTGACGAAATTATAAATCATTTAAACTAGAAAGTAGCATAAATCATGTGTTAACGACTTCAGTATGCAAAAATTAATAGTGTTCATACAAAAGAACATTAATCAGTGAGTGTTTAAAAAAAAAAAAAAAAACAATTTGAAAAAGATTGTCATGAATCATCCAAAATACTCACATTATTTTCGTATGCAAAAAAAACTCCGACGCAAAAAAGAACAAATGTAAAATTAGGTCAGCAATGTTCAATTAGAAAATACAAATATTCTCCATTAAGCACAAAATTTGCTAATAAACTTCGATTGCCCACAATAGAAGGCGCATTTAACCTTAGCAAAAACATAAAAGTATGCTGTTAAATTTTTTTTTAATTCTAAATGAGTTTATTTACTTAATAACGACACAAAAATATTACTTCATTACAAAAATCATAAAAAAATCTTTATTGAACATAAATGGAAGTATTGGCGCATAGCATAAAAACTGCGGGAGAACATAAATACAGCACAAATAACGAACGCTAGAGGCTGTGTTGCCATTCAGGTGTTAATGGGTTCATATGTTTATGCATACCGGAGTACCGTTAGAAACGAGTTAGCAATTTATTTGGATTTCTAAAATATTTTATGCGGGTGTTGTGATATTTAATGGGGCCGATATGTTAATCATGAGTTAGTTATTTTTTTAATGCGTAAAGGTGTTTCATTTTTCTAGTTCTTCCAAAAGGAGATAAGAATTAAGCCTTTTCAAATAATCTGTTCTCTGTAGAACTAAAGTACATTGAGGAAATCATTTTTTTATGTTTGAACTCGATAATAATATTTTTCTTTTATATTTTACAGGGCGTAAAAATAAAAATGGATGACGCCGGCAATATACTCATACGTCGCTATGCCAAAAGTAATGTTTATATTAAGAGCACAGCAAGCAATCCCAATGAAGAGACATCAATTGGTGCCGAAATACTCAAATTGCCAAATCAAGCATTGGAAAGTGAAAAAATAGTCAAAGTGAGTGCAATTGCGCAGTTATTTTAAAATTTTAAAATGGGAAGTAATTTTAATTTTGATGTAAAAACTAATTTAAATATTAATTTCAAATTAAATTTCAATTTTGTTTTAATTCCAATTTTTATTTCAATTTTAGTTTAATTTTCATTTTTTTTTTTTTTTTTTTTGTATTCGCGGGAGGAGGAAATGCTTTATGCACTAACCGGGGTTAAGCCCTCGTTACTAGATGCTCTAGCATCGGGACTCTCCGAGTGTGGGACTCCCTTCCTATGTTAAGGTATACCGCACTAAAACCTAACCTCCCACGGCCCGCGCATTCTTCCTTACCTGGGACCGCGCTTAGCATTACTTCAGGTAAGGAAGCGCGTTACGTGAGCCCTGTGGCTACTTCACGCTAACTGGCTAGACAACCGTCTTCCCGTTTCGCAAGGAGAACGTTCCTCGCGTATCGCCTCACTATATCCCATCTTGCATTTTCAGAGGTCATCTTTCGAATGACACTGCCTGGGGAAAGCTCGCCAATTGTCTCTTCCACCCGCCTTCTTTCTTCAGTGAATTGCTCGCATTCGAAAAAGGTGTGGCGTACATCGTCTATGGCTCCACAGTAGGTGCAGTTCGGGGTTTGAACCTTGCCCATTCTGTGCAGGTACTCACGGAAATAACCGTGCCCGCTTAAGAATTGGGTCAGGTAAAAGTCGACGTCTCCATGCGGCCGATCCAGCCATGGTTCCACTTCGGGGATTGAAACCCTGGTCCACCTTCCAGCAGTACTGTTGCTCCATTGTAGTTGCCACCGCCGGATCGATTCACCTCGCGCCTGCGTTGCAGCAACGTCTCTACGTATCTCTGCACGAGTGTCGTACATAATTTTTCTTTCCTCAGCGAGGAGGTATATCGGTATGGTCCCCGCAATGACCAGAACAGCGTCTGCGGAGACCGTGCGGTATGCTGAGGCGATTCTCAGGGCCCCCCTGCGTTGAACCGCGGTAATAGCTGCCTGGTACTTCTGGATTTTCATTGCATCCGCCCAGACTTCTTCACCGTACAATAGTATAGAATCTGAGGCGGACGCCAGCAACTTTCTTATGCATGGCTTTGGTCCACCTGTGTTGGCCATTAGCCGACTCAGACTTGCAATGGTTTTCACAGCCTTCTCGCAGGAGCTTTTTAAATGCTCCGAGAAGGTCAGCTTGTTGTCCAATTTCACCCCTAAATATTTTGTAGAGCGACGCGTTTCTATCTGTTGATCCCCAACAGTCATGTTAATGAGTGTGGGGATCCTTCTTTTCGTTAGGATCACGATCTCTGTCTTGGCTGTAGCCAGTTGGAGGCCGTGATCATTCATCCACTTGTCTACACTACGCATCACTTGGTTTAGTTTAAGCTGTGCCAGGTCGCAGCTTCGTGCTGTTATTACGGCAGCCACGTCGTCTGCAAAAGCAACTAAAAAAGTGCTTTCTGGCATCTGCATTCGAAGAAGGCTGTCATATGTAGCATTCCACAGGTCAGGGCCGAGCACCGACCCTTGTGCTGCCCCACCTGTTAGCTTCACCTTTCTTTGACCCTGCGTCGTTTCATAAATTAGCCAGCGGTTTCTTAAGTAGTCCCTCAATATATCTAACAGGTATATTGGGACCTTGAAGGAGCGTTCTAATGCGTCAAGCATGTCCTCCCACCTGACAGAGTTAAAAGCATTTTTAACATCTAACGTCACCAATAGTACTACCGGCCTTGCTAGATGGCTTGCCGTCTCAGCCTTCCGGACCGCATCTACGACTTCGGCTATGGCGTCTATTGTGGAGTGCCCTCTCCGAAAGCCATGTTGCCGGTGTGAGAGTCCACCCTCTTCTTCTATGGCTGCTGTTAGGCGTTGCTTTATAAGGCTCTCCATCATTTTTCCCGCTGTGTCGAGCATACATAGTGGGCGAAAGGATGATGGAGAGTTTGGGTCTCCTTTACCCTTCGGTATAAGGACGAGCCGTGCTGTCTTCCATCTGGCGGGGAAGACACTTGCCTGCAGACATTTGTTGTACATGTGCAACAAAAGCTCTGGACAGCTATTAGCAGTTAACCTGAGTGCCTCCGCAGGTATTCCGTCGGGTCCTGGGGCTTTTCCAGCCTTCATGCTACGCAGGGCTACTTTGAGCTCTTCTTCATTGAAAGGTACCACGTTTCGGTCATTTCGTGGTACATGTTCCTCTTCTCTAGAAGGTTGCGTGAGGAATAGCGTTTCCACGATATTCTTCATGCGATCCTCGTCCATTATCTGGTTTGGTGGACGAAGTTTCTTCATCACTCTTTTGTACCCTTGTCCCCAGGGATCTTGATCGACTTCTTTACAGAGCGTTTTCCAGCATTTCAGCTTGCTTAGTTTTATGGCGACGCCGAGGGCTTTTTTCGCCCCCTTGTATTCCTCCGCTCTTTCAAGAGCCTCGGATCTACCACGTGCGCGCGTCGCCAGTCTTCGCTTTCTGTGACATGCTTTTCGCAGCTCCGCGATCTCACTATTCCACCAATATACCTGCTTCTTGCCTCGCCACGTTCCTATGCGTGGCATAGAGGCGTTGCAGGCGAGGCGCATGCATTGCATGGTCTCTTCGACCGTTGCATGTGGCGAGCCAGTGCCATCGGTTATCCGACTGGAATTCGCCAGCACTGTTTCGGAGAACCTGATGGCGTCAACTTTAGATGCATCCCATCTACGATTTTTGTGAGACGCGTTCGCTGCCAGTCTCTGACCAGGATCGTTGAGTTGGAAAGTGATGTAGTTGTGGTCGCTGTCAGTAAGGTCCTCCATCACTCTCCACCCAATCGCGTTTGGAAAGAGCCTTTCCGAGACAAGAGTTATGTCGGGAATGGAATACCCAAAGCCCGGGCGTCGATATGTCGGGGTCGTGCCCGTGTTCAAAACTACCATACCGAGTCGGGCTGCCATTTCTAAGATCAGCTTTCCCCTGGTATTAGTTTGGGGCATTCCCCATTCTACTGCTCTAGCGTTGAAGTCTCCAGCGATGACCAGGTTTCCAGTTTGGTCCCGTATGTCGTCTTCTAACAGCTCAAGCTTTTCTCTGAACCTCTCTATGGGGTCGTTTGGGGACAGGTAACAGCTTACGAGCGTGGTTTGTGCCACAGTCACACGGACGAAGCCTTGTCCGGCAGAAGGATTAGTGCCGTTTACGTTGGCGTCCACTATCCAGATGGCAGCGGCACCAGATTCGTCGACGTACCAGTTGTCTCTGCTCTTGTAGGGTTCGCTGATGATTGCGTAGCGAATTTGGTGATCAAGCACCAGCTGGTCTAGCAGTTCGTCAGCTAACCTGCATCGATTCAGATTTCCTTGAATCAGGCTGGTCATTGGACCGAAAGCTTGGCTTTCGCGGAAGCAAGTGCTTCTCTAAATGTGCTACATGCTCCAGTCCCGGGAAGATGGTCGAGTTTTCCCGTTGTGCACAAGTAGCATTTTGCCTTTTCGGTACAGGCTGATGCTTTGTGGCCAGAGTTTCCACACTTCCAGCACGCGTCCCTCCTGTCGGGGCCGTTGCAATCAGACCGTCGGTGTCCGTAGCCGAGACACTTGTAACAGCGTTGCACTTCCGCACGCTGTCTGATCCTACATTGGATCCACCCGATGGGGATTTTTCCTTTTTTGAGCAGTTGGCTGCCCGGGCCTTCGTCCACTTCGACAACAGCCTTCTTTTGCTCTCTCTGGTTTGCTCTGAAAAGAGAGACACGGATTTGGCCTGAGCTTTCTCCAATCTCTTTACGAACGGCCTCTTCTATTTCCTCAGCTGTTGTGAGACAGTCCATGCCGAGTACCTCAAGCTTTATACGCTTAGAGATTTGCTGTGCTTCGCCAACTTCTCCTACCGCACTACCGATGGCTTCTCTAAAGGCCGGTTGGTCACTGCACTGCGCGGTTTCGATTAGTACGCTACCAGCCTTGGTCTTGCGTACTGACCGTATCGCCGTACCGGTTTCGTCAGGCCGGAGCTGACATCGGATTGCTCCTAGAACTTCGGCGTAGCTTTTACCTTCGGCCGGCTTCACCAGGAAGGTTACGGCTCTGCTACTTCTCTTCTTTTTTTTAACTACCTTCGGGGTTTTGGCAGGAGTTTTCTTTTTTGGCTTCCGACGCTCTTGCCGTCTCCGACTTTCTACTTTGGATCAAGCCTCTTCGGGCGGGGTTTCTCCGATTCCTCGTCCCTTTTCTTCTTGGCCGACTCTATAGGCTGAGGGTCGGAGTTCGTCCGAGCCCTCTTGTTTGATGGGCCCGGTACGCCACCCTCATCTTTATTTAGGCTCAATGAGCTCATATAGCTCAACACCTCTTCGAGAAGAGCCATGCCGTTTTTTATGTCCATGGACACGGTCCTCTGCCTAAGTGCGGCCGATTGCATGGTGCGCAGAACCGTTAGCGCATGTTCCAAGCACTGGTCGCGCGTTTTTCCCTTAAGGCTGAATAGCGCCATTGCGCTTTTTAAGGGGGTTGCCTTCTTTTGGGTGGGATCTGGCCTACCGCCGGTGGCAGCGGGTGTTGTTTGGCCGGGCGTATTTGAGCCGCCTCCCAGTTGCATGTTTCCTGCCGGTCGAGCACCTTGTGGGGACATAACTGGAGTGGCCCCTCTAGCAGGTGTTTTTAGGACCGGCGATCTTAGCAGTTTACTGCTTTTCATAAATGCGAACTCGTCGCCTTTACCTTTCTCCGTCCTTTCTACTTGTTTTTTGTTTAAAAAATTCATTCTCTTGGGTCTCCGCTCCAAGCCGCTATCTCCGCACGATGTGCAGTCGCCGTTATCGATTCCCGTGGTTATCTATGCATATGCAGGGAGGCCACGCTAGGGTTGACACAGGTCCTTATGAGAGTCTGTGTTCAGTGCCAGAATCCGGCATTAGTCAGGAGTTCTCTCAACTGAGCCTGCACCACCAACTTAATGGCGACGTGCTTTGAACGTACTCGGAGACCTGCCAGGGTTTTAAAGAGACGGAGACGATACCGATATTAACCTACCAGCCATTTCGCCAAAGTTTCACCCTTGGTTACTGAGGTGGCAGACTACCGGCATCGCCAGCCCATAGCATACTTTTCATTTTGGTGTTTCCAGTTTCGGTCTTCAGGATCTTACTGGACTCAATCCTGAGGATGCTTAGTTGCAGTTAAGGGCAGCATCCACCTTTCCTTGATTCGTTTTGGTTCGCCCTGAGTATTTCATTTCCTCAGTACCACCCATCTCTGGGAAGCGTTCCTCTATCCACCACCTTGAGGAGGCGCCCGGTAGGGGAACCGATACCCCCTCATTTTAATTTAATTTAATTTTAACTTAATTTTAATTTAACTTTATTTTAATTTTAATTTAATTTTAACTTAATTTTAATTTTAATTTAATTTTAATTTAATTTTAATTTAATTTTAATTTAATTTTAATTTAATTTTAATTTAATTTTAATTTAATTTTAATTTAATTTTAATTTAATTTTTATTTTAATTTAATTTAATGATGACTTCCAAGGTACATTTAATCTTAAAGTACATTTGACTATTCTAAAGTACATTTGATGCTATCTAAAATCAAAATGATGGTTTCTAAAATCAAAAAATGTGTATTCCAAAAAAGTTTAAAATTTAGGCTCAAATTTTTAACCGTCATACTAAACAAATATTTTAGCTAAAATGGAATGTAAAAGCTTCCCCTATGAAAAAAATTAAGTTGGTTGGTGGTATGAAGAATTTTTTTATATTTCGGAAATTCACCCTGTGTCAACTAACGTAGCAAATCTGTGTCACAAACCATTGCTAATAAGCGGAAAAGCCAAGCTCAGGTTTGGAGTAAGCACTGTGACAAACACAACCATATATAAAAACCGTGACTGTTAAAAACATTTAACTCCATTTTAGACATAAAATGTATTTGAATTTGACTATGACAAACATTAAACTATTTTAGAGTCATGTGAAAGTATATAAACTCATTTCTGATTATACTAACTCTAAATTTTAAAACACCTCTTTTCTTTAATCTTCTAGTTATTCGATATGAAAAAATTCCAATCAAATGTAAATCGTGAACTTCGGCGTGCCTATCCCGATCGTCGTCGCCTAGAGACGCAATGCCTATCCGTAGTCGCCTTTGTCAAATCGGAGAATGATATATTAGATTGTCCCGTTTGGGTGCTAATTGTAAATGTTGTAGCAATGGATATGCTCAAAAGTAAATTGCCACCAGGTAAGTTAAATAAACAAATCTAGTTTTTTATTACAAAAAAAAAAAAAAACATATTGGCGACTGAGTAAGAAGATGTCAATGCCTGTATGTCTGTATGTAAGTATTTATCAATTTCAGTTTGCAAACATAAATTTTTAGTTGCTACATAATTGTCTATGCAGCGATTATATAAACATGCATACCAACAACAATGTTGTGCCGCTTATTGAACTATTCATTTGTTATGCTGCAAAATGTTAATAATTTATTAGGTTGGGCTACGCTTACGTTTTGCCATTAAATCAAGTTGAGTCGAGGTTAAAAGTGCATGCATAGATCTCATGTATGCGCGAAGATCTCATTTTTTCGCAGCGTTTTCTGTGGATGTTTCTATGTCGCATAGATGGCCATTGTGCATTGTAATTCAAATGAAACTAAAAAATAAATAATTAAAGAAAATAAAAATTTACATCAAAATGCCACGAACACATACAATTCCAACTACGTTTATGGCAATTTCGACCTTGTTGAAGGATCTTGTCAAACCGCTTTGAATTGTATTGTTAGAAATTTTTCATGACCGAACCAATCCTAATCTCGAGCCAATCCTAATCTCCTTTGTTCGATGAACAGTAACACAATACAAAGCGGTTTGGCAAGACAAGGTCGAAATCGCAAAAATCAAAAATTAAAATTAAAATTAAAATTAAAATTAAAATTAAAATTAAAATTAAAATTAAAATTAAAATTAAAATTAAAATTAAAATTAAAATTAAAATTAAAATTAAAATTAAATTAAAATTAAAATTAAAATTAAAATTAAAATTAAAATTAAAATTAAAATTAAAATTAAAATTAAAATTAAAATTAAAATTAAAATTAAAATTAAAATTAAAATTAAAATTAAAATTAAAATTAAAATTAAAATTAAAATTAAAATTAAAATTAAAATTAAAATTAAAATTAAAATTAAAATTAAATTAAAATTAAAATTAAAATTAAAATTAAAATTAAAATTAAAATTAAAATTAAAATTAAAATTAAAATTAAAATTAAAATTAAAATTAAAATTAAAATTAAAATTATAAATTAAAATTAAAATTAAAATTAAAATTAAAATTAAAATTAAAATTAAAATTAAAATTAAAATTAAAATTAAAATTAAAATTTAAAATTAAAATTAAAATTAAAATTAAAATTAAAATTAAAATTAAAATTAAAATTAAAATTAAAATTAAAATTAAAATTAAAATTAAAATTAAAATTAAAATTAAAATTAAAATTAAAATTAAAATTAAAATTAAAATTAAAATTAAAATTAAAATTAAAATTAAAATTAAAATTAAAATTAAAATTAAAATTAAAATTAAAATTAAAATTAAAATTAAAATTAAAATTAAAATTAAAATTAAAATTAAAACTAGCAATAAAATTTAATTGCATTACGATTGAAAATTACCTTGAAGTTTTGCTGCAGTATGCCCATGTATGATAGACAATCACATATTAATAAATTTTTGCTATTTTTAATTCTTTTTCAATTATTTTTTGTTCTTTGCGTTTCACTCCCCATTTGCTCTACAAGCAGTTCAAGGTTGACACCACCACTCGCAAGCTGCTTTGGTGTGCTGTTTGTGGCACCAATGTTGTTGTTGGCCTTTCGCTTTTGTCGCGGCGCTACAAAGCATGTACATTAAGGAGGTTGAAAAAAAACGGTAGTTTTGGGGAGCAATTTTTATAAAGTATTTTTCAAAGTAAGCTTTTTTATATTCAAACGCCCAATTTTTCAAAATTGCATATACATTTTTATTCCAAAGCTGTAGCCTTTCTGATAACGTAAAAAAAAATAAGTAAAAAATATCGACCCACCCTAATGTACATGCGCTTTGAAGTACACTCTTAAGAATGCATAAATTCAAATTTTTTTTGCGGTAAATTTCAAATGCCAACAGCACAACATTTTCATTTCGCTTTTAAAATGTCAATGTGTCAGCTGATGGCCTCTGTGCAGTCAGCCTAAGATAAAGGGCGGCAAGAAAAGGATGCGCATGCGCGCCGCACGCATCGTCGCATTTTACTATTGTTCCAGCGCGTTTGTATCATAAATCAAAAATATGTACACACATGTAAGTACTTTAATGCGTAGAACGCGCATGTCAACGCAATTTTCAATAGCAAAAAATGTGTAGCAAAATTAGCATAACGCTTTATAGAGCAAGCAAAGAAGAAATGCTCTAGCAGACAATTGGCAGCAATAAATGGTTTATGTATGTAGCGATTGACCAAAACAATCTAATACCGAGTTATAAATTTTTTCGAACCATAAATATAATTTTTATTTCACTTACGACTAAGTCACCGTCTTCTTCTCTCTCTCTCTCTCTTTCCTTCTTTTTATCTCTTTCTCTCTTATCACAACACAGTACAACGCCCAATAGTTGACATCAAAAATCGCCCGAGAATTCCCATACCCGATGAGGATCCTTATAGCGTTGCCGGCAATGGTAGTGGCGGTAGCTCGGGTAGCTCTGGTTTTGGTGCTGGCAGCAGTTCGGGCCATCAACAGCAGTCAATAGCTGGCATGGGCGGCATCCCTTTGCATGGTATGAATGGCGTTGGCACTATTAATGGTGGTCATGTTGGCGCAACGCGTGAGCAAATGATGTTGCAATCGCAACAAATGGCACATAAACGTAGCGAAAAGCCGCCGAAATTGCCACCGCGCGATAATATCTACGCACACGATATCATACCGAAGGTGAGTAAGCTTATTTGAGTAATTTAAATTATGCTATAACAGTCGAAGCTGGTAGCACGAATAGTTTTTCTGCAGGTAGTGCGAAAATTATTTTCTTTTTGCCTAGGTTTAAGCGAGTTTCGACGAAGTAACGTTACCCTTGGCAATTTTACTCTCCTGCAGCCTAAATCGATCGCAAGGGGCTTCTCCTATTTTTAGTTTAGTTACAGAGACTTCTGGTGAAATCTGTCTTAGAAGGCTCTAGGGGCTCCTGAAACAGTTCAAAAGCTTCCAAATCTATAGGCGGAGCTTTTATGCAGGTCAGAAGCTTGGCCTGTGGCGCTTTTAAAAAAATAAACCCTCCAGAGCACTACAACGCCTTGGTAAGGAAAGTAGCTCAGCGAATTTGCACGGCACGAAGTGACCCTAATGGATGGTTCAAGAAACATTCTAACTGGTTAAAACATATTCGCAATGTATAGCCGGGTCTCCTCTTACCCGGCTCATTTTTAAAGCCAAGTCCCTTCTCAACCGTTCCACTTTTTACAGTCGGGTCTCCCCTTAACTGGTTCGTTTTTTATAGCCCAGTCTCCTCTTAACCGCTTTACTTTTTATAGCCGACTCTTCCCTTACCCTTTTCTTTTTTCCGAGCCAAGTCTCCCCTTATCCGCTGCACTTTTCATAGCCGAGTCTACTCTTAACCGCTTCACTTTTTATAGACAAATCTCCTCTTAACCTATTCACATTTTATAGCCGAGGTTTTTGCTAACCGCTTCAATTTTTATACTCGAATCTTCTTTTAACCGATTCATAAGTCATCCTCCACCTGTTGTTTCCATCTCAGTCGAGGCCTCCCCCTTCCTCTGCTGCCGAATTCAGGCGACGATAGGAAAGCCTTCTGTGCTGGAGCTTCTTTGTTCATTCGCATAACATGGCCCAGCCAGCGGAGTCTTTGGGCTTTAATTCGCTGGACTATGGTCAGATCTGCGTAGAGCTCGTACAGCTCATCGTTAAATTTCCTTCGATACTCGCCGTTGGCATCACGGGAAGGACCATAAATCTTCCGGAGAACTTTTCTCTCAAATACTCCAAGGGCCATCTCATCTTCTCTTCACATTGTCCATGAATCTGAGCCATACATCAAGACAGGTATGATGAGAGACTTATAGAGCGTGATCTTTGTTCTTCGAGAGAGGACTTTACTTCTCAATTGCCTACTCAGTCCAAAGTAGCACTTGTTGGCAAGAGTGATTCCCCGCTGGATTTCTAGACTGATATTATTTTCGGTGTTGATACTGGTTCCTAAATAGACGAAGTCCCTCACAGTTTCAAATTTGTAACTATCAACAATGACATGGCTGCCAAGGCGCAGGTGCGCCGATTCTTTCTTTGATGACAGCAAATACTTGTCCTCGTTCACGGCAAGACCCACTTTTTTCGCTTCCTTATCCAGTCCAGGTTGATGTCCTCGTTAACGCAAAGGCTGACATCACCGCCCTGCAGGAAATGCGATGGACGGGACAAGGAAAGACGACCATCGGACCTTGTGACGTATACTACAGTGGCCAGACACGCGGCAAAGCGCGTGGTGTAGGATTCGTGGTGGGAAAGAGACTTCGCCGCCAAGTACTAGCGTTCACCCCCGTGGACGAGCGTCTCGCTGCGATCCGCATCAAAGCGAAATTTTTCAACATAACATTTATCTGCGCCTATGCGCCGACTGAGGAGACGGGACGACGCAGGAGAAGGACTCCTTCTACGATAAACCTTGAACAGACTTATGATCGCTGCCCCCAACATGATATCAAAATCGTGCTCGGCGACTTTAATGCGAAGGTGGGCAAGGAAGGAGTCTTTGGTCAACAGTTGGAAAATTAGTCTCCATGATATAACATCCCCCAACGGCACTAGGTTGATTGATTCGCTGCTGCTCGCAATATGGTCATCAGTAGTACCAAGTTCCAGCATAAACGAATACACCAAGCCACATGGCTGTCTCCTGATCAAAGAACAAGAAACCAGATTGATCATGTCATGATCGACGGCAGACATAGCTCCACCGTTCTGGACGTGCGTACCCTTCGTGGTCCTAATATCGACTCGGACCATTATCTTGTTGCAGCCAAGATACGCACACGCCTCTGTGTAGCAAAGAAAGTGCGCACAGTAACGGAAGGAAAGTTTGACGTCGAGAAGCTGCGCACGACACAGACAGCTGACAATTTCTCCACTCGACTCTCACACCTGCTATCGGAGAGCAATCCTCGACCTAACGATGCAACCGAGCAATGGAAGCATATCTCTCACTCATTACGTACCGCCGCTGAGGCCACTATAGGGTTCCAGCGAGCCGCAAAACAACTGGTACGATGAGGAATGCAGCACTGCCTCGGACAAAAAGGACGCTGCCTACAGGGAGACGTTGCGAAACGGGCGCAACCCGCAGTGTATGGCAACCGCTATCGTGAGGCAAAGAAGGAAGAGAGACGCCTTTTCAGAAAAAAGAAACGTGAGGCCGAAAGGCGTGAGTGTGAGGAGCTTGAGATGCTGGCTGACAGGAATGATGCCCGAAAATTCTATGAAAAGATCCGGCGGATGACGGAAGGTTTTAAGACCGGGGCAAGTTCCTGTAAGGACAATAATGGCGACCTGGTAACCGACGTACAGAGTGTACTTAAATTATGGAGGGAGCACTTCTCCTCACTGCTAAATTGCGAGGGAGACGTCGAACCCGATACCCCAATCCCTGACGATGGAAAAGTCGTCCCACCACCTGACTATGATGAAGTGAGGATAGCTATATCCCGGCTGAAAAACAACAAAGCGCCTGGAAAAGACGGACTGCCCGCCGAGCTGTTCAAACACGGAGGCGAAGAGCTGGTAAAAAGCATGCATCAGCTCTTATGCAGAATATGGTCAGACGAGTGCATGCCTCCAGATTGGAATTTAAGTGTGCTCTGCCCAATCCACAAGAAAGGCGATCCCGCTAACCGCACCAACTACCGCGGAATCAGCCTTCTTAATATCGCGTATAAGGTTCTTTCTAGCGTATTGTGTGAAAGACTGAAGCCCATCGTAGACAAGCTGATTGGACCTTATCAGTGTGGCTTTAGACCTGGCAAGTCTACCATCGACCAGATTTTCACGATACGCCAAATCCTGGAGAAGACCCATGATAAAAGAATCGACACACACCATCTCTTTGTCGATTTCAAAGCCGCTTTTGACAGCGCAAAAAGGAGTTGCCTGTATGCCGCCATGTCTGAATTTGACTTCCCTGCAAAGCTTATACGGCTTTGCCAAATGACGTTGAGCAATACTAACAGCTCCGTCAGAGTCGGGAAGGACCTCTCTGAGCCATTTGAAACCAAACGAGGCTTCAGACAGGGCGACTCCCTTTCGTGCGATTTCTTCAACCTGATGCTGGAGAAGATAATTCGAGCAGCAGAGCTAAACCGCAATGGTACAATCTTTTACAAGAGCGTGCAATTGCTGGCGTATGCCGATGATATTGATATCATTGGCCTTAACAACCGCGCCGTAAGCGCTGCCTTCTCTGGACTGGATAAAGAAGCGAAAAAAGTGGGTCTTGCGGTCAACGAGGACAAGACGAAGTATTTGCTGTCATCAAAGAAAGAATCGGCGCACCTGCGCCTTGGCAGCCACGTCACTGTTGATAGTTACAAATTTGAAACTGTGAGGGACTTCGTCTATTTGGGAACCAGCATTAACACCGAAAATAATATCAGTCTAGAAATCCAACGGAGAATCACTCTTGCGAACAAGTGCTACTTTGGACTGAGTAGGCAATTGAGAAGTAAAGTCCTCTCTCGAAGAACAAAGATCGCGCTCTATAAGTCTCTCATCATACCTGTCCTGATGTATGGCTCAGATTCATGGACAATGTCAAGAGAAGATGAGATGGCCCTTGGAGTATTTGAGAGAAAAGTTCTCCGGAAGATTTATGGTCCTTCCCGTGATGCCGACGGCGAGTATCGAAGGAGATTTAACGATGAGCTGTACGAGCTTTACGCAGATCTGACCATAGTCCAGCGAATTAAAGCCCAAAGGCTCCGCTGGCTGGGTCACGTCATGCGAATGGACAAAGAAGCTCCAGCCCAGAAGGTTTTCCAATCGTCACCCGAATTCGGCAGCAGAGGAAGGGGGAGGCCTCGACTGAGATGGAAACAACAGGTGGAGGATGACTTGAACTCCCTTGGGGTTTCCAATTGGCGTCAGTTATCGCTAAAAAGGAATGACTGGCGTGCTTTGATAGGCGACGGCCAAAATCGCTTAGGCGGTTAAGCGCCAATAAATGATGATGATGATCCAGTCCAGAGAAGGCAGCGCTTACGGCGCGGTTGTTAAGGCCAATGATATCAATATCATCGGCATACGCCAGCAATTGCAAGCTCTTGTAAAATATTGTACCATTCCGGTTTAGCTCTGCTGCTCGAATTATCTTCTCCGGCATCAGATTGAAGAAATCGCACGAAAGGGAGTCGCCCTGTCTGAGAGGCCCTTCCCGATTCTGACGGAGCTGTTGGTATTACTCAACGTCATTTGGCAAAGCCGTATAAGCTTTGCAGGGAAGTCAAATTCAGACATGGCGGCATGCAGGCAACTCCTTTTTGCGCTGTCAAAAGTGGCTTCGAAATCGACAAAGAGATGGTGTGTGTCGATTCTTTTATCATGGGTCTTCTCTAGGATTTGGCGTATCGTGAAAATCTGACCGATGGTAGACTTGCCAGGTCTAAAGCCATACTGATAAGGGCCAATCAGTTTGTCTACGATGGGCTTCAGTCTTTCACACAATACGCTAGAAAGAACCTTACATGCGATATTAAGAAGACTGTTTCCGCGGTAGTTGGTGTGGTTAGCGGGATCGCCTTTCTTGTGGATTGGGCAGAGCACACTTAAATTCTAATCCGGAGGCATGCACCACTCGTCTGACCATATTCCGCATAAGAGCTGATGCATGCTTTTTACCAGCTCTTCGCCTCCGTGTTTGAACAGCTCGGCGGGTAGTCCTTCTTTTCCAGGCGCTTTGTTGTTTTTGAGCCGTGATATAGCTATCCTCACTTCATTATAGTCAGGTGGTGGGACGAATTTTCCATCGTCAGGGATTGGGGTATCGGGTTCGACGTCTCCCTCGCAGTTTAGCAGTGACGAGAAGTGCTCCCTCCATAATTTAAGTACACTCTGTACGTAGGTTACCAGGTCGCCATTATTGTCCTTACAGAAACTTACCCCGGTCTTAAAACCTTCCGTCATCAGCTGGATATTTTCATTGAATTTTCAGGCATCATTCCTGTCAGTCAGCATCTCAAGCTCCTCACACTCACGCCTTTCGGCCTCTCGTTTCTTTTTTCTGAATAGGCGTCTCTATAGGGTCTTTATAGGGTTAAGGTATTCGGTTTTTAAATGTATGAAACTGAAAATCACTTCAAATCGAAGAAGGGCGCCTGTTCGGTAAATTGCAAAGCATTAAACTTTAATATGAGTGCAATACCATTGGCAGTGCAACAATTTATTTATTAATGCAAAACTCGTTGTTTAAACATATAAAATATGTTGTAGCAAGTAGTATATAACTTTAGTACATACTTAGTTGATAGTATGTCAAAATAACTGTATTTTCCGCTTGATATCGCGTGTAATTAATATGCGAAGAATGTTGTATTTTATTGCGCATGTGCAACGCGCACTTACACAAACCAATCGCCACAAGGCTGCGCAGGCAAACAGTGCAGACAAATAAGAAGTGATCGTATACAGTTTGCATTAGCTATTGCTGCATTTTGATATTGTTGGCTGTTATTTGCTATTGCCAGAAGCTATGTACAGCTTGCATATAATTATAAAATAACTGATACCTTACAATAACAGTTGAGCTGCGCCAATTGACACACTCCAGTTTGCAGAATGAGTAGTAGCCAAGAGACAAGTTTGTCACTTCACTATGATTAGTTGGTACTTTTTTCTGTAGCATTGAATTTAAATTATATACTTGCAATTTGAATTTCTAGAGCGATTGAACCGTATTATGTTTTGGTATGTCTCTCTTTCCTCTCACTTTTTTCTATCTACTTGACTTTTAATCGTTGATCGATGGGTCCGGACAAGTTAGTGCAATTTTTTTGTCTGTGACTGTAAAAAAGAAAATTTGAAATATGAATCCCAAACTAATCTTACTAATATATAAAAACGTAAGTTTATGAGTGACTTCGGATGTTTGCGGTTCTTTGACGTCTAAACCAATGCCCCGATCTTTACGAAATTTTGCAGACAAATTCTTAGGAGTATAAAGTCGGCATAGTTATCGTCAAAATGTAGTTTTACGTAAACTTTGAAATATTCGCACAAAATTGGTATCAAACGAAAGCGGAAGACCACGTCTTTCATTCGGACTCTGTTTCATTTCGATATATTTATCGATAACATAGTTATCGGTCAGAATGTGGTTTCGGGTAAACTTTGGAACACTCGCACAAAATTGGTATCAGACGAATGGGGAAGACCACAGCTTTCATTTCGACTTTGGTTCATTTCGATAAATTTATCGATAACAGAATTATCGGTCGAAATGTGGTTTCAGTTAAACTTTCGAATAGTCGAACAAAATTGGTATCAAAGGAAAGGGTAAGGCCACAGGTTTCATTTGAACTTTGCTTCATCTATGCTGGCATTTATTTTGATAACGGTTAGACATAATAAAATTAAACTTGGAAGCGAGATTTTGTATCACCTCGATATGGTTATACGATAAAAAAAATAAAGGCATTTGAAACGGTTTTGGAGATATCGCTCAAAATGTGGACCTTTTTAAGTGTTCGTTCAATATGGGCATCAAATGAAAGGTATTGATAGGTGTTTTTAAATTGTGTAGTTTTCAATCTAATATGAGACCCCGTTTTCGAGATATTCATTAAAAAGTCAACCAGGAGGGGCCCTCGGTGGTATTAGTGCGATATGAGTATTAAATGAAAGGTTGTGACAAGTGATGACATCTTACATTTAGTATTTTTCCGATATAAGACCCAGGTTTCTAGATATTGATCAACACGTGGACCAGAAGTGGGTTTTCGTAAAAAAAATGGGTCTAAATTAAAGATGTTGATGAGAGTTTTAGTCATTTTAATTAATTTTCGGAGCGGGATTTAGAAAGGGATATGGGTATGGATGACAATTAGAAAAACAATATGAAAAGAGAAAAAAGAAAAAAGAAAAAAGTTATTTGGGTCAAAGGTGAACATTTTGGGTTTTACGAATTTTTCTCGTAAACGGTCATTTTTCGAAAAATTACCTTCGACCAGCACGGTCACCTGGTACACCTGAAAATTCACTATAAAATTCATCCTGGTTATTTTCTATATAACTAGCTGACCCGGTCAACGTTGTATCTGGGGTAAAATTCGTCCAGCGCAATTTTTTGTTTGTAAGCCTTTTTTCTTTAAATTAGAAGACATATAGTAATTGACATGCTAAGAAGAAACATGGAAACCGATTTCTAAAGTATTTTTTCCGTTTTTTCGAATATAAATTTAAAAAACAATTTATTGAAAAAATTTAGTAAAAATTTTATAAAAAAAAAATTTTATCAATTTTTTTCAAATTTGGACATTTTTAATATATTTTTTTTTTTTTAATTTTAATTTAAAGCTTGATCTTTTTCCTTTAAAACTATACCTTATTATGATTCGAAATTTTTTAATGATCTTTCAAAAGACAATTTATTTATTTTTGGTTGTTTTTCTCTAGGTTTTAATAAATTCTGTTCGCGTCTGCACTCGTAACAAAATTAAACTTTAGCTAAGTCACTTCAATTTTCCAGTTAAAATAAAAATGAAAATGGGCTGAAAACCCCCGACAAATGTCATAAAGTAGGGAATTCATATCATGCTGATATGGGGCGTCTTTCTATCCAAATTTTGAGTTATTGAATTTTAAAAAAGTTTGATATATGACGCGTGTCATAAAATCGGAAGCTGAACTAGGGTGTTGTTTCTCTTAGCAGTCGATATAACAATTCAAAACATTTTCAATTTTTTTATTATTTACAAAACTTTTACTTTTACTTTTCCCCTCTTTAGCCTGATTACGATGATATTGAACTGGATACTAGAATCAAATTGGCACGTGGCAAATCAGACAAAGGCAAAGATAAACAGAAATATGGTAAGATATTCAAAAATGTATGAAAAAATTTTTGGAAATTTATGCTGTTGAAATTAAAAAAAAAAAAATAATTTTGTTTTTCAAAGCTAAAATTTAAATTTTTTAAGGTATATTTTTAAGAAATTTTATTTAGTTCAAAGTTTAAAACCTTTGAATTTTGGATTTAGAACTTTCTTGATCTTATTTAGGTTTAATCTATTAAATTCATTTTTATTTTAAATTTCCAGAATTTTTGGATTTTTAAAAAACTCTAATAATATTTTTTTTTTGTCAATTAAAAAAATGCAAAAAATAAAAGAAAAAATCCCAAAATCTTAACTCAATTAATAATAAAATCATTTAGTTATTTAAAAAAGTGCAAATTTTAATCATACAATTTTTTTTTGCCTTAAATATTCAAAAAAAAAAAAATAATAAAAAAACCTGTTCTGCAAAACCTTCAAATTTCCGAAATTTTTTTTACTCTCTCGAAAACTGTTATCAAAATTTCGAAAACTTCAAATTTCCGAGTTGTTTTTACTATCTTTAAATTTGTTAAAAAATTATCTCTATTTTCAAATTACTTTACTTTTTTACTATCTCAAAAACTGTTATACAAAACTTCCAATTTTTAATTTTCAAAATATTCAGAGCTTTTCATAATCCGAAATACATTTTTCACTATCGCACAAACTCTTATACCAAACATTGAGTTTTCCGAACTCTTTTGACCATCTCAAAAACTGTTATACGAGGCCCAAAAAGTTTGAAAGTTCCGAAATATTTTTTACTCTAGCAAAAACTGTTATTGAAAAGTTCCAAAGCTTCAAATTTCCCAATTTTTTGTTATTGAAAAGTTCTAAAACTTTAAATTTCCCAACTTTTTTACTCTTTTAAAAACTGTTATCCAAGACTACAAAAATTTGTTATTGTCGAAAAAATTGTGTCATGAAAAAGTTGTTAGCCGTTTAATTTCCAATGCACAAAAACTGTTACAGAACTTAAAAAATTTTGAATTTCAAAAATATTTTTTTACTATTGAAAACTGTTATACTTAGTTTTAAAATTTCCAGCATATTTTTTACTATCAAAACCTGAAGCTTTAAAATTATTTTTTACATTCTTAAAATCTGTTATACAAAACTTTTAAATTCTCGAAATATTTTTTTCCTTTCAAAAACTGTTACATACTGTTATACACCCTTAAATATTTTTAAAGTTTCGAATTATTCTTACCATCAAAAACTGCTGAAAACTGATTTTTTTACTATGTTTCCTTACTATTCCAGGAACTATTATTAAAATCTGCAAAACATCGGAAACTGTTATACACAATTTTTTCCCCAAAATATGTATTTACTTCCTCAAAAACAGTTTTTCAGTGCATTTAATCGTTTTTTTTTCGAAAAAACTGTTATACAAAACATACAAATTTATTTAATAATTCTTTCATTTCTCAAAACCTGCTTGAAACCCTTTTCATTTTTAAATAATTTAGAGTTAATTATTTATAGGCATGCATATAAAAACTATAAAAAAAATGAAAATCTTTCGAATTTTCAATGCTCAACTTTTCTCATTCTAGACGATCCCTACTATTGCGGTTTACGCGCACGTGTACCCAACTTTGTCAAATCATCGAAATCATCTAAGGATCACAAGGATCATGCCACAAACGGCGGTATCATTGCTAATGGCAAAATTAGCAACAACAGCAATGGCAATACCAACATGAACACACTCAGCCAGAAGAAGACTTCAATGATACATATGTCAATGACAGCACCGAATTTGCAACATGCCATGCATGTGGCACCACAGCCACCACCAAATATGCATCCGCATCATATACAACAACAACAATTGATGGCCGCTGCCGCAGCACACGCTGTACATCATCATCATCCGGCAGCGAGTCAGCAACAACATCATCCAATGTGGCAGACGCGCAGCTACGAAAGCGGCATAGGTATTTATAGTAGTAGTAGTGGTATTGTTGTTGGTGGTAATAAGGGTGGTTGTCAGCAACAACAACAACAACAACAACAGCAACAAACGAATGCATTAATGGATCATACATCACCGCAAAGCAAAAGTCAGCATCAAATGAGTCAAGCACATGATGCAACAACAACAACAAAACGATTACAAGCACATGCACAGTCACAAGTACAACAACTACATGCACAACAACAACAGCAACTGCACAATACACCGCCACAGCTGTTGTCCGCTGCGCTACCGCCGCGCATGCCAGCGGACGCGGCCTATGGCAATGACGGACATGAACACCTCATTTATAACAGTAAGAATAATAACATTAGAACCCAACAACAACAAAGACAACAACACTTACAGAGCTTGCAGCAAGCGCAACAGCGTCATCATCACCATCATCATCACAATCACAATCATGAACATCATAGCAACCATCATCGCCATCGTCATCATAATCGTAATTGTGCGGCGCGCCGTAATATGTCATTTAATATGCACGATAATTATGGGTTGCTACCGGTGCAGTCCAACTCCAACACTAAATATGATCCATATGACTTCGCGTATCCTGGCGACGGCACCGATGACTTGCGCGCACAATCACCGCTTTTGAATAGACACGTTAGCCGCTCGCCGCGCCGTCATTACAGCCGCCAGCTGCAAGAAACGCTTTCACCTCATCGTTTGCAATTAAGCGCAACGCATATGCAGCGTGACAGCAGCAGCGCGGTGGGCGGCGATTGCAACTGCGTTAGCTGTTATACGCTAGCGCCACTTTTTGGCGTTGCACAGCCAACGCGCCCACCACGTAGCCTTAGTCAACAGCAATTGCGTTTGCATCAGAAACTGAGTGGTAGCTTGGCTGACATACCACCACCGCCGCCGCCACCGCCACCATTGCATTCAGCGCGTATGGGCTCAAGCTCCACACACGCTGTTGAAAGTGGCGGCTGTGCAAGGCGTTTTCCCGATGCTGTGGTTGAGCGCGGCGCTAGACTGACAAAATGGTGCAGCGAAAACGATATATCGCAGCTGAATCCACGACGCATGCGCTGTGTGGGCGCAAGTGAATGTTATGCTTACGAAGAAGGTTTTAGTGAGGACGAGCGCGATGACTTTTATGACATAAGCGGCGACGCGCCGCACATCGAGGAGACGTATTTGTATATGTCGCGCGAAAGTGATGGCGCGCCGCTTTACGCTAACGATTATGACTTAGGATACGATGATTATGGCACACACTATGACACGCGCAGACCACATACGCGCATGACGAACAACAGTAGCGTCAATGCAAAATCATACAATGCGCACGCGCTGCAAACTCGTCACTGCCCTAGTAGTTACGCATTCAAAGACGACATGGAACTGGACGCGCCACAATTTAACCGCCACTCAAGACGTTTGCGACAACTGCGTTCGCCACCGCCGCCACAGCCACCCTCAGAGAAGTGCTCGAATAGAGCAAGCTTTTCAGGCTCACCTGCGCGCTTGCGCCAAAAATCTCTTTCAAATGAAAGCTTTTTTGAGCAACCGAATGAGGAGGGTTCGCTGTATATCTATGGTGGGCGCAAGCGCATCATCAAAACGCCATCCACGACAAATCTCTACGATCGCCTGAAAAGCAAGAGTACCAATAAAATTGCAACAACAATGGATGTTAAGAAGGGGCGCACCTCCGCCAATGGAAATGAAAAACACGTAGACGCGAGCAAAGAAAATGCGCGCGCAGAACAAGTCGGTGATAAGGAGCTACTCAACTTTCAGCGAAATAAGCTTGGTTTAGGCATGTCCAAAAATAGTAAAACAAGCGCCGCGCAAACATCAAAACCGACAGCGAATGCAGCAACAAAAAAAGCTGAAGAGAAGCCCGCTTTGCCGCCGCCGCGTTGGCGTGGTAGAAAACATTTGGCAGAAAACACAAAAGCGCAAGGTGGTAAGAATGTGGGAAATGCAAGCGGTGTCGAGAAAACTGTGACTTCGCAAACTACAAAAACAGCAACAACAACTGAAAGCGTAGCGCTCGCCGCCAAACATCCGAACGTTAGCAAAGTGGCCGCCACTAAAGCGGCTTTCGAAATGAAAATGCAGAATGAAAAGCGTTTAGAACAGCAAGAAAAACTAAAACAAAGAGCTGAACTGCAACAAATGCAAAAGCAACAACAGCACTTGAATAAAAGCATATTGGCGGCAAAAGCGTCAACGCGCGCAGCGAAAGCGAACGAGGCGGAAAATATGAAAGCTAAAACAGGCGCGTTAGATAACAACAACAATAAACAGATTAAAAATATAAATAATAGCGAAAATAAGGATTTAAATTTGAATAATAACAGATGCGACAACAACAACAATCAAAATCCACAACAACCACAACATTCGCGTCAAGAGCGCCTCAGTCGTCCTGCCAGTCGACTGGATGCTAGCGACATGGAATCAATTTATGGCTATTTAAAGCCACGTAAACCGCGCAGTCTTAGCCTCAAGAAAATTCAAATAATGGATTATTAATTGAAAAAATATACAACAACAATAATGACAACAAAACAGTATTCCGCTATGCGACAGCATAATTACAACACAACAATAACAACTACAACTGCGTTCCACAATTTAACGCTTAAACATCCTGACATTTTCACTATACCACTGCGACCTGACTACCTACGGCCAAAAGAACCGAGCAACGTCTGTGTACCGTAAAAATTAAAACGAGGTCCCAAATAGGTTTGACTTTATTTGTCTAACACATTTTAAAGAAAAGTTATTGTAGGGTTGTGGTTTTGTTATTTTGTTTTTGGTTATGGTAGAATTTGATATTTTTAAGGAAATATATCACAGCTGAACCAAAGTATCAACAGACGGCAACACTAATCCTGATTAGCGAAGCGCGTAGTCCAAACTGAACTTAAGCTTTGCTCGCGGTAGTATGAAGCATACAAATATTTTAACAACACATTTGGCAAGTAATTTTCTGTCAGCGCTATAAATAAATTTTGTTTAAGATATTAAACATGCATGTGTAGATCGATACAGGTAGCAATACTAATCCTGACTTTCGCGTTAGTACGAAGAATAAAAATATTAAAAAAAAAAAAAATTTCCAAGTTAATTCTGAGCAGGTACATATCGCCGTGCCATACGAAAACTAACACCAAAAATTTTGTGTCTGAAGAAAACTAACACTTTTATTTTGTGTCTGACGAAAACTAACACTTTCAATTTGTGTCTGACGAAAACTAACACTTTTATTTTGTGTCTGACGAAAAGTAACACTTTCAGGTTTTCTCTGAAGAAAATGTACTAGCCAAAAGTGTTAGTTTTCGTCAGACAGAAAATAAAAGTGTTAGTTTTCGTCAGACATAAATTAAAAGTGTTATTTTTCGTCAGACACAAAATAAAAGTGTTAGTCTTCTTACAGAATTTGAAAAGTGTTAGTTTTCGTAAAAAATTTTAAAAGTGTTAGTTTTCGTATGGCACGTCGATATATAGTTAATCCGGATTAGCGCGTCGTCTGTTAGAGCTATAAAGACAATTTTAAAAATTAATTGGCATAAAGCTACATATATTATTTTAAATATATCGCACACTAAATGAAAAAAAAGAGACACAACTCTGTATCGTAACAAGTTCGGTTAAACGCTAGCCGATAAATGTTTTTTTTTTTAAACAATCGATAACAAATATTTTCGAAACAGAATATTAATCGAAAAAATCAATCAAATCATAAAAATTCACAAAAATAGCTAAGGTTTCAATATTTTTCAAAAATTTTATGAAATCACTAAAATGTGACAAATTATTTAATTATCGATTTTAATCGACTTATAAAAAATCGATCGAGTGATATACTACGAAAGCGATAAATTCCATAAAAGTTCAGAATATATTTGATAGTTAATCGATACAAAATCGCGTGAATCTTCGTATGTATGAAAATATAACAAACTCCTATAAAAAAGCTTAACTAATACAAATTTGTAAAGATCTTATGATCGACACAAACTTCAGTAAACCATACAAATTTGTTGTAGTCGTAGAAAAGTGGATTACCATCGAAATTGATAATCAGGAGACGATGATGGTCATATATTTATAGAATAAAAAAAAGGTAAATGTTATCCATAAAAACAATCAAAAAATCGATAAAAAGCAATAAATTTCGTGGCATAATTCGTATAAGTATTCTAAAAACTATGTGAAAACATGCTCACAGCTCAAAAGAATGTCGAGGCGGTCAAGACTAGAGATGGGCGTCGTGTGTGTTTTTTATCGTGGCACGAAACACGCACACGGGTGTGCCCAGGTGCTCGTGTTCGAAAATGCGATTTCGTGTAGTGCTCGTGAACGAAAATTCAATACAGTTTTAGCTGGGATTTTTGTACAAATTCTTAAATAGAGCTTTTCTGAAAAAAACAAATTCTGAAATATATCAAAATGTGGGAAGGAAAAATCCGAAAAATCGCCAGTTTGGAAAATGTTCTACAAATCTCATGCACGCGTCCATCTCTAACATTTTAAAGGAAATAAAGCCTCAACTATATAAAATTTTGTTAACCTCGCCTTGCATTCAGAGTGTTTTGGTAAATTTAATCATTTAATAGAGAAAAAATGAATTATTTATTATTTCCTACAAATTTTAATTCTTAAATTAAAGCAAAGTCATCAACATCTGATTGTCAAAGCAAGCAAAGCAAGCAAAATTTGAAAGTTTGCCAAATTTTAACCATGCTTCAACTTTGAGGTCTTTTATTTGCCATACTTCGTTTAAATACATACGTATACTGAACTTTTCTGTCAATGTCAAAGTTCGAGGTAAAGTCAAAATAAAGCTTTTTGTAATTGAGGCTTAAGAGTTTTCAAGACTAAATTTTTGATTTTTCCGTCGACTCGGAGCGTTTGCCAAACCGCTGCGGAGAGGTGCTCGTGCGTGTTCGTGTTCGTGCTAAGTCCGAAATCAAACAAAAAATACGAATGACCTATCTGAACTAAAATTTAATACATTTGTAGCTGAGATAGGTTATTTTTTAACAAATCCTAAAATAAAGCTTCTCTGAAAAAAAATTCTGAAATATATTAAAGTGGATGGATTTGTAGGAGAAGGGAAAAATCCGAAAAATCGCCGATGTGGAAAATGTTTTACAAATCTCATGCACGCGCCCATCTAAAGTCGAACCTAACATTTTGAAGGAAAAAAGAGTTTTCAAGACTAAAATTTTCACATAAACAAAAAATTATGGTAATTTTTAAAGAGATTTTTGCGTCTACTCAGAGAGTTTGCCAAACCGCCGCCGAGAGGCGACCCCGTTTAGAAACATTTTTTTCTAACAAATTTTTTATGGTTGCTTTTACCGGAATCAGAACTCGAAATATTTGTTTTGAAAATGGGACGTCAAATTTAAAGTTACAGTAAAAGAAAAAAAACATTTTTAAGAAGCAAAAAAAAAAAAACTAAAAGTTGTCTCGAAACCCTCTTAACATAAACTTCAAATTTAGGGGCTGTTTATTCGCAATTTTCGAATTTTTTTTTGGCACAGCCTAATGGTCCATTCTTAAAAATATTTTTCTTATGAAAAAAAAAGACAACCAATTATTGTCCTCCTTCCAAATTGTTTTTTCCACAGTGTTTGCTCTTTAGTAATAGTAGTAATTAGGTTAAAACAAAGAGTAAACTGATAGTTGAAGTTGGAAGAGATTTTGCAACCACTCAAATATGATTTTTAGTAACGAGTGTTTAACCTATGTGGTAAATATTTTTCAGACCTATCATTAGCAACAATGCAAATACAAACCACTCAAGTACATGGCGTAATATTTGATAAATAATCTATTTTTATTTCATACCCGGCTACTGCTCTGACCTTGACCTCAATAGCAACTGACATCAAATTTTTCACATACTAACTAAAAGGGGATTTTTGCAAATATGCTCACTCCTACTTAATACTTCGCAATATTGTTGAAGAAAATTTAACTCTGGTAAATTTACGAGCAGCACCGCTGCGAAAAGTTACTTAATACCTTTTGGTATTGGAAGCCCTCACACTGTGGGTTTGAAAACCAATTTCCAAAGTGGAAAGCCTCTTTACCAAAAGTACATATATGATTTGGAAAGTGTCGTAAAAAGTGAGCCACCACGAGTTATAAGAGTTAAATTTGCTCCAAATCATTACCATATAAATTCAAATGCAGTTTTGTATAGTGTATGTATCCATTATAAATTTCAAATTTTTTAGCTATTCATTAAGCTTGTAAAATTTATCAAATAATCAAAAATCAAGATTTTTGTTCGCAAACAACTTTTGCTCTCGACCACGTGTTTCACTTACTTAAGTTAGCTGTGGTTTTCTCTTTTTGCAATGTCAAAGTCAAGTAGGGTTGTACTTTATCATAAAACACAGAGTTGTATTGAATTAAAACTCACTTTGAAGGTATTAATTTTTAATGAAGGGACTAAAGGGTCAAATACATAAAGCTTTATTAACCTCGCCTGACATTTGCTACCTCAAAAATTTGCGTCCAACTTCAGAGGTATGCTACAATGAACGCCTTGATGCTTCTCTTTTATACATTTGTTTTCGTTATTTAATTCTTTACATTCAGAGTGTTTTGCTTAATTTATTAATTTAATAGAGAAAAAAATAATTAATTATTATTTCCATTAACTTTTTATTCTTTAATTAAAGCAAAGTCATCAACATCTGATTGTCAAAGCAAGCAAAGCAAGCTAAATTTGAAAGTTTGCCAAATTTTAACCTTGCTTCAACTTTGAGGTCTTCAATTTGTCATGCTTCGTTTAAATACCTATACTGAACTTTTCTGTCAAAGTCAAAGTTTGAGGTAAAGTCAAAATAAAGCTTTATGTAACTGACCCTTAAGCGTGTAGAACAGCTGTCCCTTTTGTAAATGTATGAATAATTGTAAATATATTTAAAAATATTGTTTTTTTTTAGATAATAGTTATATATAACGTGTTAATTTATCTAATAAGCATTTTTTAAGATTATTATGCCAAAAAACATTCATTTTCAGAGAATAATAATCAATAACCAAAAACAAAACTACCTATTTTGCGGACCTGGACCGGGACCTGGACAATTTTAGTAGTTAGACCTTACTCCCCCATAACAACAATTACATATGATTACGCTTACACACCCAAAAATACTGTTGTTGTTACTTGCAATTTGTATATTGCTTATAAAAAATTTATTTTTAAACTAAAATTTTTACAATTTAAAAAAAAAAAACTAACTCAATTATTTTCACTTTCCAGATGCCGACTTAGTTGAATCCCCATATAATCACATTTATGGACGTTTGCCTTTGCCCACGCGCGGTTATGTGCCTACACCACGTACGATGTATATTGGTGAATGGGATTGATGAGTAAAAAAAAAGCAACAAAATTGGAAAAAAACTACATAACTAAGGCATATTGTTCTTGTATTTGTATGTCTTTGATAAATTATAAAAAAAAATAAGTAAATAACTAATATGATATTTACATACACATGTAGATGATTTGCATACATGTATATTTATGTATAGAAAAAAAAAGTATGCTGTTTGCAATATTTTTATTATTAGTACTGTTCTTTTTTCAACCCGAAGTTGCTCAAGTTTGCACAATCAATATATTTTGAATGCCGAAAATAGATTTCAAAAACACCTTTGCGTTGATCTGCGTGTGATTTCGGGTTGTTAACGGAACATATCAGTTATCATTAATTATTTGTAAGTAGTTTAAGTTATTAAAAATTTAAATTTATGCTTGAAAAATTTACAGAAATGCAAAAACAAAAAATCATTTTACTAGACCGAAAACAGGGCTGGGCGTTATCTATATAATATATAAAAATTTAGGGTGTTTTTTTGTAACCAATTGACTAAAAACTACTCAAGAGATTGTTTTGACAGTTTATTCCTTGGATACGTCGTCTCAACAATTAATATATTTTTTCCGGTATATGTCACTGGAGTCGCTATATATACAAAATCCATATTTATAGTCTATGGTACGATTCTATTCATATGTGGCAACTATGTTTCATAAATAATAAACAACTCTGTACTCTGTTGCGTAAGAATTTACCAGCTAGGTGGCTTTGTAGTCTAGATATAAAATAAATCCTTGTTGTGGCCTGTTTTATTTTTCGAGCTTCGCAGCTTATTCCTTGGATACGTTCTCTCAACAATTTATATATTTTTCCGCTAGATGGCACTGGAGTCGCTATACTTACAAAATCCGTATGTATGGTACGATTTCATAAACAATCAACAACTCTGTACTCGGTTGTGAAAAATTTACCCGCTAGGTGGATCTGGAATCGAGATATAAAATGAACCCTTGTTCTGGTCTGTTCTTTAAAGCTACGCCGACGAAGTTGCGACCATGTGCTAGTTCTCTCTACAAAAAGTAGGCTCAACATGTAGAACTTTATAGATAGTAATTTCACAATGATTTGTTCACACATTTTCTATATACATAGTTGTAAAACTTGTCAAATGTTGGAAATTGACCCCTTACGAGTTGAATAAATTTTGGTAGGGAGTTCAGTTTTATCTAAAATTAAAGTTCTGCCAAACGAAAGAAATCAAAAATTTTGTTCTAAAGGTTTTTAGTTTGTTTTTTTTCAACATTTTTGAAACTAAGTACAGTAATTATTATACCTTTGAAATGTAAGATGGATCAAAATATAATCCTCTTTTTATTACTCCGATGATACTGCCCCCAGCCAATCTCCATGGGGTATATGTATTTCCAGAAATTCACCCCTATCAATTTCGGAGGGATCATTATTTTATAGATTTTTAAACTAGAGATTTGTTTGGGGTTTATTTTGTTTTCAAATTTTAACATGATCCCAATTCTTTCAATGGATACATAGTAGTTATTATATTCAAACATACCTTATATTAACATACATACGTTTCGACAGCTGAGTTGAAGATCACCCTAATTAAATATACTTATCAAAAGCAACCTATCTGATATTTGTTTCAAAAACGCACTATTTTTGTTTTCATTCTAAAACGAACTATCTCAGCTGCAAGTGTACTAGTTTCTCTTTGAGATAGGGCGTGATTTGAAACTCATTCTGAGATAGGGCGTTCTTGACACAAATTCTGAAATATGGCGATTTGAAAAATATTTGGAAATAGGGTGATCTTCCGCTCAATCGTCAATAAGTAAAAGTAGCTAAGTATAAACGTAGACTAAGTTAATCGCCATTGCTTTTTCCATACTATATAATTTATGATTTTAAGTATATATGTAAATATACATTAGACGATATCAAAAAAGCGATAGTTCGTTGTACTCAACTCACACAATTCAAAACATGACATTTGGCTGTTCAAAGAATCGACTAATCGATTTATTCACTTTCCGACAGTTCCACCACTTGAAGTACGCCATTAAAAAGGTAATAGGTCAAGCCTAGGATGAACACCAACAAAAAAAATATGTGTTTGCCGAACTAATGTGCTGTTCATGCCGAGGCTGCATTTTGCATTTTAGCATTTAGCCCAAAATGCAGCATTATTTCCATACAATTTTGAAAGCTAAACGCAACTAAATGCTACTTTATTTCTGCATTAACTTTAGCATCTTCGAAGATACACTACGAAGAAAAATTTTATTGTATGAAGAAAAAGTGAAAAAATGTTGCATACCTTTAGGCGAACCGCTGTTTATATTAGGATATCTTCTCACTAAGCAAGTCCGCGTACTTATGCAATATTTTTTCCTGTTAAAAGTTGCAATTTTCAAGGCGAAGGGCTAGCAAGTTTGTTTAGAAAGCCGGTTTCTTTACCCACGAACTCACTTTTATAAAAGAAATGGAGTTTATCTGAAAGGGCAAGCATACTTCCACTTGCGATGTAGGAACGCACGTTAATCTAATCTTGGCTTGCGTCATAATGACGCTTAACCGCCTAGGCGATTTTGGCCGTTTCGTATCAAAGCACGCCAATCATTCCTTTTTAGCGTTAACTGACGCCAATTGGAAACCCCAAGGGAGTTCAAGTCATCCTCCACCTGTTGTTTCCATCTCAGTCGAGGTCTCCCCCTTCCTCTGCTGCCGAATTCGGGTGTCGATAGGAAAACTTTCTGTGCTGGTGCTTCTTTGTCCATTCGCATATATGACCTAGCCAGCGGAGCCTTTGGGCTTTAATCCGCTGAACTTTGGTCAGGTCTGCGTAAAGCTCGTACAGCTCATCGTTAAATTTCCTTCGATACTCGCCGTTGGCATCACGGGAAGGACCATAAATCTTCCGGAGAACTTTTCTCTCAAATACTCCAAGGGCCATCTCATCTTCTCTTGACACTGTCCATGATTCCGAGCCGTACATCAGGACTGGTATGATGAGAGACTTATAGAGCGTGATCTTTATTTGTCGAGAGAGGACTTTACTTCTCAATTGCCTACTTAGTCCAAAGTAACACTTGTTGGCAAGGGTGATTCTCCGTTGGATTTCTAGACTGATATTATTTTCGGTGTTAATGCTGGTTCCCAAATTGACGAAGTCTCTCACCGTTTCAAACTTGTAGCTATCAACGGTGACTTGGCTGCCAAGGAACGCACCTTAAGCATTCGAAAATTAGCTAAATGCGCATTTTTAAAATGCGGCAGCATGAACGCATCTTCGAAATGTGTGACTGAAAATAGAAAATGCTGCTTTTAAAACTCAGCATGGATCGTTTGAGGTGTGTTATGAACGAAATGGAATTGGAACACGAAAATTCTCTATTAGTCACTAGAGACAGCTTAAAGAATTCAGGGGTAAGCTGCAATCGTACATTTCATATTAGAGATCGAGAGAGGTGTACAGCGAACTATTGTTTATTCGAGACATACTGATGCAAATATTTATATTTTATTGTTACTTATATGTATTTCTAAAATAACTTTGACAATCGTATGTCAGAGGTTTATAAAAACGATTAAAAACATTAAATAATTGAAATAATAAATATAAATACAAAACCATTAATATATAAAAAAAATATAGAAACGACTGTTAAAAAGCGTCATCAAATATCATCCAAATATGCATATCTACATAGTAGCTATTAAAAAATGTGAACTGGGTATAAAGATAGAAATGACATTGGTCCCTGAACAAATGGGGTATTCACTAAACACGGTTTGTGTTTTCAAATTTTTGAATTTTTATTAAGCTGTCAACTGTATTTTTTTCCATACTAAACAAAATCGTTTATATAAGCTCAAAGAACATATATATACATATAGTTATGCTGATAAAATTACCTAGCTGATAACTGCCTACTTTATGCTTAAATAAATATTATTTTAATCTTTCTAAAGCAACAAATTTAAAAAACAAAAATGCAATCATAATTTCACTAGAAAATTTAATTAGATTTAAGTCAATTTTTGTATGATGGAGAGCGTTTTAAAAACTAAATGCTAAGATAATAGACCAACCATTTAATTGTATATGATATGCAATTTTATTTAATTGAAATTGACTTGTCTTACGTCCCAAATATTTAGTATTGTAATATTCATAATTAGTAAATCCTTCTAATGCTCAAAACAATTGTATATACAAGCTTTTTATACAAACATGTATGTTTAGTTTATATGTATATGTTAAATGATATTTGTATTTGAAATTGATCAATAAACCATTTACTTATTATACAGATATATTACTCGTTGAAGTTTATGTTCGATTGGCTCCGAAACTCGATAGAAATTTTAACGCAAAGTGCAACCCTGATCTATAGTTATCGCTTGATTGTTTACTGAACAGTCTTCTTACCCCTTTTTGGACACCCTGTAGCCTTTTCGATTAGTTTTTTACTTCCAGCGTTTCAATTAATTTAAAAAAAAAAAATTTTTTTTGCCCGGTATAATCTTCTAAGGACGAAAAATAAGTTGTTTTAATTTTATTCCCTGAAGAAAGTTGTTAGGTTGAAAAAAGAACGATGATAACTTAAACCTCGCACTTTTATTATTTTTCGCCAACAGTAAAAATTACCTTCATCGAGATATTTTTTAAGGACAGAATAAAAGCCCGTTTCATAAACTAATGAACGCGTAATCTAAATTAAATATGCTCCTTTTTGAGGTTAACTTTTTAGGCGGCGATATGATTGAGAGAGAAAATGGATGACGATGAAACGGAAGTTCTGGCACGGAAATAGAAATTGTAGCCGACTTTCAGGCGTATATTGCTAAAATTTGTGGATAAAATTTGGCATTATAGATAGTATGATTCATTCTAAGATTATATGCGTGGGCGGCGGTTCACAGGGTTGCCACCTATCTCAATTTTTTTTTAAATATTGAGCAAGATATGCCAATATTGGCATCAAATGAAAGGTATTTTCGACCGTATTCCAAATATGTAAATCTCAAGCCGGGTTGCCACCTAACCGCATTTTATTTATTTTTCCCTATATCTCGGGAACCGCTCGACCGATTTGGATAAAGTTTGACATTATAGATAGTATAATTCATTCTAAGATTATACGCGTGGGCGGCGGTTCACAGGGTTGCCACTTATCTCAATTTTTTTAAATATTGAGCAGAATATGCCAATATGGGTATCAAATGAAAGGTATTTTCGACCGTATTCCAAATATGTAAATCTCAAGAAGGGTTGCCACCTAACCGCATTTTATTTATTTTTCTCTATATCTCGGGAACCACTCAACCGATTTGGATAAAATTTGGCATTATAGATAGTATGATTCATTCTAAGATTATATGAGTGGGTGTTTCCATTTGAGGCTGTTCACAGGGTTGCCACCTATCTCAATTTTTTTTTAAATATTGAGCAATATGTATATGCCAATATGGGTATCAGATGAAAGGTATTTTCGGTCGCATTTCAAATATGACAATTTCTAGCAGGGTTGCCAGCTAGGGTTGCCCCCAAACCGTATTTTATTTATTTTTCCGCATATCACGGGAACCGCTTTGGCGTTTTGTATTAAATTTGGCATTATTAGTAGTATGATTTATTCTAAGACTATATACATGGCGGTTGCCACTTGGGGCGGTTCAAAGGGTTGCCACCTACTCGTATCTATTTTTTTTTTTTTTTTAATATTGAGCAAGATATGCCTATATGGTATGGACAGGTATTTGCGGCCGTGTTCCAAATATTTAAATTTCAAGCAGGCTTGCCACCTAGTCTTCCTATCTTTCTTCGTACAACTCTCTTTCCTATCTCCCTTCCTTTTGCTCGTCATTGCCCTTTTTCCTTCTACCACGCTCCTCTTCCTCTATATCCCATTCGTATTGGCCCCTGTTAGTTTAGGCCTAATACTACCCATGTACCAAATTTTAAGGAAAATGCACCATATATAAGATATTTTCGAATGGATCGTTTCTCTGGTCCACTGCCCGGAAGTAAGATATTGTGAATCTAAACCATTCTCGAATACATCCTATTCATATTTCGTTATTTCTGAACTTAGGTTAGGTTCAAGTGGCTGCCGCAGAGGCACACCTAGGCCAGTATTAAAAGGCCCGTTGTGATACCACCAACACTAGGAAAGTCAGTTTCGGGACCCTGCGATATGGAAAATCCCGGTATTAACGGAATTCTCCACATAGCAGAATCCCGGGACTGGGTATTTTCTGAACTTAAGAAGTTAACTTCTTTCACGTGTACAGGCTACACGCGGTTTTTTTATTTTTTTTTTAACTAATTTTTTTTAATTTAATTTTATTTTATTTAATTTTATTTTTTATATTTTTTTATATCATTTCATTTTATTTTCTTATACCTTTTATATTTCAATTCATTTCATTTTATTTTTTATTCTTATTTTATTTTTTTTTTATTTTATTATTTTTTTTTTTTATTTCGTTTTATTTCATTTCACTTTCTTTTATTTTTATTTTTATTTTTTTTTTTTTTTGTATTTTATTTTATTTTATTTTATTTTATTTTTTTTATTTTTTTTTTTTATTTTTTTTATCATTTAACTTTATTTTATTTTTTTACTTGGTTTTATGTTTTTATTTTGATTTTTATTTTACTTCGTTTTTTATTATATTTTTATTAATTAATTTTTTTTTTAATTTTTTTTTTAATTGATTTTATGTTATTTTATTTTTTATTTTTTTATATTTTTTTGATTTTTGATTTTGTTTTATTTCATTTTATTTTATTTTTATTTGTTTTTTATTTTGACTTTTTATTATGCTTATTTGATTTTATACCAATTAAATTGAAATTAATTTTTTGTGTTCAAGTTTTGTCGGTATCCCTTCACTGGCTTGATATTGACCGACCAAAATAGCAGCTTCATACAAATAAAAACGCATCTAGAAATTCTTCTGTTAATCAGTTTCAAAACCAAACTATTTTATTGAATAATAAATATCAATTTGAGTCCCTCAAATGCAATACATTTCCAATATAAAACCAAATTCGCTGCCCTGCAGATCTAGATATATAAAATTGTTTGTTTATACAATACAAACTTTTGCTTTTGATTACAATGAACTTTGGCAAAGAAATCTATAGTTAAAGTCGCATTCAAACCACGCTGCATAGCACAGGAAGCCAACAGCTTTGAAATAAAATAAGGAAATATTATTATCAGTCAATCCAAGAGTTTGAAGAAATATTAAAACGCCAAAAGAAGAAAAAAAAAACGAGTTTTAATTGCTTTGTTCGCCTTTGTTGTTTGAATGTGCTTTAACAATTGATTCAATAACCTTGTCGCATTTCATTAAGTGTAAGTATAATTAAAAATAATTTAGTCGTGTTTGCAAATTTCGCGCTGTCTTTCAGGTTTGTTTTTTTACATATAATAATCAAAACCAAAATTTGGTGGTTGGAAATGATCCGGATTAGGATCTGGACGCAAAATACGCCCATCTGGACCAACAGGATCAAAACGCGGATTCAAGCCTTGATTTAGGTCGGGACGCGAAGGCATTGGAAACAGATTACCAGGACCACCACGAGCCAATGGGTCTAAGTCGCCACGGCCGACGTCTGGAAACCCAAAAGGGCGTGGCTCCATTGGAAAGGCGCTGAAAATATTGCAGGACAATAAGTATAATTAGTTTCTTGCAACTGACATATTTTATATTAATATTAAGCAACGTACGACGCTGTTTTTAATAAACAAATAAGTAAAATGACTATTCGAATATTGTTGCTATTGATCATTATTGAAACTGACATATCAATTGGACACTAAACTGACAAATATCTATACACTGAGCATATGTACGTATTCGCGCCGAGACTTTGAAAAGCTTCGCAAGTTTAAATGCAAATGAGATATAAAGTAAAGCTTTGCTGCATTTAACCCTTGAAAACTTAAAATTGTGATATGCGACGTTTTGGCAATTAAATTAATAAAAAATAAAATAACAAAGTAGAATATAAATGAAATACAATAAGATCAAATTGAAACTAATTAAAAAAAATAAAAAACAAAAATAAATCACATAAAAAAAAATAAATAAAATAATAGAAAATTAAATGAAATTAAATTAAAAATAATATGAACTGAGAGTAAAAAAATACCATAAAATAGAGTAAAATAAAATAAAATAAAATAAATTAAAATAAAATAAAATAAAATAAAATAAATTAAAATAAAATAAAATAAATTAAAATAAAATAAAATAAAATAAAATAAAATAAAATAAAATAAAATAAAATAAAATAAAATAAAATAAAGTAAAGTAAAATAAAATTAATTAAATTAAAATAAAAACAAAAACAAAAATAAAAATAAAATATAATAAAATAAAATGAAATGAAAAAAAATATGCAATGAAATGAAATAAAATAATATGAAACAAAATAAAAACTAAATAAAGTAAAATAAAAACTAAGACAAACAAAAAATTAAAACAATAAAAAATAAAATAAAACAGAATGAAATGACTTAAAGTTAAAATAAAATAATATAAACAAAATAAAAAAACTTAAAGTAAAAGAAAATGTAATAAAATGAAATAAAACAAAATATATTAAATAAAAAAAAATTAAAAAAGTTGACTCAATAAAACCCCAAATAAACCTTGAATGAAAAAATAAAATTAAATTATATAAATTAAAGTAATAAATTAAATTTAGCCATAAAAGGAACCAATTAGTCTCTTCGCAGGACATGCTCAAAACAAAAGAGATCACTTAAGCCCATATAAAAAGATCATACTGACAATAAGTCGCATGCTCCTTGCTGCTCAACCGCATTTTTTTGCAGTGAATTAATATTTGTCTATAGATTGTGAAATTCTGAGGCAGTCCACTTTGCACCCAATTTTTCAAAATATTTTTTCTGCGCGTAAGAAATAAGTATACGCGTGCGATGCAACTTACTTCCTCGGTCTCATCGGCGGTCCAATCGCTAGCGGATCACGTAAGTTTGACGAACGTGGTTCTTGATTTACAGTTGTTTGTGTTGTTACCTCGCGTGTATTGCCCGTAAACACCTGCAATTCACAAATTACTTATTAGCAACACAAATTATACAATACTATTTTTGATTTAAATTACCGGATCCACCAACTCCTTGCGATAACGTTCTGATATTAATGATGCATCAGGGATTAGTGTGCTAAGTGGTCCTTTAAGCGCTTTAACAAATTCTTGTGGATTTAAAGTGATATTAGTCACTTTGGTCTCTTTAACATCCAACAAATTCATTGTAATAAAATCTTCTGTTGAATGTCCAATCAAAAGATACAAGCGGCCATTGTGTATATAGCGTAATGCATATCGTTGGCCCTTATCATTCCAACCGTCAGGTAAAAGTTCGGAGCCAACATCTTCTTTCGTTAAGGTTTTCTATAAACAAAAAAAGTGCTTGATTAAAATGCAAAGTCATGCTACAATGTTTTGGGTATGAACTCCATTGAGTCACTCACATCTTCGCCAACGCCAAGGCATTGCATCTTATATTGCTTCACTAGCAGAAAATGTGCCAAAGCTATTAGTACATCGGTCTTTTTATCAACAGTTTTTTCAATTGTCTTGTATAGTAAATCCCAGCCGAAGAAATCAGTGGCATTTGCGCCGCTGCCACCAGTTGCTGAGGATCCTGCTCCTCCAGACGACATGTCTGCGAATATTTCGAAGCAACGAATTTGATTGCTATTGTTGCTATGTTTTTGTATTTATGCGATTTTTTGGGTTCGTGGTATTTTTTTGTGTTTCTTGAAAATGAAAATAAAAACTGTATTAATATTTGTGACATCTTACTTGAGGTCGAATTCAGAGAGGTTAACGAAACCAAAGTTTCCTTTGTGGGGGGCTTGAAAGCATTGCTTGTACATAAGTATGTACATATGTACGTTCATTGCATTTCTACTACCGCAATGATAAGCATTTTTATTTTGCAATTTTGTGCAAATCTATGGAAAATTATTTGTTTATGAATTTTTTGTTTGCTCTGAATCCGCTGTCGCTTTTTTTGAAGTTCATTGCAGTAGTTTTATGGGAAATATAATATGAGAATGCATGTCCCGTACTTATCGGCTTGAAATCTGATCTAATTGCTTCAATATTAACGTATGTACGTCTGTAAAATCGCTTAATTATGCTGTGAAATTGAAATAATAAATAAGATAACAACCTCACGCAATTTGACTTTTCTGCTTCTTCTTCTTCTTGTATGAAGCATTCACAAAAACTACATGACGTTCACAAAAATTCTAAGGACCCATGGACATGCATGTTTGAACGGTGTACGCTGCTCAAAAGACGGCCCATAGTATCCATTTTGCTGTGCTGAAAAGTAAAATGATAATCACATAATATAAACAGGTTTTTAAACTTAAAAACCTCCACTTTAATAAGGATATGTTTTTGCAAACTCACTTTGAAAAGAATTCCATTTTTTCCGTAAACAAATTATGGGTAAGGGCGAAAAAGCGACTCTAAGGCACGGCCAGAATCACCTAGGCGGTTAAAGGCTATTTTAAGTAGGTAAGAGGTAAGTTGCTGAGCTAACTTTTTACGAGGCTTATTTTCTCATCATTTACTTATTTTGTAGGGCGTAAGACCTAAAAAAACGAATGCCCTGATTTTCTAAATAACGGTGATTGGCGCGACGCGGTCACTCGCGTTCAACATCACCCTCAAGTTCGTAATTTATAAGCACGTAAGATTTCGCGTTCATCCAGTTAAGCGGGAAACAGAATCAGTCCGCCAATACGTCAGTTGCGTGACGTACGTCAATTTTAGAGCAAATTCTACTTTGACGCATCCGTCGTATCTGGCGTTACGCATACAAACACCCGCAGTCTACTTTGCTGTCAGTTATTTCGACGTACTGACGGATTGACTCTTCTGAACGCTTAACGTCACACAACTGACGTATTGGCGGACTGATTCTGTTTCCCTCTTTATCACGGCGCAGTAACTGCGTTTGACAGGGCTGTGCCCGCGGTAGTTGGCAATTCCGCAAGCGAACAGAAACAAAAATTTAATGTTCTCTTGCCTTATTTTTATTGTTGAATTATGATAAAAAACCAAGAAATTATGAAATTTTGTGAAAAGAGTGTTAAGGGTCGAATACATAAAGCTTTGTTAACCTCGCCTGACATTTTCTACCTCAAAACTTTGCCTCCAACTTCAGAGGTATGCTAAAATGAACACCTTGACGCTTCTCTTTTTTACAATTGTTTTCGTTATTTATTTCTTTGCATTCAGAGTGTTTTGGTTAATTTATTAATTTAATAGAGAAAAAATGAATTAATTGTTATTTCCTCCAACTTTTTATTCTTTAATTAAAGCAAAGTCATCAACATCTGATTGTCAAAGCAAGCAAAGCAAGCAAAATTTGCGAGTTTGCCAAATTTTTTCCTTGCTTCAACTTTGAGGCCTCCAATTTGCCATGCTTCGTTTAAATACATATACTGAACTTTTCTGTCAAAGTCAAAGTTTGAGGTAAAGTCAAAATAAAGCTTTATGTAACTGACCCTTTATAGTGACGGTTTGTTTGTGTTTGATTGTTTTTTCTTTTTGCATTTGTGACTGTTTATTCGCTCCGTTTTCGTTGAAGTTGGAAAACTTCAGCATCTCAGCAGCTACCGAGTGCCAAATCGCGTTGAAACATGTCAGGAGACATAATTATTTTTATGTGAAATATGTATATATTTGCAAACAAATTTGCAAATTGTTGTTTGTAATATAAGGGTGTTATGTGATAGATGGTGTAGGACCGCGGTTAAATAAATCTGCGCATTGGACTTCAAATTTTTGTAAAGAGCTTAGGTTCCCCGTCAGGAAAAATACTTAAAAAGTCCAATTTTAAGTTTTTTGGATTTTTCTCAAAAACGGTAAGTTTTTTCTCAAAACTACCTAAGACAAAGTTGTATACCTTGAATTTCCCTATGAGTCTCAAGTAATGAAATAACTCGATTGTGAAATAAGGTCTACATATTATATGCGCATACCATATGTGCCATGTATGTATAGACTTTTCAGGATTTTCCCCGAACACCTAGAGTGTGTTAAAATGATAATTTCCAGATCTACAACTTTGTCTCAGGACATTTTTCGAAACAAGGTGAACCTAAGCTCTCTACAAAAATGAAGCTCTGTCGCATTTTTGGTGTTTTTCACAAATATACGCTTTATTATCATCAAATTACCCAGGCCTCAAATTGTTTTCTTTTTTTTTTTGTTAATTTTTTTTAAATTGCTAAAAAAAAATACCAGTACTGCGTTTCTGTAACTCAACTCGATCGATCGTCTCGAGTGAAATAGTCGATTTGACGTCATATCGACATCACACTAATTTTTTTGTTTCTGTAAAAAAAAATTATGTTGTCGATTTATTTTCTCACTTACTTTTGAGGTAGTGACAAAATTTTTTTTTTTTTTCAATTTTCGATCGAGTCGATTGTGACGACATTAAAATCGAGAATTTTGTAGATTTTTTACAGAAACGGGGTACAGAAATAAATAAAATGAATCCAGCAAACGCGGCCTAAAAGCAAGTGTTTAGTTTGACAGCTAAAATGGCTGTTCGTGTTTAGTTTGACAGCTAAAATGGCTGTTCGAGCAGTTCGTGTTCTTATATGTTACCAAAAAACGTAAGAAACGTACTCATATTCACCCACAATCACTGACAGTCACGAAGTGATTTATAAATTACGAATTGGGTTTCACTTGGGTGAACGTGAATCTTCGCGTCGCGTTTCGTTTTATAAAATCAGACCATAAAACTTTATTATTCGAATCACCCTTATGTACACACATGATTCAATAATTACTGGTTGTATTGACAGCTGTGGCTAACGGTTCTTTCATGCTTTGTTGATTTTTTATCACTCAAACTATCACCCTTTTTGTTTTCTTGTTTACATTCTTTGAAAAGTTCGTGGAAAAGCTACGGAATTCGTTTGCGTGTTTTAATGAGTTTTAGTTAATTTTTTTTAGAAAAAATAGTTGTGAAAAGAAATTTAGTAAGTGCTTTGTGATAACCTCTTTAGAAAATGTGGAAAAACAAGTAAAAAGCCAGGAAAAATAAGTATATCGTTTGCTCACGTGTTTTTATCGTTTGTTGTTTTGCCACTGCTTTTGACACAAAAATTCGGGCCAAAACGGTAATTTCGTATTCTGTTTTGGGCTGCGATTACCATTCAATTATTTTGCCATGTGTACACATACAGACATATGATGGAGTTGTCACATAATACAGCGTCAGTGTTGCCGTTGGGGACCCTAAAGGTTCAATTTGACCCTTTTTTAGAGCCAGGACCCCGGACCCTACTTTTTCACAAAAGTATTTTTTTGACCCTTTTTTAAAATTCGTGACCCCTTTTGACCCCTTTTCACTCTCAAACTGCAATGAAATGCATTTTTGTCGTTTTTTTTTTGTTAAAAACCAAAAAAATCTCCTTGTTCGTTTTTTACTCTTATATCGGCAACTCTTGCAGATTTCCAAAGGTCTTGCCTAACTGAAGTCTTACTACTGGCAACGCTGTATCATATGACAACTCCGTCATATGTATATATGCATACATACATATACATGTATACATTGCGGTAATTCAAATAAAAAAGTTGTAGTTTTTTTGGGTCTTACCCTTCAAACTTAGCAAATGATGAGAGAATAAGCCTTGCAGAAGTTAGCTCTGCAACTTACCCCTTACCTACTTAAAATAGCCTTTAACCGCCTAGGCAATTTTGGCTGTCCCTTAAGGGTCGCTTTTTCGTCCTTTTCCATAATTTTTTTTTACTGGAAAAAATTGAATTCTTTTCAGAATGAGTTTTCTTATCATTTTCGAAACCTTTTGCAAAAACATATCCTTAAAGTGGAGGTTTTTAAGTTTAAAAAACTTTTTACGTTATGCAATTATCATTACTATTAAACTTGTGTATGTGTTACTTGCAATAGTACAAAATTCAATCATTCAACATCAAAAAAAAATGGAAAAGGCTTATGTAAAAGTGATCCTATCTAAAAAAAGAGGTGAGCCTTTTTTCTGCTGGGACCCTTTTTTTGGACCCTTTTTGAAATTTTCAGCGGCAACACTGTACAGCGTTGCCAGTAGTAAGGCTTCAGTTGGGCAAGACATTTGGAAATCGGCAAGAGTTCCCGATGTTAGAGTAAAAAAGGAACAAGGAGATTTTTTTGGTTTTAAAAAAAAAAAAACGATAAAAATGTCGCTGCTGTGTGATCTAAAGGCAAAGAGATATGTATTCATACATATACAACAAAAAAATAACATCAAAAACATACACGTATTAACGAACATAGTAGCAATTATCCCACGAAATCAAACAAGCAGTGTTGGTGTAACTAGTATGACACGCTGCGGTTAGAAATTCCTAATTTCTCCTCGGTTCAATGACCACTATAAAGGGAAAAATGAAAAATTTCTAACAACAAATACAAAGCCGTACGTCTAGTTCCTTAAGCAAGAACGAAATTGCAATCACGGTAGCTGGTATTGTTTGTTTGTGAGTTGTTGCTCAGTTTGTTCGTTAATAACAAAAAATAGAATAATTTAAGAATGTTATGGTTTGCCTTCGATTAAGTCATTTTTGGTTCATGGTGATTGGGCATTACTCACGGGGTTTTTAGTTGACAGTTTAGATTCACGCTCCGGTTCGACTTTTTATCGATTGTTTTCTTGAGTTGGTATGGTTATGCACAGCTGGCAACACCAAATTTTCCCATGGAATGGAAAGGTACCAATAACGGAACTTTTAATTTCCATGAAAATAAGTATGTGGTGTGTTCCTGGAGTGGCCGGGGTAAACTGCGGGCGAAATTATGGATGCTTGCGGGCGCCCGTGAATGTGTCAGCAAAGGGGGAATAGACCTATTGGTGTATCATTTTTTGTGTATGAATTTATTTTTGTATGCGCAAAATGTATTGGGCAGGGTATGATTGACAGTTGAATATGATTCTTTTTGTAAGGGACTGGTATGTCAAACGAATGTAAACAAATTAATTAACCCTATGGTATAGGACATGTTCATGGGTTCTTCACTATTAACAATAAATTAACCCTATAACATCCGCAATTTTAGAGAGAAAACAAAAAAAGTTTTGTTCGGTTACAGTTACCAATAAAACACTTTAAATGCTACAAATTTGCTACATAATTAACTATCATTTTGGTTTGGTCATTGAATTAAAGATAAAATACAAATAGTGAAAATTTAAAACAAAAAAATTAATTAACCAATTTTTTTTATTGTAAAAACGCTTCAAGTCGGTTAAAGATTTTTCAATCGGACATTATATTCTGAGTTCGAATGAGAGCCACGTCAATTTCAATCATACCTTGTTTGGCAAAATTCATTTCATTAGCATTGAAGTGACTAATCGGATTTGGAGTATAAAATGTTCGCAATTCCCCAATCCAGCAGTTTCGGGTTACCCGGGGCACCCAGGGAACACACCATCCACATGACCCGGACAGTAAAAATTTTGCGCGCGCAAACAGGTGCGTGCCTCAGGACTCGAATCCTAATACGATAGCAGTAAATTTTACCTTACTACGCTTTACCCAAAATCTACTACTTTTCTGTCTTCTTAAGGAAATACTGCGTCCAAAAACAGGGCAGAACATAGGACACAGCGGGCTTATCAAGTTGGCAATAGACCTTTATTTCTTCTTTTGGGACAAAACTCTTGAAGAAATAGAATTTATCCAATTAATCTCACAAGAATTAAAATTCCCAACAAAAAGGTAGTAAATAATTTTCACTACTAGATTCAACTGCGTTATTTTCATTTTGCTTTAATATAGCAACAACAACAAAAGTTTCTTATCAATTCCCTTTTCTATCGAATTCAAGATCAATAAAATTCTTAATCATTTTCCGGTAATAATCAAGTTTCCTTTTTCATATAATCCATTTTTTTTTTTTTTAATTTTACTACATTTTTACAAAATTTGGTACTTTTAAGAAAAATTGTAGTTTCGAGTCCTGATGGTAATAACCGTTTGCATCACGCAACATGGCAACCCAGAAATTACATCATATCACAGCGAACGGAAGATTTCCAAACCTATAGTGCCGTTAGTGGAAAGATATTGGAATCTTCTTGGCACTGTTGAGATTTTGCACGTATACCGGCAAATCAAAAAGTGTCTAACGCGAGACAGCGACGAACGTGCCCCTCTAAAAGCTAAAAAAATAAGTAAGTGCAAAGAAAAAAAAAAATGTGCTAAACTATTAATGGAAAAAAAAGGAAAAAAATACAATTTGCGAAAAGCAAAAGAAAGAAAAGTATACTTAAAGCGTAAAGTTTTAAAATGTGCTCGATGCATATAAACAGCAAAAAAAAAAAACGCAAGATTTGGCTTGAATAAAAATTAAATAAAAATAGAGTTGAGGGTCATCGATCCAATTGCTGCACCGCTCATTGCGTTGCTAACACCGCCGCGCAGTACCAGCGACAAAACAGCCGCCAACAGCACAACCACAGAGCGCCGCAGAATCGCGCAAGAATAAGATTTATATTTGGTAAGTGGGTAAATTTATTATACACTAGCTGACCCGGCAGACGTTGTCCTGCCACAAATTTATTTCCCTGCATGTTTCTCTAACCCGATCCCTATATCTATTTTAATCCATATCCCTATCTCCTTCATATAAGAGGAGCCACGCCCCCTTTCTCGTTATCCCCAGTTTTTTTTGGAGGTGTTAGGGATCGATCTCATATAACCCCTCACCAAATTTCAGTCGCCTAACCTAAATACTTCCAGAGATATCGACTACGAAAAATTCCATTCGTATGGGAGGTGCCACGCCCCCTTTCTCGTTATCCCCAGTTTTTTTGGAGGTGTTAGGGATCGATCTCATATAACCCCTCACCAAATTTCAGTCGCCTAACCTAAATACTTCCAGAGATATCGACTATGAAAAATTCCATTCGTATGGGGGGTGCCTCGCCCCCAATATATATAAAAAAAAAAAAAAAAAATTTGCCTGTGACCATCCCTGGAAGATATCCAGTGCATGTGTAAAATTTGGTTACGATCGGCTTATTCGTTTAGGAGCCAATTGTGTCCGTACATAGATACATAATTTGAATTTTATACAAATAGAAGAAGAAGATACTTATATAATGACTTCCTCAATTTCACTTATATTCTCGACAGACACCACACCAGTGAGGCCACCTCCATACAAGCGCTGTACCAGGCGCTAGCAAGCGCTAGTAACAAGTGCCGTAAACGCGCTAATAAGCGCAGCCAACACGACAACAAGGCCTATATAACACGACAACAAGGCATATAAGCGCCAACAAAAACAACAGCGCGTAGCAAGCGCCAACACAACAACAACAATTACCAGTGGGGTCGCCTGGCCAAAGGCCCACTGCAACGGCAACAACAACAATAACCAAGCGCAGCCAGCGCCAACAGTAACAACAGCGCGGCCAACAACAACAGCGCGTAGCCAGCGCCAAAAACAACAGCGCGTAGCAAGCGCCAACACAACAACAACAATTACCAGTGGGGTCGCCTGGCCAAAGGCCCACTGCATCGGCAACAACAACAATAAACAAGGCGCATATAAGCGCCAACATAAACAGCAGCGCGCAGTCAGCGCCAACAACAACAATTACCAGCAGCTTTAACAACAGTGAGGCCGCCTCATATAGGCCCACTGCAACGGCAACAACAACAACAACCAAGCGCAGCCAGCGCCAACAATAACAACAGCGTGCGGCCAACAACAACAGCGCGTAGCAAGCGCCAACAACAACAGCGCGGCCAACAACAACAGCGCGTAGCCAGCGCCAAAAACAACAGCGCGTAGCAAACACTAACAACAACAAGGCGCATATAAGCGCCAATAATAACAACCTTAACCAGCTATAACCTTAACCAGCTATAACCACCACCAGCTACAACAACCACTACCGGCTACAACAACAACACCAGCATTGTCAACAGCAGGGGCCGACGTAATATAGGCCCGCTACAACATCAAAAAACAACCAGCTACAACAACAACACCAGTTACATCAATAACAGTGAGGCCTCCGTGGTAAAGGCCCACTGCAAACGCAACTAAGCGCAACAAGCGCCAACAACAACAAGTGCTGCAAAAACAACAACCATAACAACAGCGCGACCGACAGCAACAAGCGCTAGCAGCAAACAAGCGCCAACAGCACCGGCAATACCAACAACAGTGGGCTCGCCTTCATATAGGCCCACTGCAACACCAACAACAGTAAGGCCGCCACATATAGGCCCACTGCAACGGCAACAACAACATTAACAACAACAGTGAGGCCGCCTCATATAGGCCCACTGCATCAATAACAACAACCGCGCGCAGCCAGCGCCAACAGCCACAACTACCGGCCACAACAAAGCATCAGAAACAAGTAGCGCAGCCAGCGCCAACAAAAGCAACATAAGCGCGCAGCCAACGCGCAACAACAACAATTACCAGCATCAGCAACCACAGTGAGGCCGCCTTAATATAGGCCCACTGCAACAACAACTGCGCGCAGCCAACGCGCAAATACAACAACACCGGCTAGAAAAACCACAGTGAGGCCGCCTCGTATAGGCCCACTGCATTAATAACAACAAGCGCACTAACAACAACAAGCGATGCAAAAACAACAACCATAACAACAACGCGCAGCCAACTCACAACAACAACAAGTAGCGCAACTGAGCGCAAACAACACCGGCTAGAAAACCACAGTGAGGCCGCCTCATATAGGCCCACTGCATCAATAACAACAACCGCGCGCAGCCAGCGCCAACAGCCACAACTACCGGCCACAACAAAGCATCAGAAACAAGTAGCGCAGCCAGCGCCAACAAAAGCAACATAAGCGCGCAGCCAACGCGCAACAACAACAATTACCAGCATCAGCAACCACAGTGAGGCCGCCTTAATATAAGCCCACTGCAACAACAACTGCGCGCAGCCAACGCGCAAATACAACAACACCGGCTAAAAAAACCACAGTGAGGCCGCCTCATATAGGCCCACTGCATCAATAACAACAACCGCGCGCAGCCAGCGCCAACAGCCACAACTACCGGCCACAACAAAGCATCAGAAACAAGTAGCGCAGCCAGCGCCAACAAGAACAACAGCGCGCAGCCAACGCGCAAATACAACGACAACCAGCTTTAACACCAGTGAGGCCCTCTCATATAGGCCCACTATAACGCGCAACAACAACAACAACCAGCTTTGACAACAACAGTGAGGCCGCCTCATATAGGCCCACTGCATTAATAACAACAAGCGCACTAACAACAACAAGCGATGCAAAAACAACAACCATAACAACAACGCGCAGCCAACTCACAACAACAACAAGTAGCGCAACTGAGCGCAAACAACACCAGCTAGAACAACCACAGTGAGGCCGCCCAGTTAAAGGCCCACTGCAACGACACCAACAACTACAACAAACCGGCGACGACATCTTCGGTGAGTCCGTGCCAATTGGCACGTTAAATTAGAATTCGTTTTTGCTTGTTTAACTGAATTGAAATGATAGGAAGATAGGAGCGGGAAATTAACTTTAACAAAAAAATACATATATATATATATAAGAGAGAAAAATTAGGATTTTGTCTACATAATAAGAAAATAAATTTAAATAAGTTAGGAACATATAACTAAACTAAACCTAAATTTGAAAATGAAATAAAAATGTAAATGAATAATAGGATAGGGGATAAAATATTGGATTTAAACTAAACACAAGGAGAATAAATATTAAATTATAAATTATAAATTTGGTAACTTAAGGAAATGTAAAGGTTAGGGAGGATAAATAAAAACCTTAAAATTTAAACTTAGGGAAATTAATAATAATAACAAATAAATCAAATATAAAAAAAAAAAGAAAGGGAAAATTATTTCTTATAAATAATATAAATATAATACTTCTTATAAATAAATAAATACTTTAACAAAAAAAAAGATAACAAAATAAAAGGCCACTATAATAAATAAATAAATGAGATAAAACTAAAACGAAATATAAGATAAAACATAAACATACCTTAAGCAATTAATTAAATAGCTAATCAAAAACCCTAAATTGGTAATTAAGTGAATACGCACTTATTGAGGGGTTTTGTGGGAATCAATATACTTTTTTTTATACATTTATATTTTTGTTGTTCTGAAGCGTAATAATGCGCAGCTATGTGAGAGAACATATAGGGTGGAACTTAATTAAAGTTAAGATTTTGTAAAATGAATTTTAAATAAAATTGTTTATAAAATGGGAATGCTGATGGTCCTTATGATTTAGAAGGTATAGGTGGGTTGGATAAGGGGCCATCGAAATCAGGTGCGTCGATGGCCATGGATGAGGGTGGGCCAAGCACCGGGCGCTGCAACAACACCCGCGGCGCCCCCTTATATTGTTCGGCCTTATTTTTTTTTATTTCAGCCGTTGTAGCCGGTCGTTTCCGGCTCCTTTAAGTTCAAATTTTGGTTAGTTTCAGTTATTTTTGATTTTCAATTTTAAATTCAGTTTTTTCTTTTTCAGTTAGTTTTCTGTTGCTTTTTTTTATTTAAACGGTTTTTTTTGTGTTACTAAACTTATTCGAATTTTCAGTTAGTTTTCGTTATTTTAAAATTTTGTATTGCCTTTGAGTTGCCAGTTAAGTTTTTTTTGAATTTGAATTTAACCGGCCTCAATTTTTTTTTGGACTCTTTTTTTGAATTTTAACGGTTTGTCCGTGGCATCCGGGTTTAACCGGATGTTCGTTTCTATGTTAGTTTCTGCGTTTGAAAGGCATGATAGGAATTTTTCTGTTTATGGCGCAGGACAGTAAGGTTGGCAAGAACCCACCCCAGCCGACAATGACTAGCCACAGTGCACCACTACATCATGCCGACCGCCTTCCTTACTGCTCCATTTTAGATGCGTAAAACCATAACAGATGGCGCCCAACGTGTAGAGTGCCCAACGGGTTTAGTGCCCAACGTGGGGCCTGAAGCGCCGACCTCAATGGCTTTTCTGGTCAGCTTGTGAGGTTCCACTATTCCATAAGTCCCAGGTAGGCAGGCCCAGGAGCCGCCACCTGCGTTGCGATGGGATGGTGGGACTGATCAAGTTGTCTGGATTGGTCTTCGTTGTCGGTAGCTAAGGGCTCCACGAGACTTTACGTCATGTCCACCGGAAGTTTTGCATTTCACCCGGCGAGGCAGTGCTAAACGCACTTAGTTTTTTTGTAGTAAACATTTTTTTTTGTCCCGGGTCTGTTGTCCGATGTCGGCTTCGGGAAATATATATAAATATGTCCGCTAAGTGGGGTTTAGTTTTTTTTTTTTTGGGGATTACTTAGTTTTTTTTTTGCCGAACGTTTTGTCTTTTTATGTTTTATGTTTTAAAATTTCACTTTTTTTTTCTTGCAAATTTTTTTTTGCTGACCCCAGCTAATCCAACCAGTCTCAGGGCGGATAGTCTCCAGACCACCCCTGCATTGCGGTTGGATAAGCTGGGATCTTTGGCGACCTTTCTTGGCTTCGCAAGTCTGGGGAAGCGGGTCCCAACCGCACCTTTCATTGCGGCGAAGTTAAGAAATTTCAATTTTCAAACCAAATTTTTTTTTTGCACGTTACGCTTGCACGCTCCGCATGTCTGGGGAGTCGGTTCCAAACCGCTCCTTTCATTGCGGCGGAGTCAAACGGAAGTGCTTTTGCTAAATTAGATACTTTTTTTTTGTTGTAACCCTAACTGGTCTTCAGTGGTTCAACCAGTCTCAGGGCGATTAGTCTCAGAAGACCACCCCTGCATTGCGGTCTGGCTTACTGAAGTCCAGTTTGGGAAAATTAAAATATACCCATGTGAAGTTTAAAATTTGTTTTGTTTTGGGGACCAGTGCGTAACCAGTCTCAGGGCGACCAGTCTCCAAGGCGACCCCTGCATTGCGGTGGTACTGGGATCCAATCGTCTAATTTTTGTTTTTTTGTTTTATTTACCTATGCCTTCTAATGATGGGAGGTCAGCATTCCCATTGAACATTTAAATACATATATCTTTCAACCCACACACACACTTGCATTTTATTACATTTTGATACGTTTGTTTTCTAACCAACTTTTCTTTCAGCATATTTTTGTATATATATATTGCATTTTTTTTACGGTTGGTTCGATACGACTATCGAATCACATATATACCTTGCACTTTTCGGTATCGTGCAATCGTAAACAGACTCAGTTTTTTTTATATATTTTTATTTTCAAAACGGCTTTTGTATAGGGTAGAAAGGGGGGTGAATCTAGACTGTCGAAACACGTCCCAATCGCCCTTGTAAACTAAGATTTTTTTTTGTGCTGCTTGTCGACGCAAGCACACTACCAGATTTGACCACATTTTTTCCAATCTTGATTAACGGATTTTTCTGGCATGGACCAAGAGGCTGAAGGAAGGATTCTCCGAAGTGCCAGTGGCGGACGAGGAAGTTGGGGCAAGCCAAGAGGCGGTAGAGGAGCAGTTTCGAAACAACCAGCCAACCGGCCTCTGGTAATGCACTCCCCAGTTGGTGGCTTTGGTGGAGGAGATCCGACCAGACTTGTCTTAACTCCTGGTTCCCATCAGAAAGCTGATAAACCAGGCAGTAGTAATGGCTTGGACACATCCATTGGAGTAGAGCAAATGCAGAATCTCTTCGATCCTCCGACTAACCTGGGGACGGGCATACCGGAAGGAGCTAGCGCTCAGTTAGGAAATCCTATGCCTCTTAACAATTTGGGCGATAGGATGACTCCTCAACCGCAGGTCAACAATGCGCCTCCTTCAGACTCTTGGGTACACGTGTTGCATCATCTCTTTAGGACTTCCCAGGAGGAGATGAGGGATGAGATGCGGACCATCAGGGAAAATATGGACATACTTCGCGCGGCAGTTGGAACTTCACATGGCCCAAGCCATGCCAGGAACAATACTAGGGACGAGAGAAACTATGCACAGACCTTCGCAAGCAACCATGCTAACTTCGTTTCTGGTAGCATAGCGGTGAAACCCCAAGACTGGAAGGTTTCCTTCGATGGGGCTGGAAGCGTGGCGGACTTTCTGTTTAAGTTGGATACCCTATGCGAAAGGACCCAATGTTCTTCGGAACAAATAATGGCGAGTTTCCATTTGTTTCTGTCAGGACGTGCAGAAGAATGGTACTGGTTGTTTACGAAGCAGAACCCTAATGCTACATATGACTTTCTGTGCTACTCCTTAAAGCGTGAGTTTGGAACGTTGAAAAGTGACCACGAGATCATGATGGATATCTCGATGCGAAAGCAAAAGCCAACTGAGTCATACGATATGTTCCATACTGACATAGTGGCCTTAAATGCACGTCTTAGGGAGCCATTGTCAGAAGCTCTGCTGATTGACATCATAAAAAGAAATGTCAACAGCAGTCTAAAGCTGATGCTTTTCAATGCGGGAGTGAGGACCTTACATGACCTCCGCGATGTAGCACGGAAAGGAGAGCAGGTACTAAGGGAAAGCAAAATCTTGGGAACAACCTATACTGGACGGCATGTGAATGAAGCTCGCACAATAGCACAGGATATTAGGATGGAAGGCGAAGATGGTGAAGTGGACCCGCAGCTCGAAGCTTTGGAGTATCGAGGGAACAGGAAACCAGACTATTCCGGAATCCAGTGTTGGAATTGCCAGGCTATGGGGCATTCGTATATCTACTGTGAAGAGCCAGTCAAACATCCGTTTTGTTTTAAGTGCGGCAATAGGGGAGTGTTGACTCCAAAATGTCCAAGAGATCATCGGAGACAGGGAAACCAATACCCGAGCGAGAAGATGGGGGAAACTCGTTCGGTGCCATAGCCCCCATATCAGCCAGTACACCAGGAGTTGCCTCGTGTACTGAACGAAGTGTTAGGTCCCGCGCAAACAGTGAGTCGCATAGAAGTGGTGAGCTTCCGAAGGATAGTGGCACCCTGGCGAAGGACCAGCCAAATATTAATGTAACTTTTCCTGATAGTACCGACAGTTCGGATGGCTCCGATTGTGATAGTCCAATTGCGCATTTTAACAATTCGAAACCAATTTGCATTTTAAAAAATCAAAGTAGGGATGTTGCTTGTCAAGCGCAAATTTCACCTAGTTTGGAGTACAGGGTCAACAACTATGAGCTAGTCAGGTCGAGGATTTTCCAAAATAATACAGAGTCATTTGTGTCCGAGAATATTTTGAAATGTAGGAAGAGGTATCATAGTCGAGTTCAGGAGCGTAAACTTTTGCAAAGCACAACGCTAATGCTTACTGAGGATGAAAGGCCTCTGGTACGGGTGCAAATTGAAAATAGTTTTCTGGTAGGATTGCTGGACTCGGGTGCGAATGTCTCCATCCTCGGCAAAGATTGTCAGAAGTTTTTGGACACAAATGGACTTAAGTACCACCCATTACAGGCTTTTGTGTATACAGCGGGTGGCGGCAAACAGAAAATATTAGGTTCTATTTCTTTACCAGTGACTTTCAAAAACACAACCAAAATTATTCGTTTCTATCTTGTTCCTTCCCTTATTCAAGAAGCCTACTTCGGAGTTGACTTCTGGAGAGCTTTTGCGTTAGCTCCTGAAATATTTCCAAGCATAGCATGTTTAGAGGTTGTCGAAGAAAAGGGGGAGGAACATAATTTCCATGAGTTGACACGAGCCCAAAAGGGCAAACTGCAAAGGGTAGTAGACATGTTTCCATCGTTTGAGAAGTTAGGTCTGGGGCAAACCAAGCTAGTCGAACATCACATTGATACGGGTGATGCGGTTCCAATTAAAAGTAGACATTTTCCTCTTTCGCCACCGAGGCAAGCCGAAGCTTTTAGTGAAATAGAAAGGTTGCTCGAAATGGGGGTTATAGAGGAATCAAACTCACCTTGGTGTAGTCCCGTTGTTTTGGTTCGGAAGCCAGGGAAGGTTAGGCTTTGCATAGACTCCAGGAAGGTCAACGCGGTAACTAAAAAGGATTCATACCCATTGCCTCATATCAACGGTTTATTAAGCAGGTTAAAGGACACTCACTTTATTAGTGGTATTGATCTGAAGGATGCGTTTTTCCAGATCAAGCTGACGGAGTCTTCAAAGGAGAAAACAGCATTCGCAGTCCCGGGGAAGCCTCTGTACCACTATAAAGTGATGCCATTTGGGTTATGCAATGGACCGCAGACGATGAGCCGGCTGATGGACAAGGCGATTCCCTCGCGTTTGCGGGAGAATGTCTTCGTCTACCTGGATGATTTGATGGTATGCAGCACGAACTTTGAGGACCACCTGAAATTATTGGCGGAAGTGGCGAAGTGCTTGAAGGATGCGGGCCTGACCATCAATGTGAAGAAGAGCAAATTTTGCCAGAAGGAAATTCGATATTTAGGATACTTGATAGGAAGCGGGTGCTTAAAGGTAGATCCAGGGAAGATAGAGGCAGTTAAGAGTTTCCCAATCCCTAAGTCTCCTCGGCAGGTTCGTAGGTTCGTGGGCATGGCGAATTGGTATAGGGCGTTTATTACAAATTTTGCTGATTTAGCAGGCCCTTTGACCGATTGCCTTCGAAAGTCGCTAGGCCCTTTCAAACTTACTCCTGAGGCAATAGAAGCTTTTGAGAAGCTGAAGGTAGCCCTGAGTTCCGCTCCTGTCTTGGCCCAACCCGATTTTTCTAAAGAGTTTGTTATACAGTGTGATGCTTCGAAGATAGGCGTGGGTGGTGTGCTGTTCCAGGTCGATGATGAGGGCGCTGAGCATCCAATCGCATTTGTCTCAAAAAAGCTGAACAATGCTCAGCGCAATTATACAGTGACCGAGCTGGAATGCCTGGCAGCCATAGTCAGTGTCAACCGTTTCCGACCTTATGTCGAAGGTTTGCCATTCCGAATTATCACGGACCACTCTAGCCTCAAATGGTTGATGACACAAAAAGACTTGAGTGGCAGGTTGGCTAGGTGGTCCCTTCTGTTGCAGCGGTACGATTTCTCGATGGAACATCGCAAGGGTACGTTGAATGTGGTACCAGACGCCCTCTCCCGTTTTGACGTAGATGAGTTGAATTATCCTTCCGCATCTCAAGAAATAGATTTAGAGGCTCCGGAATTTAAAAGTGCAGAGTATCAGGATCTGTCCCAAACTATTTTAGATAATGAGGACTCTCTGCCGGATTTAAGACTAAATGGCGGTCTGATATTTAAAAGGGTTAAATTTCGGAAAGGTGTGGAGGATGAGGAGGACTCACTATGGAGGTTGTGGCTACCGTCAGGGTTAATCGAGAAGGCGATACGTCTGGCACATGACGCAAACAGAAGCTACCATGGAGGTTGGCAAAAGACTTTGGAACGCGTTCGACAAAATTATTTCTGGCCAGGGCAGGCCAAGGACGTTCGGAAATACGTGGGCAGGTGTGATACCTGCAAGGCAGTAAAGGCGACCAATCAACAGTCCAGACCACCTATAGCGCAGACTTTCACTTCGGAAAGGCCATTTCAGCGGTTTTATTGCGACTTTTTGGGACCTTATCCTAGATCTAAACGGCGGAATCAGTTTCTTTTTATAGTATTGGACCATTTTACAAAGTATGTTTGGTTAAAACCCATGCAGAGGGCTACGACTGCAAATGTTATGAACTACTTCAGCTCTGAGGTTTTTCCAGCTGCCGGGGTCCCTGAGTATATCCATAGCGACAATGGTAAACAGTTTATCTCTAAGGAAATGAAGCAATTTCTAGATAACTACGGGGTAACTCATATTAGGACAGGGCTATACTCTCCGCAAGCTAACGCGTCAGAACGCGTAAACAGAGAAATTGTTTCAAAAATAAGAATTTTCCTTAGGGGTAGACAAGACCATACAGACTGGGACAAACATATACCCGAGATCTTAGCAGTTTTACGAAGTGATTTTCATACTTCCATTCAGTGCTCTCCGTACTTTGCATTATATGGTCAGAACATGGTCCAGCACGCATCAGTGTATACTATATTGGAGAAACTCGGTAGTCTTAAGGAGGATGAAGTCCCTATAGCCAGCAGAGTAGACAAGTTAGCAAACATCCGCGAGCAAATTCGTAAGAATTTAGACCAGGCAAAGGATAGAGCAGTGCGGGTATATAATAAACGTTCTAGACTAGTGAACTATAGGGAAGGTCAGGAGGTTTTTAGGAGAAATTTTGCTTTGAGCAGTTTTAAACAAGGCATAAACGCGAAATTCCTGCCGAAATATCTTAAGTGCCGAGTTCGTCGAAAAGTGGGTAATGCGCTGTATGACTTAGAGGACCTGACGGGTAAATTGATAGGCCGTTTCCATGCTTCGGATATTCGTCCACAATAACCAAGATTTTAAACGTTTTTCTTTTTTTTCAAATTTACCATTTCTATCTGGGCGTTTTGGCAGTCGGGGACAACTCGCCCAGTATTCTCCCCGAGCACCGTCTTCATAGGGAATCCACATCGCTTTCACCGGAAGCAGTGGATGACCTGGCAATCCTCGTTGGCGGATTGTCTTTCGGAGTTTTGACGAGTTCTCCATAATCAAAATGTCTGCCGGCCGCGAAGCTTATAACTAGGAAGCCAAGTTAGCGGGCCCGCTTGTATATCAAATTTTTTCCATACCTTTTCTGTGGGGGTGAATCCACTAGAACAAATTTCTTTCGGAGTTTTGACGAGTTCTCCAATAACAAATGTCTAAGCCGCAAAGCCATATAAACTAAGAAACAAAAAGCAAACTACATTTTTGGAAGCCCAATTCTGGGGGGCGAGAAACCACAGAGCAAGTGTTCTTTTTAGAACAGCCTGTCCTAGGTCCAGCGTGCGGGGTTGGACTAGTAGGGGGGACAGCGGGTAAGCCCAGCTATGTCTGGCACGGAAGGGGGGTAGGCGTCTCTGGCCTAAACAAATAGAGAAACCACCGCAACATCGGACTTTCCAATTTTAGTATTTTGAAACAAAATAACATTTACTGGCTTACTAGGCCATAGCAGTCAGCTTTTGTAGAGGATTATCTCTCATTATCTGCGTCCGGTTCTCGGAGTTTCGGAGTGGTTTCAGTTTCCGAACCAGGTAGACTTAGAAGCGTCGGACGCTATATTGGGCGGTCAAAGGCATAGTGAGTCAATGAAGGCTGAAATGCTTGGAACTTTGTCAGATGGCCGCTCCACATGTTAAACATGATTTAACATATTTGCATCGTAATTCGTTCAACAAACTTTGTATGGAAGTGGATCCTTCAGAGTTCTAAGCAAATTAGCTCTAAGCCTTATGGGCCAGTCTATTTTAGGGCAGGTAGAGATTAACTACGGCCCCTATTACGGGTAACGGGCAGTGGTTAAATCTTTATCTACCTAAAGCAGGTACAGGAGGTATTTTAGCAAGGTAAAGGGATACGCGTGTAAAGCCGGATAGTTCGGGAACTGGAACCAGTCTAGGATTTGGGGTCGGACGCGGAATTCGAAGCTAGTTCTTTTGCTGGAATGACTAGCATTTGGTAGGAGAAATGTGTAGGCCAGTCCGAAATTTCACCTGACTTTCTTTACAATCCGCCCTATCCTGCATTTCGACGCGAATCGCATATTTTTCTTTGCTGAGCAACTTCGTCAATACCGTGTTCTAATCGAGCAAAGCTAGTAACTGCATTACAGTACATTTTCTTTCAATCTATTCTTTCAGGGGTTAGTAGAAAGGCCTCGATGGCTTTATGATGAATTTCATAATCCGATTGCCAATAGTATACCTAGTGGGAAGTCTAAGTGAACCTAAGGATTCACTAATTATCTAAGCCTTAGTTGTGGCATTATATAAATTTTTTTTTATCTCGAGTGGGTCATTCCACTCAGAACATACCCTCCATTAATAATTTTTCATAAATTGCTTTGGTGCCTGGCACTGCAACATCGTTCTCCTCAACACGGATCATTGATTGACCGACGATTTTCAATACTAATTTTTCTTTGTATTTCAATCGTAATTCATTTTAAGTCGAGATTTTTTTTTGAATTCTCAATAACTGGCCAATTTCGAGATTGTATTCACTTTTTCTTCCATATTTCGACTCAATCATAAGGCGGGTCACCTTCTTACAGAGATTAGTAAGCGAGGCAAGCGAGATGCAGGGTAGGGCTGATTACCTTACCGGATTTGTCACAAATTTTCAAATTTAAAGGATTTTTTTTTAGGGAATGTTCTGTTGCCCGGCTAGCTCGTGGTAGAACTAGAGACTCTTATCTAGGGGTGAGTCGTGCCCCACGTTTTTTTTATTGCTGTAAATGGTGTTCTCGCAGGTAAACCTTTTTCCTGTTCGCTTCATTGACCGGTCTTCGAAGCGAAGCAGGCCTGTTATGGTTTGCCTTCGATTAAGTCATTTTTGGTTCATGGTGATTGGGCATTACTCACGGGGTTTTTAGTTGACAGTTTAGATTCACGCTCCGGTTCGACTTTTTATCGATTGTTTTCTTGAGTTGGTATGGTTATGCACAGCTGGCAACACCAAATTTTCCCATGGAATGGAAAGGTACCAATAACGGAACTTTTAATTTCCATGAAAATAAGTATGTGGTGTGTTCCTGGAGTGGCCGGGGTAAACTGCGGGCGAAATTATGGATGCTTGCGGGCGCCCGTGAATGTGTCAGCAAAGGGGGAATAGACCTATTGGTGTATCATTTTTTGTGTATGAATTTATTTTTGTATGCGCAAAATGTATTGGGCAGGGTATGATTGACAGTTGAATATGATTCTTTTTGTAAGGGACTGGTATGTCAAACGAATGTAAACAAATTAATTAACCCTATGGTATAGGACATGTTCATGGGTTCTTCACTATTAACAATAAATTAACCCTATAACATCCGCAATTTTAGAGAGAAAACAAAAAAAGTTTTGTTCGGTTACAGTTACCAATAAAACACTTTAAATGCTACAAATTTGCTACATAATTAACTATCATTTTGGTTTGGTCATTGAATTAAAGATAAAATACAAATAGTGAAAATTTAAAACAAAAAAATTAATTAACCAATTTTTTTTATTGTAAAAACGCTTCAAGTCGGTTAAAGATTTTTCAATCGGACATTATATTCTGAGTTCGAATGAGAGCCACGTCAATTTCAATCATACCTTGTTTGGCAAAATTCATTTCATTAGCATTGAAGTGACTAATCGGATTTGGAGTATAAAATGTTCGCAATTCCCCAATCCAGCAGTTTCGGGTTACCCGGGGCACCCAGGGAACACACCATCCACATGACCCGGACAGTAAAAATTTTGCGCGCGCAAACAGGTGCGTGCCTCAGGACTCGAATCCTAATACGATAGCAGTAAATTTTACCTTACTACGCTTTACCCAAAATCTACTACTTTTCTGTCTTCTTAAGGAAATACTGCGTCCAAAAACAGGGCAGAACATAGGACACAGCGGGCTTATCAAGTTGGCAATAGACCTTTATTTCTTCTTTTGGGACAAAACTCTTGAAGAAATAGAATTTATCCAATTAATCTCACAAGAATTAAAATTCCCAACAAAAAGGTAGTAAATAATTTTCACTACTAGATTCAACTGCGTTATTTTCATTTTGCTTTAATATAGCAACAACAACAAAAGTTTCTTATCAATTCCCTTTTCTATCGAATTCAAGATCAATAAAATTCTTAATCATTTTCCGGTAATAATCAAGTTTCCTTTTTCATATAATCCATTTTTTTTTTTTAATTTTACTACATTTTTACAAAATTTGGTACTTTTAAGAAAAATTGTAGTTTCGAGTCCTGATGGTAATAACCGTTTGCATCACGCAACATGGCAACCCAGAAATTACATCATATCACAGCGAACGGAAGATTTCCAAACCTATAGTGCCGTTAGTGGAAAGATATTGGAATCTTCTTGGCACTGTTGAGATTTTGCACGTATACCGGCAAATCAAAAAGTGTCTAACGCGAGACAGCGACGAACGTGCCCCTCTAAAAGCTAAAAAAATAAGTAAGTGCAAAGAAAAAAAAAAATGTGCTAAACTATTAATGGAAAAAAAAGGAAAAAAATACAATTTGCGAAAAGCAAAAGAAAGAAAAGTATACTTAAAGCGTAAAGTTTTAAAATGTGCTCGATGCATATAAACAGCAAAAAAAAAAAACGCAAGATTTGGCTTGAATAAAAATTAAATAAAAATAGAGTTGAGGGTCATCGATCCAATTGCTGCACCGCTCATTGCGTTGCTAACACCGCCGCGCAGTACCAGCGACAAAACAGCCGCCAACAGCACAACCACAGAGCGCCGCAGAATCGCGCAAGAATAAGATTTATATTTGGTAAGTGGGTAAATTTATTATACACTAGCTGACCCGGCAGACGTTGTCCTGCCACAAATTTATTTCCCTGCATGTTTCTCTAACCCGATCCCTATATCTATTTTAATCCATATCCCTATCTCCTTCATATAAGAGGAGCCACGCCCCCTTTCTCGTTATCCCCAGTTTTTTTTGGAGGTGTTAGGGATCGATCTCATATAACCCCTCACCAAATTTCAGTCGCCTAACCTAAATACTTCCAGAGATATCGACTACGAAAAATTCCATTCGTATGGGAGGTGCCACGCCCCCTTTCTCGTTATCCCCAGTTTTTTTGGAGGTGTTAGGGATCGATCTCATATAACCCCTCACCAAATTTCAGTCGCCTAACCTAAATACTTCCAGAGATATCGACTATGAAAAATTCCATTCGTATGGGGGGTGCCTCGCCCCCAATATATATAAAAAAAAAAAAAAAAAATTTGCCTGTGACCATCCCTGGAAGATATCCAGTGCATGTGTAAAATTTGGTTACGATCGGCTTATTCGTTTAGGAGCCAATTGTGTCCGTACATAGATACATAATTTGAATTTTATACAAATAGAAGAAGAAGATACTTATATAATGACTTCCTCAATTTCACTTATATTCTCGACAGACACCACACCAGTGAGGCCACCTCCATACAAGCGCTGTACCAGGCGCTAGCAAGCGCTAGTAACAAGTGCCGTAAACGCGCTAATAAGCGCAGCCAACACGACAACAAGGCCTATATAACACGACAACAAGGCATATAAGCGCCAACAAAAACAACAGCGCGTAGCAAGCGCCAACACAACAACAACAATTACCAGTGGGGTCGCCTGGCCAAAGGCCCACTGCAACGGCAACAACAACAATAACCAAGCGCAGCCAGCGCCAACAGTAACAACAGCGCGGCCAACAACAACAGCGCGTAGCCAGCGCCAAAAACAACAGCGCGTAGCAAGCGCCAACACAACAACAACAATTACCAGTGGGGTCGCCTGGCCAAAGGCCCACTGCATCGGCAACAACAACAATAAACAAGGCGCATATAAGCGCCAACATAAACAGCAGCGCGCAGTCAGCGCCAACAACAACAATTACCAGCAGCTTTAACAACAGTGAGGCCGCCTCATATAGGCCCACTGCAACGGCAACAACAACAACAACCAAGCGCAGCCAGCGCCAACAATAACAACAGCGTGCGGCCAACAACAACAGCGCGTAGCAAGCGCCAACAACAACAGCGCGGCCAACAACAACAGCGCGTAGCCAGCGCCAAAAACAACAGCGCGTAGCAAACACTAACAACAACAAGGCGCATATAAGCGCCAATAATAACAACCTTAACCAGCTATAACCTTAACCAGCTATAACCACCACCAGCTACAACAACCACTACCGGCTACAACAACAACACCAGCATTGTCAACAGCAGGGGCCGACGTAATATAGGCCCGCTACAACATCAAAAAACAACCAGCTACAACAACAACACCAGTTACATCAATAACAGTGAGGCCTCCGTGGTAAAGGCCCACTGCAAACGCAACTAAGCGCAACAAGCGCCAACAACAACAAGTGCTGCAAAAACAACAACCATAACAACAGCGCGACCGACAGCAACAAGCGCTAGCAGCAAACAAGCGCCAACAGCACCGGCAATACCAACAACAGTGGGCTCGCCTTCATATAGGCCCACTGCAACACCAACAACAGTAAGGCCGCCACATATAGGCCCACTGCAACGGCAACAACAACATTAACAACAACAGTGAGGCCGCCTCATATAGGCCCACTGCATCAATAACAACAACCGCGCGCAGCCAGCGCCAACAGCCACAACTACCGGCCACAACAAAGCATCAGAAACAAGTAGCGCAGCCAGCGCCAACAAAAGCAACATAAGCGCGCAGCCAACGCGCAACAACAACAATTACCAGCATCAGCAACCACAGTGAGGCCGCCTTAATATAGGCCCACTGCAACAACAACTGCGCGCAGCCAACGCGCAAATACAACAACACCGGCTAGAAAAACCACAGTGAGGCCGCCTCGTATAGGCCCACTGCATTAATAACAACAAGCGCACTAACAACAACAAGCGATGCAAAAACAACAACCATAACAACAACGCGCAGCCAACTCACAACAACAACAAGTAGCGCAACTGAGCGCAAACAACACCGGCTAGAAAACCACAGTGAGGCCGCCTCATATAGGCCCACTGCATCAATAACAACAACCGCGCGCAGCCAGCGCCAACAGCCACAACTACCGGCCACAACAAAGCATCAGAAACAAGTAGCGCAGCCAGCGCCAACAAAAGCAACATAAGCGCGCAGCCAACGCGCAACAACAACAATTACCAGCATCAGCAACCACAGTGAGGCCGCCTTAATATAAGCCCACTGCAACAACAACTGCGCGCAGCCAACGCGCAAATACAACAACACCGGCTAAAAAAACCACAGTGAGGCCGCCTCATATAGGCCCACTGCATCAATAACAACAACCGCGCGCAGCCAGCGCCAACAGCCACAACTACCGGCCACAACAAAGCATCAGAAACAAGTAGCGCAGCCAGCGCCAACAAGAACAACAGCGCGCAGCCAACGCGCAAATACAACGACAACCAGCTTTAACACCAGTGAGGCCCTCTCATATAGGCCCACTATAACGCGCAACAACAACAACAACCAGCTTTGACAACAACAGTGAGGCCGCCTCATATAGGCCCACTGCATTAATAACAACAAGCGCACTAACAACAACAAGCGATGCAAAAACAACAACCATAACAACAACGCGCAGCCAACTCACAACAACAACAAGTAGCGCAACTGAGCGCAAACAACACCAGCTAGAACAACCACAGTGAGGCCGCCCAGTTAAAGGCCCACTGCAACGACACCAACAACTACAACAAACCGGCGACGACATCTTCGGTGAGTCCGTGCCAATTGGCACGTTAAATTAGAATTCGTTTTTGCTTGTTTAACTGAATTGAAATGATAGGAAGATAGGAGCGGGAAATTAACTTTAACAAAAAAATACATATATATATATATAAGAGAGAAAAATTAGGATTTTGTCTACATAATAAGAAAATAAATTTAAATAAGTTAGGAACATATAACTAAACTAAACCTAAATTTGAAAATGAAATAAAAATGTAAATGAATAATAGGATAGGGGATAAAATATTGGATTTAAACTAAACACAAGGAGAATAAATATTAAATTATAAATTATAAATTTGGTAACTTAAGGAAATGTAAAGGTTAGGGAGGATAAATAAAAACCTTAAAATTTAAACTTAGGGAAATTAATAATAATAACAAATAAATCAAATATAAAAAAAAAAAGAAAGGGAAAATTATTTCTTATAAATAATATAAATATAATACTTCTTATAAATAAATAAATACTTTAACAAAAAAAAAGATAACAAAATAAAAGGCCACTATAATAAATAAATAAATGAGATAAAACTAAAACGAAATATAAGATAAAACATAAACATACCTTAAGCAATTAATTAAATAGCTAATCAAAAACCCTAAATTGGTAATTAAGTGAATACGCACTTATTGAGGGGTTTTGTGGGAATCAATATACTTTTTTTTATACATTTATATTTTTGTTGTTCTGAAGCGTAATAATGCGCAGCTATGTGAGAGAACATATAGGGTGGAACTTAATTAAAGTTAAGATTTTGTAAAATGAATTTTAAATAAAATTGTTTATAAAATGGGAATGCTGATGGTCCTTATGATTTAGAAGGTATAGGTGGGTTGGATAAGGGGCCATCGAAATCAGGTGCGTCGATGGCCATGGATGAGGGTGGGCCAAGCACCGGGCGCTGCAACAACACCCGCGGCGCCCCCTTATATTGTTCGGCCTTATTTTTTTTTATTTCAGCCGTTGTAGCCGGTCGTTTCCGGCTCCTTTAAGTTCAAATTTTGGTTAGTTTCAGTTATTTTTGATTTTCAATTTTAAATTCAGTTTTTTCTTTTTCAGTTAGTTTTCTGTTGCTTTTTTTTATTTAAACGGTTTTTTTTGTGTTACTAAACTTATTCGAATTTTCAGTTAGTTTTCGTTATTTTAAAATTTTGTATTGCCTTTGAGTTGCCAGTTAAGTTTTTTTTGAATTTGAATTTAACCGGCCTCAATTTTTTTTTGGACTCTTTTTTTGAATTTTAACGGTTTGTCCGTGGCATCCGGGTTTAACCGGATGTTCGTTTCTATGTTAGTTTCTGCGTTTGAAAGGCATGATAGGAATTTTTCTGTTTATGGCGCAGGACAGTAAGGTTGGCAAGAACCCACCCCAGCCGACAATGACTAGCCACAGTGCACCACTACATCATGCCGACCGCCTTCCTTACTGCTCCATTTTAGATGCGTAAAACCATAACAAGAAAATAAATTATTCGATCGGTCAAATAGTCCATGAAAAATTTTCTACAAAAATGCATTTCATTGAAGTTTGAAAGTGAAAAGGGGTCAAAAAGGGTCACGAATTTTAAAAAAGGGTCAAAAATGGTACTTTTTGAAAAAGTAGGGTCCGGGGTCCTGGCTTCTAAAAAGGGTCAAATTGACCCTTTAGGGTCCTCACCGACAACACTGCCGTAATAGCTGATATACCTCGCTGGCTCAAAACTCATTTTAGACCCTCGATTCCTTGAGCAAAAATGTTTGTAATTACCCAAATAACCAGAATCGCAATGTGCCTTTGACGAAAAACTTGAAATTCGTCTAATTTGGCACACAAATTCATTGACAAACATTCTCGAAATAACTTCGTCAAAAGCGATGCATTTGGTGCAGTGTAAATGTATCATAAAGCTGGGCATGCACGACCTACATGCGCGCGATCATGTTGGGGCTCAACTTAAAATTTCTCGTGTGTGGCATAGTTGTAGAGCCGCTCAATAACAAGTTCACCATGATGTTCGCCGAGCCGTTTGCGCGCCACTCGCACGTATGTGGCCGACGTGGGACAACTAGCACTTCACTAGGTTAAACATCGCGGAAAAATGAACGCTGCGCAACAGCAACAGCATCATTCGACTAGAAAATCGGCCCGTGTAAATGAGCCTTTACACATCGTTATCGAAATTGATGACTCAGTTACCCGGTTTAAAGAACCGGTTGCTCGACTCCTATAAACATTTCCAAACCAAACTCATCGCTGGTATCTCTGATAGTCCCGAAAAATCCTGGGACGCCAGGACTACCATTATTCAATCTCGAAATCACGGGATTGTCAAAAATCTTCGGCACTCGATGCCTTGAAGTGAGATAACATTTTTCTAATAGGAGTCTGAAACCCGATTCTGAATACCAAACACAAAAACAAATCTGAAAATATGTAATCAAAATTGCATCTACTTCCGTGAACTAAGTAGGTCATGAACTACCCAACTCTAATGGGTCAGTTACATAAAGCATTATTTTGACTTTGTCAGGCGAGGTTAACAAAGCTTTATGTAACTGACCCATTAAGGGTCGAATACATAAAGCTTTGTTAACCTCGCCTGACATTTGCTACCTCAAAACCATAGTACAACTGTACAAGTAAGATATGAATCAGCTGTTCGACTTACAGCTGTGCTCACCTGATCGGCTTCCCCTTATTGGAAGCCACTCAACGAAGGGTGTCATTCGTTAGGACCGAAATAAAAGTAGTAGTAGCTTGTGACAAATGTTTAATAATTTCATAAATAATAGAAACTATTTACCGAAAATTATTTATTATAGCAACTAATTTGATCTGGAAATGTTTGTACAAAGATTTTACTTGTTTAGCGAAAATTTTTTCATATTTTCTAAAACTTTCTAAAGCTTTTAGCACTACGCAGAAAAGCAATCCTGTGGTTGATATTTCCATGACAACTCTCTTGTTCTTATTTGTTTACATAAAACGCAACTTGCTAATTGTATAAATTTCTGTGAATATTTTTAATAAACAAGCATTTTTGTTACTTACAGCATATATTAGTAAAGTGCCCCACCATTTAAATGTGTTTTTTCATAGATGCCTGTGCTTATTTTCTTTTTGTACTTTGTGCGTGCGTGGCGTGCATATAAGGGAGTGTTCACATACTGCTACAAAGTTGCTTATATGGCGTTTCCACCAAACATACACAGCATCCTTTGGGTTTGGAATAATTGTCAATTGTTTCTGATGCGTGTTCCTCCTCGTTGCTCGGGCGTGATAGATCGCGTAGCTTTGTTATGAATAATCATAGCAATTAAATAATTATTATTATTACCTTGCATTAAACTCGAGGAAAAGCGACAACAAAGACGACGTATTGCACCCTCGTTGTTAATATTGAGATTTATCACCACATTTTCCATTAAATAATGAATAAACAGACATATTTGTATAAAAAATTTTTGTTTATTTAAATAAATAAATAAAGAAAATAAGTGAGTCCCATAACTCAAACATAAAAAAGTTACTATAATTAGACACTGTGCACTAAATCATTATTCTCACACATTCTTAATAGTAATATATTAAAAATTTAACTACCTGCTCGCGTTCTTGTAGGAAAATAACGAAAATATCTGTTGAAACAAGCGATTACCGCATAAGTGGTTATTGCTGTAATGACAGTTTTGGTTTTTTAGGTAGAGTTAAAGTGTTGTTGGCATGAAACATAATCGAAAACAAAAATATAAATTATAAAAAAGTAAAAAAAAGTGTTTGGTAAATTAAAAAGAATTTTTTTTATATAATAAAAAAGCATTTTAAAATAAAAGGAAAACGGCGTTGTAAATTAAACAAAAAAACATTGCGTTGTAAAATAAAATGTATATAAGATCAAAAATAAAAAGCAGGAATCTTTACCAATAAACACACATTTTTTATAATACCCGTTTTGGTCCGTTAGGGATACAATTTTTTCTGAAAACAAATATTTAAAAAATATTAAGTATACATGTAGAACATTTCTTAAATAGCTTTTTGCTTTAATTTACACCATATAAACTTAAATGGTTAAATAACCATACTTAAAAATAAATGGGTTTATATGTATACATATATATTTTTTTACTAAACTCAAACTGTATAAAGCTAAGAAAATTATGAATGGCATAATATCTGAATTTATGCACAATAATTGCCCATAAAGAACTTAACAAGAATTATTGAAAGAATATTTTCTCATATTTAAAACTTAGTCACTTTATACACTCACCTTGGCATTTCTGTTTCTGCAGGAAAAGAATAAATAAACTCGGATAAAATATCTGAAAGACGGAAAAATGTTGTTCTTTGTAAATAAATTAAATTATTAGCCGAAATTGTATTATAAAATTAAATATTAAAATAAACTTTTTTTGAAACGACCCACTTCATCAACTGCTTCGTTTGAACTAACAGATGTGTATACACACACATATGTACGTACATATTTACGCACAGGGTTGCATTTCACGCCTGCAATGTATTTCAAAATATTCTTACTCATAAAATATGTAAATATATTGAAATCATTTCATTTATTATCAAAATAAATATCGAAATGTATAAAAACTGCAAAATATATTGATATTCAAATAGTTATAGTTCATATAATTGAAATGACATTATTTTTCATAAAAAAACAATAAATTTTATCCAAATCACAAAATTTGTTTAGTTCATAGGCATACATTTTGTTCTACATTTCCATACTAAATTGCTTTAAAAATATACCTACACAGCAACCCTGTATAGAGATTTCACTCCATTTCTTCTTGGAAATTTCAACCCTGGGCCTCGGGTTGCTGTGTTAGTTAAGCTAGTTTGACACTGTCTACAGTGTCAAAATTGGGGTGTATTAGAAAGAGAGAGAAATAAGGATAACTTACTTGTAGACCTGTACTATGCTCAAAACTTTGCGTCCAACTTCAGAGGTATGCTACAATGAACGCCTTGACGCTTCTCTTTTATACATTTGTTTTCGTTATTTTTTTCTTTGCATTCAGAGTGTTTTGGTTAATTTATTAATTTAATATAGAAAATATGAATTAATTATTATTTCCTCCAAATTTTAACCTTGCTTCAACTTTGAGGACTCCAATTTGCCATGCTTCGATTAAATACGTATACGGAACTTTTCTGTCAAAGTCAAAGTTTGAGGTAAAGTCAAAATAAAGCTTTATGTAACTGACCCTTTATGTATTCGACCCTTTACATAAGTGTGATGCGGTGCATTTCCGGCTACCAAAAAACACACTGCCGATGAAGCACGAAAATTTAAGGTTACATATCGATATCGAAATTGATGACTCAGTTACCCGGTTTAAAGCATTGTGTATCAATACATAATATTGATACACAATGGTTTAAAGAACCGGTTGCTCGACTCATATAAATGATTTTTTTAAAAGCATGGATCAAATAACATTTAGAAACCAAACTCATCTCAACAAAAAATAAAGAATGGAACTATGGGTATCTGTTATTTCAATATCTCCCATACTTTCAGAGATATTAAATTAGTAGGGCTTGATACCTCTCCCGACCATTTTGGATGGTATCTGTGATAGTCCCGAAAAATCTTGGGACTACCGTTTTTCAAAAAGCTTCGGCATTCGATGCCTTGACGTGAGATAACATATTTCTAATCGGAGACTGAAACCCGATTTTGAATACCAAACACAAACACAAATCTGAAAATATGTAATCTAAATTGTATTCACCACGAAGTTTTTGCCACGCTGGCACCAGTAAAATATACTACCTCCGGTTGACCTTTAACGATACTCAACAGTCGTAATATGTGTCCAAAGCTTTATAAAAGATATTGTCCTTTATACTATGTGAGGCACCGAGTCGTGAAAGTTTTTGACAGTATCGGAATTTCAGAGATTCAAAATGACAATCCCGGGGTCTTGGAATTTTTGGGATTATCTCAGATACCATCCAGAAAGGTCGGTATCAAAATACGCGTTTTGACCTCGGTATTCATAATCCGAAAGCGAAGAGTCGACATTCTATTTCTGCCAAAAGATATCGCCGGTTCCAAAGTAAACAGATGTATTTACTTTTAAAAATTTTTTGGGAAAACAGCATTTTAAACTTTTATTTTGTCATAGAACTCCATTGTAAAAATGAAATTTTGAATGCCGCTTCAAAAAACAATTTAAATTTTGAAATACTTCTGTTTACTTTGGAACCGGCGATATGTACATATATAAATAACATGAGTCACGCCCCAATTTTGGGATCGGACCATGATGCAAAGTACAGGTGACCGCATGGCGACATACACCCGTGCATACATAATTTTTGTATGTGTTTTGTTGTTGTCTTTTGTGTGCGTACTGTCAAAATTGCACTGAAAAATTGGCAATATGTCAAAATTTGGGAAAAAAACTTCGTAAACTGCTGTCTCATGCCGCGACCTTCTAGTTGAATCATGCATCGGACTCGGTAAATTTATAGGTTTTTTGTTAATAACTTCTTACTGAAATAAAAATTTTAACTTCTGCTTTCGGATTATTGAAATCGAAGTCAAAACGCGTCTTTTATACCTCTTCCGATCTTTTTGGAAGTGTTTTAACAGTTCGTGGGGCTTTATTTAAGTAATTTCAGGGATCCCGAAGCTCGGGATTTGAATAGATATAGTTCCGGGATTTCAGGTTCAAAAAATTGCATGGTAGGCCCGGGCCTAGGGTACTAGGGTAGCTGTGAAAGTCCCTAATTGTCTATGGATATATGATGGGCTTTTTTATACGATCCTATATAAATTATATGTATGTGCTATAGTACCGATCGTTCAGATATGCCTACAATGTTATTTGATCAATTTTTTTTAATGAATCCGAGACATGTATGCAATATGAGAGGTACCCAAAATATTGATTTTTATATATCGACCGATATTTATGAAAAAATGTTTATGCTCAAATTTTTTGGGTAGGTCCACATTTTTTATGTACATATGTGTACATCCACACAAACATGTGTTTTGTGTTCTTCTACCCGAATCATTTTTGCTACCCGATGGCCAACAATGCCATCAATATGGCGGTTATACACGAACACTGCACGAATATCATCGGATATATGACGCTTCGTATGCGCTCACTCGCTCGCACCAAGTCTTCTGTTTTCTTCCAGCACAAGACCGGCTATTTGAATGAACCCAAGCCATGGCAAAATAATTGAATGGTAATCGCAGCCCAAAACAGAATACGAAATTACCGTTTTGGCCCGAACTTTTGTGTCAAAAGCAGTGGCAAAACAACAAACGCATAAAAACACGTGAGCAAACGATATACTTATTTTTCCTGGCTTTTTACTTGTTTTTCCACATTTTCTAAAGAGATTATCACAAAGCACTCACTAAATTTCTTTTCACAACAATTTTTTTTCTAAAAAAATTAACTAAAACTCATTAAAACACGCAAACGAATTCCGTAGCTTTTCCACGAACTTTGCAAAGAATGTAAACAAGAAAACAAAAAGGGTGATAGTTTGAGTGATAAAAAATCAACAAAGCATGAAAGAACCGTTAGCCACAGCTGTCAATACAACCAGTAGTTATTGAGCCATGACCCAAGCAAATGCTGTTGAACAAGTCAGCCGACGACCAAGCTGATATGAAAAATTTTTATTCACATCACCAAACCGAATCATTTTTCGTCGTCGTCGCCATATTGAAATCGAAGCGAGTCGTGTGAAGTTGTTTGCTGTGTACAGAGAAAATTTTTGCAAAATTTTAAAATTCATTCTGATTTTACATTCATTTAATTATTAAATATAAACAATTTTAGTGCAACCGATTTGTGTTGAAGCAGCATTTTATGTGTGTGCATATGTGAATGTGTGCTAAGGACGTAAACAAAACAACAAAGCAAAAAGAATTATAGATCATTTGTGTGTGGTTTTGTGCATGAAAATAACACCGGAATTGTGTCAAAGTGCTGTACAAATCTTGGGGAAGTGATAATTTGCAGCCTAGTCAATTGATAAATCCGATTTTGCATATAAAATTGCACATACAATAGTCAGCGAAAAGTCGAATTTTGTGTCTCAAACATAACCTATAATTGGTGCAAGGCGAGATGGAGGTAGCAAGCACCACCTCAGCGTCGGCGGTGTCAACGACGGCGCCAGTTCCAACACAGCCATCTTCCACAAACGACAGCGGCGATGGTGAGTAGTTCAGTAGTGTTACCAGAAACTTGATACTTTTTTATGCGCTAGGATCTAGCAATAGAATTGTTATTTTCGAGTGCCTAAAAGTTTGCCTTGTTTTCTAAAAATAATTTTAAAAAATCTTTATTTTGCCTGCATTAACCTATTTTTTTAAATATTCTAGAATTAGAATTGCACTCCTTAAAGTATGCAATTTCAATTGCAAAATTTTTAATTTTTATCCAGAATTATATAATTTTTTTTTATAAGAGTGGCAACTTCACAATTCATACATTCACATATTTTATACATTCCACAGTCCAAGTTTCTCTTTAGCCAGTTTCCGAACCATAATTTGTGAACTTGCATGTTCTACAAATGTGTCTTGGCTCTTTAGCCAACTTGAATGGTCGCCATCTTCATATTTAGCAAGAACACAAACATCCGCTACAGGGTGTCATGCATATGATGAAAAGCTCATACAGATGGCGCTATGAGGTTGCATTTGAAAGCGCGCCTTCGTGCGATTTCCGATAAGTTCCGTACGAGTTTGCGCTTTTCACTGGTACAGGGTGTAGCATGAGCGTTGCTGGAGTAATTTCGATTGTTAGAGATGGGTTAATCGATAACGCGATACTTTTTAATGTAAAAAGTGTGCGATAGTTCGATGAAAGCAACAGTCAGATAATATCCTGGGACAGGGTGCCAAATTCGCCTTGTTCAAGTGTTCGATTAATTTTGATTCTTACTACATTTTATTATTGAGCGATCGATACTTTTTTCTTCCGATATATTTTAATTGATATCAAATTTTTTATACAAGCATATGTATATCGATCGAAACTTCTTATCCTCCGATATATTTTGATTGATCGATATATTTTTAAGATAAATCAGAACCATCGAGGTAATTCCATTCTACATAACTTCATATATGTTGGTTATATGGAATTTCGATATCGATAGTTTTTTAATTGATATTTTCAATTTATCGATACATTTAACATTATTTCAGATTTAGCACGTCACCACGGAAACTAATTATACAGAACCGATAAGCATACGATGAAAATCGATATTTAGTTCAATACCTGCTACATGTCTTGAAAAAGTAATTTCGATTAATTTTGATTGTTATGATCGACCGATACTTTTAGGGTCTGTTGCATAAAAGACGATAACGCCTAATCGGTGATTAACTTGACAGCTAACCGTAAAAAATACGTCAATTAAACTCCGGTTATTGGTTATCTGCTTTTATGCAAGCGGCCGTTAATCGATATTTTTTTATTTATCGATACATTTTTTGTTTATATATATTTTATCGATTTTTTATCCCATTATAATTTGAAACAAAAAAAATAATAAGCATCGTTAGTTCGATAACTCGATAAATTATTTCTTATATGGTACATTATATCGATAACTCTATTTCTCGATATTTATTTGAAATAAATCCATTCAAATTATTCTCCTATTGATCAACCACTTTTCTTTAATTTCAGAAACTCTCAAATTTGATCCCAGCTTATCCGAAGAAGAAAAGCGCTTTTATATTCGAGCCTATCCGAATGTAGATCTAGTGCGGGAGCGTAAAGTACATTGTACCACTTGTAAGATACATGTTGGCACCGCACCAGCTCAAGCGGCCAATATTCGTATGCATCCCATTTTGCGTGTAACGCATTGTTTGAAATGTCACGATTTTTATAACAGTGGCGAATTTAGCAAAGGAGAAGATGGTTCCGAATTATATTGTCGTTGGTGTGGACAAGGTGGCGAGGTATACTGTTGCTCCAGCTGTCCATATGTGTTTTGCAAATCGTGCATCGTTAAGAATCTATCGCGTGGAGTGGTGGTCGATATCGAACAAAATGAAAATTGGAATTGTTTCAGTTGTGCACCCAAAATATTATGGCCGCTACGTGCACAACATTGGGCATTAATACGCTACATTGAGAAGCAAAAAAAGTAAATTTTTATATACCCAAAACTGTTTAATATGAATTTTGATTTTCAATTTTTGAATTTTTCATTTTTATAGGTTCATTGAAACAGGCAACCATAGTGAATATGAAAAGAGATCTCTTTTTTCAAATGATCGCTCCACTTGCTGTCGTCTGGCCAAAGCAAAATGTGGCAATATGTCCGATTCTTTAGAGAGTTTAGATTCAACAGCATCGCGACGCAGTCATGGCAGTGCTGGCGGAAAGAAGCAATCAAAATCGCCTGGCTCATCCTCACACACACCACCCGCGAAACGTGCAAAAACTTCGAACGATGATATCGTCTGCACGCCAGATTTGTTAAGCATGTTGGAACCAGACTGCCAACTGACCGTGCAACAGAAAGGACGTCCTTCCGCACCCTCAACATCAACACCCAAAGTTATATCATTACCAACAAACCATGGTGGCCTCACAATCAAGGCACACACTAATACACCACCGCCATTAGTTTTACGCAATACCGGTCTACCAATGCGCCATCCATCACCTGCTCCAGTTGTACGTCGTACAGTTATTGGTGCACGTAATAATACACCAGCTGCCGGTAGTCATACACCTGTTTATCATACTATCAATGGTTATCGCATCGATTTAAATTCAGCTGCTCAACAAGAAACATTCCGTTTACCAAATGGCAAGCTCATACAAGTTAAACGTCAAGGCACAAATGCCAGTCCGACTGGCAATCAATCGCCAACTAATAATAATCCATGGATGCGTCAACCAAGTCCCATAACAACGCTACAACATGCTGCAGCTGGTCGTCCCATACAAATAACACCAGCAAGTCCTCATGCCACACAACACTATTATACAGTACAAAATCAGCAACAACAACAAAATACCATGCATCACCCACAAATGTTGCGTTATAGCAATACGACAGTGACACCGATTGGTGGACAAAATGGTGCTGTACGTAATGCACAAATACAAGTTGTTAATGGTATACCTGTAGCACCAACTGCTACACCAACCGGTGCACAACAATCAGCTAATGTGGCAACAGCAGTACGTGCACCACTCATGATACGTCATGTATTCCCCGACACTGCTATCGGTCAGGCGCGTAACCAATTACAAGATCAAGTATTTAATGCTATGGAGATTTGTCAGCATTTGACGGGTAAAGTGCAAACTTTGACTAATTCAAATGCGTATAAACAGGCGCGTAATTATCTTGAAGTAAAAGAACTCTACATACATTTGTCATATCTGTTGACATATGCTATTGGGCGGTTCAAAGGATTGCAAGATAAATGTTTAGGTGATATGCGACAATTGGGGTTTGTTAACGATGCTGACAGCTTGGAGAATGGACAACTGGCGGCAGGTATGTGGACGTTTGCTGTTTGTTTTTTTCTTATTTGGGTCTTTCTCATGGCAAATCGTCGAATGTTGCGTAACGAACTCTTCTGATGTGAATAGAATTTGGAGGGGAGTTTAGTTATAAAATATTTAGAAAATTGTTTAACATTTTTTCTTTGGAAAAAAAAAACTAACTCCCCAACAAATTTTATTCAAATCGGAAGGGGATAAGTTCATCTATTTCCCATGAAAAGACTGCCCTTTAAAAGAATATCGAATACGAGTTTATTTTAATGCTTTCGTTTGTATGTACATAGTATTTAGTTTAAACGGGTGCAATATTGAAGTATATTTCCAAGCGCTAATCTTTCAAAGCAATTTTAACTTAAGTAGCGTTAACTTAAGCTTTTAGTTGAATTATTGGTTTCAGTTGAGTTTGAAGCGCTTTGAAAAATTTAGCTACGTTAATTCGGGTCATTCGAAAATTATAAAGTCTTCTCGGTTGAGACATTTTTCTCTACAGTCATTGTCTTGAGTCATTTGTTGTGCACATGGACTGCGTTATATATTTTTTTTAGTTCTCAAGTGTAAAAAAAACGGTGAAACCATGAATAAAATATAAATCATATCAGCCAAAAATGTAAGTACGCAGCAATAGCGAATATTTGATGCGGATTGAGTTCAATTTCATTGACTTTCAGCAACAAAACTCTTCGTCATGCGCTAGAAGCTTTTACGCGAAGAGTTTTAACATGGACTACATTTATTTTTAAATACGCGAAGCTTTTTGAGATAGTTAAAGAACAGTATTTAATAGTAAAGTTAATTTATGTATTTATACATCGTATTACTCAGTAGAGCAACAGTAGAATCAGCTCAAGTTCAAGGAGAGTTTTTTTTACTGACAGTGTATAGCAGCCGGCTGGGTAATTTTTTTTAAGAGATTGATAATTGATAATCTCCCCGGCCTTCTTTGCGTCTCTTGTGCAATTAGTGTCCTTTTTTGTTTGAAAGTGTATGAAAGAAGTGTTATACAGGGCCAAACTGAGATCTTCGAAAAAATTAAAAGCCGCATATTTTTAATCAAATAATATTTCCTCTTACATACAAATACATATATACGAAATTTGCTTATTAAATAAAGTGGTCCATGTGTAAGCAAAATGTCTGAAGGCAAATGAAATTCGCAACTCGATAAGCACTTTTTGTTGCAGAGCATCAAATATGATCGTTTAATTACATTTACATACCATCAAAAAAAATTTAACATAAATACATTACAAATTTCAGGCGTCGATTATGTACGTTACGGACAACTGGAAGATATAGATCTTTTCAATATTAGCGCCAACAGTTTTCATAATCAAGTTTATGAATATCGCAAAAGTTTATATGCAAATTTGGAAAAAGGAGAAGATGGTGATGATAAAAAACCACCACTATCGCCGCTAATGCCATTGGGTCAACATAAACGCAACGGTGCTGATGGCGCTGACGCTGATGGAGACGAAGATAATGATGAAGATTTTGGTGGTGCAACGGATAATGATACAACATGCGATAATAGTTGGATGCGCGGTAATGATACAACAAGAACAACACATATGAATTCAACCGCCTACAATGAAACAGATCAATCATACTATGATAATGGCGATGGGGATGAAATGGGTGCTGATGTTGATATGGATGATGATGATTTTGACAACGATGGAGGTGGTGGTGGTGGTGGTGGTCGCAGCGGTGGCAATTTCGGCCAATATTCCTCATCACAACAATCTTCATCATACTATGTCAATAAAGCACATTATGGCACTGAAGATTATATGAGTCAGGAAGAGGAAACGCATGCGCGTGATCGCAAATTAGCACGTCTCGTACAACAATATCCATCTATTTGGTGTACACGCCATCCCGATTATGGCAATTTCGAAGTGACACGTAAACATTGGAACACTGTCGCATCACATTTCAAACGCACCGAAAATATTAAATTACGTTGGAAGAATATACGTAAACGTTATGTGCGTGTTGAGCGGCGTGTACGTGAAGGCAAACGTTTTAATGGTTATTTTGATAAAACAACTAATTTTCTGGCTAATCGTGAACTGCCCCAAGATCAATGGGTCGAAGTGGATTGTGGTAGTGATAATGAAGGTGAAGCTTTTACGCGTACAGATCTTGATGCAGTTGAGAAAAAATTGAATAAGCTTGTACACCAACCACGCGCTGACGATGGTGGTGATAATGATTTTGCTCTGCCGCCGTTGAGTGAAAATCCGATTGAAATACGTGCACTCGATCTAAAAATTATTAATTTTGTTAAATGTAATCCAGTGCTGTGGCGTAAATCCGGCGACTCACAGTATAATCACATTGATGAACAATCACGTAAATCGCTTTGGACACATCTGTGGAAGGGCACACGTTTGCCAGGTAAATACTTTAACATTTTTTGGGGGGTTTCCAAGGCAGTTCGAAATTGCGCAAATAGCTCAAACTTACTAAAGAAACGGTCTAAATTAGTAAAATGTTGAAATTTCTAAAACTGCTAGAATTTGGTAAAACAATTCAATTTTTCAAAATATTTCGAATTTCAAAAACTTGTTGAACATGAAACCATTTTCAATTTAGCACTAAGCTCGGTTTTTTTGATAATAATGTAGATTTCAAAAAACATTTCGAATTTAAATAACCTGAATTCCTGCTAAAACTGGTCGAATTTAGAAAATATTCTGTCGGGAAATCGAGTTTTTAAAACTGCTGGAATTTTGAAAATACATATTCAGAAGTCAAGAAGTTTTGGAATTTCTAAAACAGGTCGAGTTTCAGACCACTTGGAAAATGGCGGTTTTAAAACTGGTCGAATTTGTATTATATCTGAAAGTAATAAAATTTCTAAAACTGGTCCAATTTCGAAAACATTCTGAATGCTGAAAATGTTACAATTTCTAAAAATCGTCGAGCTCAAAAATTGAAACATTGAATTCAGAAAAGCGAATTTCGGAAATAATACAGTTTCGGAAAATAGAGTTTTTAAAACTGACCAAATACTATAAATTCGGATAATTTTGTGTTTTTTAAATCTTGTCAAATTTTGAATGCAGCCTGAATTCTGAAAGTGTTTAAAACAGGGGCCTTGTCATGTAATTCGATCCGAAAGAAATTTCGTTCGAATTTGAAAAAAATTGTATGTGATTTCACAGCTTTCGAATAGCATTTACTATAGAATCGAATTACATGATAAGGCCCCTGATCGAATTTCGAAAATAGTCTAAATTCGAAAAAGGTTGAAATTTCTAAAACCGATTGAATTTCGAAAATAGTCTTAGTTCGAAAAATGCTTAAATTTATGAAACTGATCGAATTTCGAAAATAGTATGAATTCCAAAAAGGTTGAAATTTCTGAAACCGATTGAATTTCGAAAATAGTCTTGATTCGGAAAGTGATTAAATTTATGACACTGTTCGAACTTCGAAAATAGTTTAAAACTCTGAAAATGTTGAAATTTCGAAAACTTATGATGCAAGGAAAACTACTAAATTTCATTCGTATCGTAAGAAGTCGATTTAATAAAGAAATATCCGTAGTGAAATTAGTAACCATTGTTGATTAACCAAAACTTTTCATACTTTTTTTTTTGCAGATGTCAGTTGTGAGGACATAATTGATCGTTGGACACATTTATATGAAATGTACAAATCTTTTCGCTTAAAAACCATCAAGGACGAAAACAGGCGAGCAACTATGGAAGTAAAATATTCTAAATACTTGGCAAAACTTTATTTTCTCTATAAAATTGTCGAGGATGAATTACGTAACGAAGATTTGAATAATATTGATATTGACTTATCGAAAGATATGCCTGAAAATGATAAGCGTTTGCAAGATGAACCAGACGATAAAGAGTTTCTGCAAAATTTAGTACGCTCTGTACAACGTTATCCAATGTTATGGGATAAATTAAATATCGATTATTATGACACAATATTACGCGAAAATATTTGGCAAGACATAGCTAGCGAGCTTAAAGATTACAAACGTAAGTGGTTGATAAGTTGCGAAAAGAAAATTTTAATATCCTTTTGCTTTCTATTTTGTTAGGTGACGCCGATGCTGTTAAAAAACGTTGGCAACTGGCTATTTTCAGTTATCGACGCTACTGTCGTGAACGACGCACATTACCGAAAGATAAACCATTGCCGAAATATTGCCAAAATTTACCAATAGATGAAATGTCTTTTGTGAAATAAATAAGTGGAACGCTTCAATTTTGGCTAAACTTAAAGCTTTCATAAGTACATACATTTTTCGCAAATACATATTTTTTAACCAATTTTAATTTTCTCGAATACTGTAATAAAAAAAGTCATTCAGATGTAGTACATACATACATAACATAGTTTTTCAATGTTTAAAAGGCAAAAAAGTTTAGTTTGTAATAATAATTTAAGAAAATTTGTAATCAATTAGTATTAAGCTACATTTACACTGCACCAAATGCGTCAATTTTGGCCAAGTTTTTTCGAGACCGTAGATGAATTTGATCACAAATTAGGTCAAATTAAATAAAATTCGTCTAATTTGGCAAACAAATTCATTCTTCGGACATTCTCGAAATAACTTCGCGAAAAGCGACGCATTTGGTGCAGTGTAAATGTATTATTCGTCTGCTTTAGGCGAGCGTGCGTATACTTTACATATAAAGATACATATAATTATGTGCTAAAATAAATTTTTGATTTTACTATTTAAGCTGTCATTGCGATTTGTTTTATTTTTATTTTAAAAATCATCAAAAATGTTTATTTTAAAATAATTTTTTTTGATAAGAACCGTCTATATCGGAATTTCTTTCTAAACCTCTATGTCTAGTAGTAGTTGAGATAGAGAGTTATGAAATCAAATTCAAATTACAGGTTGGTGGAAAAAACATAAAATTTAGTAAAAAATACGTAAATAGAATTTGAAAACTGGTCATTAAAATAATTTTAATTCCAAAAGGGTTTGAATTAATAAAACATCAAATTTTAAAAATAGTCTAAATTCGGAAAACTTTGAAATTTCTAAAAGTTTTCAAATATCAAAAATAATTCCAATTCGGAAAATTTTGGAATTACTTCTTTTTGGTATAATTTTGAAATAGTCTGCATCCTGAAAGTGTTGACATTTATAAAATTGGTCGAATTTCGAAAGTTTTTAAGTTTAAAAACTGGCCCAATCCCGAAAATAGCCCAAATCCGAAAAATAGTGGAATTTCTAAAACCTGAATTTCGAAAAAATTGAATGTTGGAAATTTCAGAATTGGTCGAATTTTGAAAAGAGGCAGAATTCTGAAAGTGTATAAAATTGGTCGAATTTCCAAAATAGTCCAAATTCGGAAAATATCATTTCAAATATAATAAACCGTTCAAATTGAAATTTTGAAAGAAAAAAATCGAAAAGCGTCGAAGTAAAACATAAAGCTCGAATTTATTAGGTAGTTTGAATATCAAAAAAAAAGTAAAAATAAACTTTGTAAACTATTCGTTGTTTACAAATATTGCATTTCGAAAAAATCGAATATTAAATTTAATTTCGAAAAAGGCGGTTCAATTTTCGAAAATAGTGTGAGTATCGAAAAAATTAAAATGTCATAATGGCAGAATTTCTGTAACTTTTTTTATAAACCAATTCAAGTTCGAAACTTTATAAAAACGAATGCTTTTCATATTTAGCAAAAGCTCTGATTTATAAAAAATTTTCAAACTAAAAAAATTATTTAAATTTCAAAAAATGGAAGTTTGGAAAAACCCCAAATTCCAAAAGCGAGCCGAATTTCGAAGCCCGCTTTGGAACTCTTATGTACGTCTAGCGGCATTCCGGGTTTCGCTTGGAAATTATACATAACTATAGTTAAATTTTATTAAATGTAAATATGTAATAAAATAACAAAAGCAGCATCAACGATATTAACAAAAGAACATGTCTTTAATTTTTAATAGATAAACAAGCAAGTGACGACGAGGACAACGAAATAGAAATTGTGGAGCCACACACCGATACGATAACACTTGACTCGGACAACGAAGAAGACGAAGTGGCAGCAAAAAAGGCAACGAGTTCACCAAATAAGCCCCTAACAGTGGTGGCACAAAACTCTTCTGGAACTGAACTGCTTATAGCACCAAGCAGCACAACAAATGCAGCCGCTGCAACAACAACAACTGCAAATAGCAACTCCAGAGGCATAACGGTAAATAAACCAGCCGATAAAATGGAGGAAATGGATATCATGTCAGCAGCGCGCACTTTTCTTGTTAGTCTATTAGAAGTGGATTCAGATGCAGCAGACGCTGGCAGCGATTCGTCACAACAAAAACCCAAACAACCACGCAAAAAGACAACAAACAAACCCAATCCCACATTGCTTAAGCAAAAGGAAATGCTCGAACGTGAACGTTTAGAAGAGATGAAACGTAATGATCAAAAATTGAAAATGAAATGTGAAATTTCGTTGAAAAAAGCTGAAGAAGAATTTCCATTTGCTAAGGATATGTTGGAAAAGCACGAAAGTATTTCAAAGACTGAAAAGGAAGCAAAAGATAAAGAAAATGCTGAAAAAATGGAAACTGATGCAGAAGAAGTAGAGGACAAAGATGAAAAGGAGACGAGCAGCGGTGAAACTACAAAAGAGAATATTGATCAAAATGAATCGGGAGAACTAGAAATATTGACGGTGGAATTAGAGAGTTCCGCTGAAGGTGGCAAGGAGGAGAGGGCAGTAGTGATGGTCGAAGCGGATAAATCGTCAACAGATAAGTCTGAATCGGAGGATAATAGCAAACAATTTACGATTGTTATGGGCGGTGATGAAGATGATGACGACGACGATGATGATGATGGCAACAAAGGGAAGTCGTTAATTATAGAAGTTGAAGGCAGCTCCGCCAATGAAAATAATAAAATTAAACCACTCGAAGTGCTTATCGATGCAAAGGAGGTAGAAGAAAATGATGACAAGGAACACAAAGAAGTAGCTGAAAGCGCTAGCGACGAAAAGCCCAACAAAGATAAAGTTGAAACAGTAAGCGAGTGCGCCAGGCGTGTGATTGAGAGCGTAAAAGCTAGCGAGAAAAAAGCAGAAATGGAAAAGAAAGAACAACAAACTGTGAAGGATGATACAGAGTCAGCCACAAAAACGACGCCTACAACAACAAACACCGATAAGGTAAAGGATACTTCAGACAATGGGGACAAAAGCGCATGCGCAGCTGCCGATGACACTATCGAACCAATTATGATTGAAGACACCGATATTGCAGATTCTATAGAATCACCAACAAAAATAAGTCGTAAAACAATTTGTGATGAGAAGGAAGTAGAGACAGAAGTGGTTGTGGAGGCGGCAGACACTTGTGCTGCAAACAAAATTTCAACAGAAAATAGCAAAGCTAGCGAAGAAAACAAAATGGAAAATAAAACAGAAAGTGTTATGCCTGAAACGAATAATGATGCAGAAGAAGAAAATAAAAAAGGTGATAACGTGGCTGTAGTCACTGCTGACCCGCCAAGTGCTGCTGCAGAATTAAATGAGCCCGAAATTGATGTTGAAAAAGAAATTGAAGCGCTCTTGAGCAAAGTACCAGAGGAAACGGCGGCAGATGAAGGCACTAGCGGGCCTAAAACAGTGGCTGCAGATGCAATTAAAAGCACGCCAAAAGAAATCCTTGATCAGCTAGACACAGAAATGACCACAAAAATGACTACAGAAAATACCACAGAAACGCCCGCAGAAACAATCACTGCTCCCGAAGGTACCGCGGCGACTATTGCCGCTCCCGAGATAATTGATGAAATAGTAAAGGAATTGTTGGAGAGTGAAAGCCCTGCAGCGCAGACTTGAGCCAATGCAATTTAATGGGTTGTGTAAAATTGAATTTGGGCAATAGATAGCAGTTGTCACAGCTGATTTTTACTTACATACATAGATATTCATTAGACCTCATGCAAAAAAAGATTAGCTTTTGCACAGCCTCGATTTATTGAATAAAAGCTGTGCAAGTGCTCGATTTTTATGCGTGAGGCACATTATTTTTACGAATTAGTATGTACACCAAATACATACGATTGTCTGTAATAAATGTAGGCTTAGTAGGTATAAAATATACTACCTAAAAATATACATTTGTAAGTTATGCGCCAGGAAAACAGGAAATTGTTTGCCAAGCACATTTGCGCTACGTATTTTAGGTCTACTATCTATATAACTTATAAATTATGCTAAACGTCGTAAATGGCGACTGAGTGGAAGATGGTCCTAACTAGGCTGCTGTTTTCTACAATCTCTTTATAAGCTAATGGTTAAAGGATATCTGATTTCAAAACTTATGTAAAAACGCTCTCATAGATTAAATATATAATCAGACGAAATATGACGATCTTTTACTCAGTTGTTTATATACAAATTCGAAAAAAAACTTTTTTCGAGCGTGCATCAGCTATTGTCTTTAGTTAAGATAAGTTCTTTTTTTCATTTGCCTTATAATATTGACACATTAAATTTTCTTCAAATTAGAGGAACTGAATTATATAAAATATATACATAAAAGTTTTAATTTATGTATACATTTATAATATTATCATAATTATTTCGATAATTCATATCATTTCTGTACACAGGTTTACGTGCGAATATTCGTTTGCACATATTTGCATTGCATTGTGTTTGTTGAAAAATTAACAAACAAAAAACTAGCAGGAGCATGTAAGTCACATTTAAAAAATCATGTTCGCAACCTAAGTCTTTTGTTTTTTTGTTCAACTTACTATACAAGTTTAGGTTTGCTGCTTAAATCTTTTGTTTTCTGTATCTTTATCTTACGATTAATAGCCGCTTCAATTATTCGAAAACGAAATACATGCAATGTTGAGCAATACTGAAATGAATATGAACTATCAGATACTTAGCTTGCTGTTTCAAGAAACCTGCAAATCAAGCGCAATTATTGTATTTTTCTTAATAAGTTTTTCATTTTTCAATTAAACTCAAATTTTTTAAATTCATTAAAAAAAAATGAATAATAAAATAAATAATTACTACCAAAAGTGTTTTCTTTTTGTTGTTACTAAAAGGTTTGTTGTTTGAGATACTAACCCCAACCATAACATGTGCATTCAAATTCTTCAAGTCGCTTTCGAGATAGTAGCACCCAAAGTTTTCGAACTTCGAACTATTTTCAAAGTTAGACCTATGAACACCTTTTCGAAGTTCCCGAGCTTTCGAAGCTCAAATTATTTTCAAAGTTATAGCTGTCAAATTTTTTTCCAAGTTCAAAAGTTTTTTAAGTTCGAATCAAAAAGTTATAGCTATAACCATCTTTTCGAAGTTCCGAAGTATTCGAAATTCGAATTATTTTTAAAGTCATAGCTACGAGCATCATTTCGAAGCTACAAAATTTTCGAAATTCGAATCATTTTCAATGTTATAGTTATAAACATCTTATCGAAGCTACAAAGTTTTCGAAATTCGAATTATTTTCAAAGTCATAGCCACAAACATGGGCCCGTAGTCATAGTCGAAATAAAGTAGGTACCAAAGTTAGCGTCGGCTTTTTGACAGAATTCAAAACGGCATATCTGTCAAAAAAGCTGACGCTAACTTTAGTACCTACTTATTTCGACAATGACTACGGGCTATCATTTCGAAGTTCCAAAGTTCTTAAACTTCGAATTATTTATAAATTGATATCATCATTTCGAAGCTGCAAAGTTTTCGAAATTCGAATCATTTTAATGTTGACAAATTTTATCTACTTAATCGAAAGAAGCAACCAAATCTCGATTGACCTAATGAAAACTAGTCTTCATAAAGTCTGGTCTTCATTAGGTCAAATGGTGTCAAATTTCGTCGTTTTTATCTAGATTTGGTAACTTATTTCGATAAAGTCGATGGAATTGCAACTATAATGCTATGGATAAACACACGGCGATTATCTCCAATAAATCTTCTTTATAGCAAAGAGAATATATCAACAAGAGCCACCACTCGTTATGAAAGCAACGAAAAAGATGGATGCCGTTTTCTTTCAGGGTTTCGGTAATTTCGATATAAATATGTTATTGTCTAATCAAAACAAAATGTGTAAAATAAAATAGACGATAAATGAAATAACACAAGAGTCGAAACAAAAATTTACCAGCTGTCGAATTTACAAATCTGAGGAAAACAAAATTACCGAAACCCTGAAAGAAAACGGCATCCATCTTTTTCCTTGCATTTATAACGAGTGACGGCTCTTGTTGATATATTCTCTTTGTTTATAGCATGTTCATTAGAGCGTATCACCAAAAAAAAGTCGGCCGTACCTCCCCTCATATGAAGTGTTTTTGAAAATCATTTAAAAGAAAAATTATATTTTTTTCTGGCAACCCTATATGTCGCCTAATTGCATTTTTCTTCATATCTTCGGCATTTATTGTCGGATTTTAAAGTGTGATGATACCACAACGTACCTCCCCTCATAAGCGTTTTTGAAAAACATTTAAAAAAAGAGTTGTATTTTTTTTTCTGGCAACCCTAGAAGTCGCCCAATTGCATTTTTCTTCATATCTTCGGCATTTTTTGTCGGATTTTAAAGTGTGGTAACACAACGAAACGCATGAGCTCAATGAACTTTCTTGAGAAAAAACCTCTTTGAGACGAAAAAATTGATGTGTCAAACTTTAAAATCCGACAACAAATACCAAAGATTTGAAGAAAAATGTAATTGGGCGACATCACAAAAAAAAAATTTTTTTAAATGTTTTTCAAAAACACTTCGTATGAGGGGAGGTACGGCCGACTTTTTTTTTTGCCTGTAAGCCCGAGACGCTCTAATGTTCATGCTGCATTTTAGCATTAAGCCCAAAACGCAGGATTTATTTTGTCATTTTTCATACAAATTCTGACACCAAAAGCAACTTAATCCTACAATATTTTTGCATTAGCATTATTAAAGCACATGCACACCCTGTATTCTGCTGCGAAATAATCGTTTCGAACTTGAAAAAGTTCCATCACGTGGGGCTTTTTCTTGACCTTCCATTCTCTGCCATTCGTAAACAATTGAAAATTTTATTTGTTGAAAAACTAGCAAATTGGAGTAAGTGTGTTCAACTAAAATAAAAAAAGTGAAATTGCAATTAAAGCGATGCTTGTGAGACAATATAAATAGACCAAATGTATAAAAAAAGTTCGACTTTTTGTAAGCATGCTTATAACCAAAACGAATTGCAAGCGTGAGCTAAATGCGGCAGCATGAACGCATCTTCGAAATGTATGTCCGAAAATGGTAAACGCATCATTTAAAACTCAGCACGAACACTACATTTTCCTGACACACACAAAATTGAAGATTAACAGCATTGAGGATTACTTCTTTGGTTGTTATTGCACCATATTTTTACCTACCTCGGCGACATCTAGCTTCCGATAGTCGCTTTTTACACGCCGACGCAACATCTATCAGTTTCTACCCTTAATTTCTTTGCGTTTCTTGCTGTTTTTGTTTATTTATCTATGGAGTGTTGCCAGTGCAAATTTTTTAAAACTGCTCAAATCTTCTTTATTTTTGGGAATTTATAATGAAGATTATGCTCAAGTTAATTCCCAAAAATCGGAGTTAATTCGGAATTTGCGCTAATTTATCAGCTTTATAAGGATATTTTCAAAGTTCCAAAGCTTTCAAAATTCGAATTAGTTTAAAAGCAGGCAACCTTTCACAGCAGCGTCAGTGGCAACACCAAAAGCTTGCAGTACCGCTTAGCTTTTTCAGCCTTTAATTTTGGAAGGTTGCTCAAAACCTCTTTGAGGTTTTTACATTTTTCAACACGTCTTTTTGCGATACAAGTTTTTCGATCATTTATTTTCAGTTCTAAAAATAGTTTTTATTACAAGAACAATTTTTAAATCTGACATTTTCACAAGTTATCAGAAACAAAAAACAAAAGAAAATTAAATTTCTTTAAAAAAAATTGTAAATTGTTTATAAAACTAAATTTAACACGGCAAAAACTCTTGATCACTCGCTGATCTGCAAGACGAGCACGATTTCAACGTCTTCTATGAAAACTATAGATCCATGATTGAATTTGTTTTGCCGAGAAGTTTAAATTGGGTCCATCGGGCAAAAACTTCATTCGATCTTGTAACGCCCCGGACTAGTTTGTTATGAGCAACAATTTGGCAGGGATCCCCGGCACACGAGTACAGTAAGACAATGGTTTTTGTTGAATTTTTGAAAACGGAATTTAATCCATTACACTCGTACTTAGCGTGGACGTAGACAACTTATTCGATGTCTATTGTGAGCTACAGCGTCCTGTGGTGGCTAATAACAGAAATTCGAGCAATCAAGGTTTGGGTTCAATTACCGAAATTTTTCCGACAAATTTTCGTGATGAAAAAACAGTAAAAATGTTGCAATTATTCGCAACTACTCCCAGTGAATTTGAAAAGTGAGTAGTGGTAATTCTGTTAAGATTGTGTCCAGATACGGTGACTAGGAGCTTATAAACCCATTTAGTTTGTCCAAGGTCGACGACAAGGATGCCTGGAGCTTTTAGCTTCCTCGCAGCTCTGTTGAATCAGTGGTATTCCCAATCGGCTTCTGTGTGAGTGGCCAGTTATCCCCTCTAATACCTGTTGTCGAAAGACGAGCTGCTGTATTTGGCCACGCTCCAATTAAAACGAAAAAATTAAATAATACTTGTTGTCTTTTCAGTAACTCAGTGATGTTTTATTCATTTGTTTTAACTTCGGATGACCCTCATTGGCGGTTCGGCTTTTGTCGTGCGGAAGGCAAATTAATAACCGTTGTTTTCTCACGCTTACCCTGGCATGAAGTCTTCTACAAAATGTTGACGACCCTTTCAGATTTAAAAGCGCAAACTCCAAATGACTTTAATGCGTTTCTTTCGAGCTGTTATAGAGCACAAGTGCCACCAAAGGGACAGATTAGTAGCGTGCAAGTGGGCGGAAGTCAAAAGGTTAGATGATTATTTTTCTTTGTTAGAACGATGACAGAAGTGACATCACAAGTAACTCATGAATGACTAAAAATTTGTGAAGTGACCTCCTATAATTTTTTCGATGTCATGTATGTTAATGCAATTGCGTGGTGTGACCCCAAACGATTTAACAAAAATACGTACTCCCGAACTATTTTCAAAATTATAGCTATAAAAATCTTTTCGAAGTTCCAAAGCTTTTGAAATTCGAATTATTTTTCAAGTGATAGCGGCAAAAGTCTTTTTCGAAGCTCCAAAGTTTTAGAAATTCGAGTTATTTATTAAGTAAAAGATATTTTCGTTCCAAAGTTTTCGAAACTCGAAATATTTTCAAAGTTATAGCTATGAATATCAAGTTTTCGAAATTCGAATTATTTATTAATTGAAGCTATTAAAATCTTTTCGAATTTCCAAAGTTCGAGAAATTTAAATTTTATTTCGAAGTTATAGCTAACTAATAACTTTTCGTAGCTCCAGAGTTTTCCAAACTCGAATAATATACATATCTAATGTAGTGTTCATGCTCAGTTTTATATGCTGCGTTTACCATTTTCGGACATACATTTCGAAGATACGTTCATGCTGCCGCATTTCTAATACATTTAGCTGACGGTTGCAGGTTAGGAGCATGTTTACAAAAATTCGAACTTTTTTCTATTTATTTCTATTTATATTGTTTCACAAGCATCACTTTTTTTAATTTTATTTGAAAACACGCGCGCGAATTTGCTAGTTTTTCAACAAAATAAATTTTTCAATTGTTTACGAATGGCAGAGAATGGAAGAATGTCAAGAAAAAGTCACTAGTGATGCAACTTTTTCAAGTTCGAAACGATTATTTCGTGAAAATATTGTATCATTTAGTTGCTTTTGGTGTCAGAATTTGTATGAAAAATGACAAAATAAATCCTGCGTTTTGGGCTTAATGCTAAAATGCAAAATGCTGGCCCAGCATGAACAGGCTATAAAGCTGTAAAAATCTTCTCAATGCTATAGCTGTAAATGTCTTCTCGAAGTTCCAAAGTTTTCGGAATTGGAATTATATTCAAAGTAAAATCTGTAAAAAAATTTCGTGGTTCAAACATTTCGAAATTTTAATTATTTTTAATTCTAAACGTCTTTTCGAAGTTCGAATTATATTCAAGGTTATAAAACATCTTTTCGAAGTTCCAAAGTTTTCGAAATTAGAATTGTTTAAAAGTTATAGCTATAAGCATCTTTTCAAAGTTTCGAAATTCGAATAGTATTCAAAGTTAAAGCTGTCAACATCTTTTCGAAGTTTCAAAGTTTTCGAATTTCGAATTATATTCAAAGTTTAAGCTGAAAACATCTCTTCGAAGTTTTCGAAATTCGAACTTTTTATGAAGTTATAGCTATAACATCTTTTAAAAGTTTCTAAGATCTCGAAATTCTAATTATTTTCAGGTATTTTCGTTTGAGCAACCCTCTTTTTATAAATTACCCAGTATTCCTGACAATGTAAGTATAATTCCACTATATTGTGATATATTTGTATGACTTCCGAGATCTTGATACCTCCGGCATTCTAATATGTATAAGGGCCGTTTTTATAATATCCGGGTAACCCAAACCGGAAGATGTGAAATCCTTCGGTTATCTGTCGAATTAAGAGCCGATTAGCTCTAAGCAGAGGTAAAATAAAAAAAATTTAATAAAATTTATTTTACTTACAGCAAAATTTGACAATGCTTCACTTTTTCGCAACACCTCACATCATGCTCTCCATAGTGGCTTCACTAATGTTTGAGCGACGCATCATTATTACATCGCGATATCCTGATAGGCATTCTGCATGCGTCCAAGCTGCAAATGCACTACTTTATCCCATGGAATGGCAACATACCTACATACCAATATTGCCTGCACAATTGAGCGATTATCTTATGGGTCCTATGCCATATTTAATAGGTGTGCCGATGTCGATTTTAGAAACAGTAAGTAATACTTTAAAACTTAACAAGTCGACGGCTGACTGGAAAATCACGGTATTTCAAAATATTCTTCAAAAAACCCTTATTTCAGTATTTTTTTCGAGAAGACTATTTCATAATTTAGTTGAAGAGCCCCCTCCTACCCTATCTTGGTTCTTATTTTATTTTATTGGAAAAGATTTGATTGAGGGCGTTTTTTAAACAAATATCAATTTGGTGGCATTTTGAAAAATATTTGGAAAGAAAGGGAGCCGTTTTATGACCTTTTTGAAAAAAATCTGTAACTAACTTTAGAGTCGACTTTACTGAAAATTCTAGTTTAGAGTCAGTGGAAAGTTTTACATATAAAAATGGTTAAAATTCCATATGTTAACATCTAATTAGATTCATTTTATTTCAATTTCCCCCACTCCAGACTTGCAGAGGTGAAATTGGCGATGCGATAATTTTCAATTGTGATGCTGGAACATATGAAACCTGCTACAAAGATGTACAACATTTGCCAAAACTTTTAATGACTGATGTGGAGAAGCAATTGCGTATTGCTTATAATAAAGGCGATGAACATATTTCATATGTTTTCCTTATGATGATGGTCCGTTTGATGGGTCAATATCGTGATGGTATACAATTTGAAGCGAACACTCCATATTTCTGTGATTTAGCTTTTTTGTCCAAACGTCATCAGAGCAAGCGACCTTTCTTGCAACAATTTATATCCACTTCCATGTGTGTTCACTTCATAAATACACGTTTGAATATGTTGAAGCAGGAATCAATGGTATGGGATCGATTTGAAATGGAAAGTGCCCTACACTCGCAACGAAAGAGTAAAACGTGTAGCTGTCGGCGAAAGAAAAAATATAAGGAAACTGATGAAATATTTGTGCCCCGTAATAGTCTACAAGATCAATTATTTAATGCTATGGACGTAACTGAGTCTATTAAGCTGCAATTAAAACGTCTACAGCAATCTCCTAATTATAAAAATGCGAAAACGCATCAAGATATGAGAGAGTTGTTTGAAAAATACCGTTACATACTTGGCTTTGCAACATCTGCATTTAATAGTTTACGAGCGCAAACTAACGAGGAAATTAATAATCTCGGATATACTGAAATCAGTAATAACCTCTATTCTAATAAGTTTACTCTATTGGATGAATACCTTTAAAAATAATTCTGGTACATTGAACACAATCCTTTTTCTCAAAGATTAAAGCCAATAAGAGAGGTATTGGTCGAAATATGAATAGCTTATCTTAAAAATGTATGTTGAGCTAGTTCTGTCAATAAGCTTTAACTAACTTAAAGTCGTGTTTTAACTTTGGCATTGACTACGGGCCAATATTTTGTGCCTTAACTTTGGCAATATAAGTTTCAAACCCACGCCCGTTTATAAAATCTGTCCGATTTGCATTTTATTTCAAATCCCCAGAAAAAGTTTCTTAAGTTTAATATTTTAGAATTATTTGGGTTCCTATAAATATCTCTCATTTGACCCCATTGTGTTCAGCGTACCTGAATTCTCTGTAGCAGGTATCATATCATATCGACTGCTTCAAAACTTTAAAATATTTTTTAAAAACTTCATATCCCAAATTTTTTGAAAAACTCCCTATTTCCAAATTTGGGCCAAGAACGCCTCATCTGAAAATGAGCTTAAAAAACGCTATATCGCAATCAAATTCTTTATATTTTCAGATGCGATAGGCCGTTTTTGAAACAAATTCTGAAATGGAGCATTATTGAAAAAAATTTGAAGTGGGCCGTTTTTGAAATTTTTTTTAAGTAAAGGCTCATTTACACGGGTCGATTTTTGTCGTTCCACTGCTTTCTACCTTCAAATACAAGGTGTAGATCGATCGAATTGCCATTTACACGGTTGAAGATAAAAAAATCCACCAGAAAATCGACCCGTGTAAATGAGCCTTAAGATGATCTTAAACTCGGCAGTCGATATCCTAAAGCTTTCGGCAGAATCAGTCCGCCAATACGTCAGCTGCGTCACGTACGTCAATTTTAGACCAATTTCTACTTTGACGTATCCGTCTTATCTGGCGTTACGCATACAAACATCCGCAGTCTACTTTGCTGTCAGTTATTTCGACGTACGTGACGTACGTCACGGATTGATTCTGCTGAACGCTTTACTATTTCATTCCAAACGTCTAGCTTTTCAACATGCAGTGTAATTTTTGTGTTTTTTTTATTCTAGGCTCGCGTGTACGACCCACAGAGGCCCCAATCAATGACAGACGGAATGCCTCTTTTACGGCTGGAAATAAGTATTTTAGATAATCGATGTTTAAAATTTTTAAATACTCTCTTGAATGTAAGAATTTGTAAATAAATATTGTTTTGTGAAATTATTATTTATTTTCTTAGTTACTATTTAATAAAACTGTACAGCAGACGGCTTGACATTAGACCAAACCAACTTTTTTCAAGAGTTTGACATTATATAAGTTTGGAGGTCTACCCGCATTACAACAGCAACAACATACGTAAAAAAGTAATTTCCCGGTCGCCAAATGTCGTATAGTGTTATGAGTAGAATTTTGTGAAGTGAACCACTTTTTTGCAAGTTCTACATAAATTCTGAAACCTTTTTGTTTAGTTCACAACAAAAAAAAAAAAAATACTTTGAAAATTTTTGGAAGCTTTTGACCAGTCGAATATTTTTTATCAAATTATTCTTTTTGGGTTTTTTGGCTAAAAAACAATTTTGAAAAATGCTAAAAAAACACCAATTGCAATTTCAATCTTGTTGAAGGATCTTGTGGAACCGGTTTCTATTGTATTGTTTAGAAATTTAGAAAATTACTCTTAAGTTTTTGAAGGACTTTTTTCCCACTTTTGTGGAAAATTTATTAAAAAATTTGCGAGTTATTTGAAAATTTTTTTTAGCTATAACTTGGAAAATAATTTGAATTGTGAAATATGCATTTTATAGCCTGGGCCAGCATTTTGCATTTTAGCATTAAGCCCAAAACGCAGGATTTACTTGTCATTTTTCATACAAATTCTGACACCAAAAGCAACTAAATGCTACAAAAATTTTGCATTAACATTATTAATCCACATGTACACCCTGTATTCTGCTATGAAATAATCGTTTCCATCACTACTGACTTTTTCTTGACATGTTCCATTCTCTGCCATTCGTAAACAATTTAAAAATTTATTTTGTTGAAAAACTAGCAAATTTGAGCGTGTGTGATGCTTGTAAAACAATATAAACATACCAAATGTATAAGAAAAATTTCGACTTTTTGTAAACATGCTCATAGCCTAAACTGATTGCAACCGTGCAGGACCTTTGCGCAGGAATTTGCTATAGGGGGATTTTGAACTTTTGGATGCTCCGAAGGTTGTGACTTTTGACAGTTTTTATGAAAAAATTCTGTCGTTGAGAGCCAATAGGGGGTGTTGGAACCCCCAAAACCACCCCCGCGCACGGGCCTGCGACCATGAGCTAAATGCATTATAAATGCGGCAGCATGAATGTATTTTCGAAATGTATGTCCGAAATTGGTAAACGCAGCATTTAAAGCCTAGCATGAACACTACATTATAACAAATTTCATTGAAATACATAACCTGTGAATAAACTTTAGGTGGCTCCGTTCCCTTAATTCTAGCCATAAACAATAAATTTAAAAAAGATAATCCCGGGGTGCCTGAATTTTTCGAGATCATCTCAAATATTGCCCAAAAAGTTCGGGGTCGTTTTAACCCCGGTTTGCATAATGCGAAGCGAAGACCCGATATTTTATTTCTGCTAAAATATATTTCAACTCAGAAAGGTGTTCTGCACATATGTAAGTACCATAGGTCACGTTCAAATATTGGGATAGGAACCGGTAAAAGTATTAGTTGTTGTTGTTGTAACGAGTTGTAGCCCTACCTAAATGTCAGACAGGGTCACCCCGAGTGTATTGCTCTTTGCCGGGTCAATATAAGAAAACGGCCCGGGTCGTTTCGGCACGATGGATACAGCACAAGTACTGGTACCATTCTCGTAGAACCGGCAATACAAGAAACCAGCCGTGTAGGCCATGTAGGTCATTTAGCGGTACCCAGGGTGCACCAACGGGGAGGCGACCTACTCTTACACCCCTAGTTCTTTGTCAGTAACATTCACTTGATATGTCTCCCGACATTTTTGAACGTGCTTCAGCAGTTTTGTTGGATTATATTAATTCATATCGCCGAACCCGAATCCCAGGAATTTAATAGAAAAAAATTCCGGTATTTCGGGACGAAAAAATTTAGGGGAGGCACGGGATTCGGGATTCTCCAGGCTCGATGGCTTAATAGGCAAGTGATTGAATTAAAATTTCAAAGATGACAGTAATTTTCAGCGCTCTCTTACAAAGCCTAAATTTGAAACTTAAAATTTCCTTTCAAAATCGAATATAATATTTTGCGTGATATCGACCAAAATTGTGAGCACTTAAAAATTTTCTGCTATCTTAGGACCGCTTGCATAAAATCCGGTATTAGTGTTGTTTACCGTACCGTTATGTTTCCTACAAAACTACCTCGATACCAATTTTTGGTTTTTTATTCTGCATTTGTCCAAAAAAGTACCATCTAGCTAGCAGTTTTTGCTGTGATTTTTAAACGGTTAAAAAAAGTTAATTTCCGATTTCGGATTCTCATTTTACTAGTAAATACGCGTCTTTTGAGCCCTTACTTGAATTTTTGGCTTCAAATTTCGAAGAGGACCGGAAACTGCATTTTTACCCAGAAAAATTCTATATAGCATCAGTGCGATAAAAAAGGTCAAAATTAGCTTGTTCCGCCTGTTTCCGGCTTGAGTTCCGAAAAAAGGGAAATTTCAAATAATTTCCCTGCTATATATTAAATTAAAAATTTCCTAAAAAAATTACCCATCTGGCAGCACTGCACTTCTGTCAATGAACTGTCATTTGATTTTATTTTGTTGCGTTGCCTTTTACAATTTTGTGCTTTTGTCTCGGAGACGTAGATTTTTTTTGTATGATTAGCTAGATAAAGCAATTAAAAATAGAAAAGGCCAAGTAAATTAATTAATATCGGAAAATATGAGTGTGTAAAATAGTAGCGCAGCCAGTGAATAAAAATTTCGCGGTCGGGAGTGCGTCTAAAACAAAAAGAAAACAATCTTTGCAAAGGAAGTGCAAAAATCGAGAGTGACGTCGTCGTGCAGAAAAAAGCAAATTGAAAAAAAGATAAAAAAGAAATCTGCATTTGGCAATTTTCAAGCAAATAATTATTGTGCATAAGTAGAATTGGAGAAAAGTTTCCAACAAATTGTTTTCCAATCAAGTGACGATGTTAGTTTTTACATAAGTTAAAAAAGCGGATAATCTTCAAGGCAACAAACAAGGGCGGCGACTGCAAGACGTAACGAGTATGAGTTCCCGTATTAAGTGAGTGTCTTGGCTTACATACATACATACATATATACAAACATTGGCATATGAAGGTGTTTTAATGAAAAGTGGAAAGCTATTCGAGACAGCGAAATACCAACATTCCACCAAACATCCGTCATGAATGAAGTAACAACAAAAGTTTGAACTTGTAATCAAGAGACTTGCAGCAATAGCAGACAAGCCTTCCTCTATTCACTTAGCGCATCGCAAGCGCAGCCAAGCTTTGTCTAATAATAATAATAGTAATAATAAAAAGTCTATCAATTACAACCTTCATAGCTTGCTTGTACTTCCAACTGTGTTGCTTGCAACTAATGAGCGAACAGCGTCTGATGAATGTCAGTCAATTAGTAGGCGTTACGCTCAAGTGCACTTCACCCCATTTTTTTGTTTGGGAGATGGTGTTTGTTTTATCATTGATGATTGATATGCGAAAAATAGGACGGCATTTGCTGTTTAGAAAATAATTTCAATTTATGTAGGCAATCCCAGCTGTCGTGTAATTCCGTTTTGCATACCTTAACACCTCGCATTTCTGTAGAGAAGCAGCATCTTCCTCCAGAGACAAGGGTCCTCATAACACCAACCACCTATGCACTTGCTCTGCGGAGCCCACACTTCTAACACCCATCTCCCTTTGGTCCCAACCCTGTAGAAACAGCTAGTTTCTAAGGACTCCTGTTAGAAGACATTGATGACAATTTAGGCTAAGGATAAGTACACGTTGGGCAGGGCTACACTCCGTTACAACAACATGAGTCATTCCATGTCACATCGTCGAAACTTTGAAATCGACACCTTCCGCTTTCAATCAATTTTGGTGGGGAGTTTCTTTTTATCTTCAAATCTGAGATACTTTTTATTTATGTTTCACAAGACTCAAATTAAAAGTAAAAAGTATTTTTGATTTGGTTGATGATTTAAATCACAAATAAGAATTGTCTTTGATTCGTTGAGGAATACGGGGCAATTCTAAATAAAATTCCGTACGGATTTTGTTCCCTCTCCTAAAAATGATCCATTAATTTAATGACTTAAACTAGGTAAATGAGAAATTTGTAGTAGGGGATTCATCAAACCTTATAAGTTTATCAGCTCAGTTAGATGAACGCCCTAGGGATTAGGGGTTTAGAATAGGCATACCGGTCGTAAGAGGCGACAAATATGCACATAGGTAATGACGTGCTAACTCGATGGTTGATCTGATGTCTTTCATCTCTCATTACCCATTTTCTCCATCCTTATGGGTGGAGGGATGACATGACCTAGAAGGTTCCAATGGTCATACCAAGGCAATCCTGAGACAGACGGGTAGTACCGCAAGGGAGTAAGTATTGGAGCGTACCAGGTTCATATCCGGCCAAGGACTGTCGATTTCGGCATCAGTCCCCAAAACCTTCCGGGAGTATTTTTGTATTAACAACAACAACAAAAACAACAACATGATGATGGAATTTTCCCTAGAAAAAGGAATTGAAGGCATTTTCGCAAATTAATACAAAGTTCCTAGTGAGAAAAATTCCGGGAGAATTTATCTATATATAAACATTTTTCACACAATAGATCGTACTAATGGTCGCGGTGTAATAAGCCTTATAATAATAATAATAATCTAGATATAAATACGCCACATGAAAAACTTTAGGAACCTCCTGTGAGCGAATCGTTTGACCGATTTGAATGAAATATGCACCGATGGAAATGAAATTGAAAAAAATGAGGTATAGGCGGTATATTTTCAGGGGCGTTCCCGCAATTTAAGGATAGGGGGTACGGGGCTAGCGACCCCACGACCCCCTCCAGTCACCACCACCATATGTTATTGGTCGAACTTTCGATCACAAGCGATACTAGTATTCATAATTGCCCTGATAACAAATTAAAAGTTTCTTTTACTTGGTTGATGATTCACATTTGAATTGTTTGATGATACGAATCTATCTATCTACATATATACATATATAAAATTCAAATTATGTATGAAGTATTCGGGTTAGACCACTGAAATTTGGTGACGGGTTGTACGCGATCGATCCCTACCACCTCCAAAAAAATTGGGGATAACGAAAAAGAGGCGTGGCACCTCCCATACAAATGAAATATTTCATTGTCCGTATCTCTGGAATTATTTATGGTAGACCACTGAAATTTGGTGAGAGGCTGTATGAGATCGAGCCCTGCCACCTCCAAAAAAACTGGGGATAATGAAAAAGGGGGCGTGGTTCCTCTTATACGAAGGAGATAGGGATATGGATTAAAATAGATATAGGGATCGGGTTAGAGAAACATGCAGGGAAATAAATTTGTGGCAGGACAACGTCTGCCGGGTCAGCTAGTCACAAATAAGAAGTATCTTTGATATGGTTGACGATTCAAATCACAAATGAAAAGTATTTGTGATTCAAATGAAAAGTACCTATCTTTGATTTGATTGAAGATTCAAATAAATATTATCTTTGATTCGTTGATAGATCAAATAACAAAAGAAAAGTATTTTTGATTTGAAAGGTGAATCAAATCGCAAATAAAATTGATTCTATATTTAAAAGTGGGTTTGGAATCAAAAAAGACTCGAAATCACCAACAATCGAGAACTGTAATTTTTTTCCATTGGTAAAACTTCCTTTTATGATAAAGGAAACTTCTTCCAAGTCATTCGAATCGAAAGTGGGATCGATTCCAACCATTTGACATATTGACATGGAATAACCTAAATACATAATTTATATAAAAATTAGCAATAGTTTGTTTTATATAAATATAAAAAAAGCAATATGTTCAATATGCAATTTTGTTTACAGCGCGAACGTTAAAAAGCTCTTCGAATATTGGTGTGAAGTCGCAGTCGCACATAATGTCGATAGCATAAGGAGTACACCAACAGGCGGCTATCAAACAACACCACCTGGTATTATTTTGGAAAGTTTCCCGGATGGATATCGAGATGAGAAGACAAAGGCTGATATACCCGCATTTGCATTTCCCTGCAAAATTGAAAGGTGAGTAGAGAATTTCATTTCATACATACGTATGCACCTACATAAATTAATAATCTTCTTCGAAAAAATAAATCATAGCTTAGTTAAAAATCTATGGGTATACCTAGAATAGAAACACAATTGCTAAACGGTGAGAGGAAAAGTAAAAAGGTATGTGGGTTGAACTTCCGGTTAGTTCAATCCAGCAGACACATCTTTTGTTTGTACACAAGTATGTATGTAGGCATGCATGTGTCTCTAAAGCATCGAGTACCGAAAACACTACAGTCCCGATTTTTCGAAAATTTCAATCCCGTCTCAGTAATTATATAAAGCTAACTAGTTGCTATACATAAAAATTGGTTTATTGGTGATTTGATTTAATTGCAAAATGGCTTAACAACTAAATTTTCCGTGTAATTAGTCCGGCCAATATAAACATTTGGAATAACAATAGTTCCCACAGAGCCAAATTTTGGTAGAGGGCTTAGGTTCGCCGTCAGAAAGAAAAATTCAAAAGTCCCATCGATCCCATGTGTGCTAAAGAAGTTATTCGGGGTCAAAGGTCAAAATTTTAGAATTTCTGGACTTTTCTCGAAAACGGTAAGTTTTTTCCAAAAATTACCTGATGTACACCTAGAATTTCTCTAAAAATATAGTTCGAGCATTTTTTCTCTAAAATTAACCAGTTGTTGCTGTTGTAACGAGGTGTAGCCCTGCCCAAATGTCAGACAGGGTTACTCCGCGTGTATTGCTCTTGGCCGGATCGATATAAAAAAAAAACGGCCCGGGTCGTTTCGGCACGATAGGTACAGCACAAGTACTGGTACCGTTCTCGTAGAACCGGTAATACGAGAAACTAGCCGTGTAGGCCATTTAGGCCATTTAGCGTTACCCAGGGTGCACCAATGGGGAGGCGACCTACTCTTACACCCCATAAGTAACCAGTTCTGAGATATCGCTGTGGAAATTACATGAAAATATATGCCACGTATGGACTTTTCAGGATTTTTCTCGAAAAACAGAGCCCATTTTTTTGTCAAAAGCCCAGGTTCAACCCCAGGAAGAAAACTGCAAAAGTCAACTGAAAACTGCTAAGTTATTCGGAGACAAACATCGAGAAAAAACCAAATTTGAGGGGGTTTTTCGAGTTTTCTCGACTTTTGACCCCGAATAACTTTTTTAGCAAAAAAAACTTACCGTTTACAAGAAAAGTCCAAAAATTTTTATCTTTGACCCATTTTAATTTATTTTATTTTATCTATTTTTTTATTTGTTTTATTGTGTTTAATTTGGTTTAACTTAATTTAATTTAATTTTATTTTATTTTATATTTTTTATTTTTTTTATTTTTTTAAATTCTTTTTTATTTGTTTATTTTTTATTTAATTTTTGTATTTTATTTAATTTTTTTTATTTTGTATTATTTCATCTTGTTTTATTTTATTTTATTCTTTTTTGTTTTACTCTATTTTATTTTACTTTTTGTTACTTTTCGTGTCCCATACAAGGCTATGTTCGATTTCGGCATTTCCATAATAGTACCGTGATTCGAGATCGGTACTCTTGGTACTCGTTGGCATATCTATGCACGTGTGTATACGTTGCTTTATCTACACATCATGCCTTGTTAAATGGTCATTAGATAATGTATTTCATACATTTCCTAGCCGTCCTTCGTTCCACAAAAGTATATTGACTTCTATAGAAATGTATAACTGTCCGTTTGTGTAAATGTGTCGTGGGCATTTATTTATACAAAACAACTTGTATGGGTAAATCCAGCGAAACTTTTCTGTTACGAAAGTTCTATAGGCTGTCAGTTTCAGGTGTATTCAGCAATTCAAGTTGCTATTGGAAAGGTTTATGAATTTTTTTTATAAAAATGTTTAAGATTTAAAATACTACCAAACCTCTTTAAAGCGACTTTTTACAGAGCGATAAGTGTTACCTTATCGTAACCCTAATATAGAAAGGCCTTAACTAATTTTTTCTTAAACTGAATGTAAAGCCAACCATAGCAACGATGCCCCTGCGGTTTAGGGGTTTAGAATATGCCCGAGATAGGCATACCGGTCGTAAGAGGCGACTAATATGCACATAGGTAATGACGTGCTAACTCGATGGTTGCTCTACGGATATGATGCCTCTCACCTCTCATTACCCATCTACTCCTTCCTTACGGATGGAGGGATGACATGATCTAGAAGGTTCCACCGGTCATACCAAGTCGCTAACACGACGGTACGGCAGTACCGCAAGGGAGTACCGTATCTTACCGGGTTCGTATCCGGCCAAGGACTGTACATTTCGGCATCACTCCCCGAAACCTTCGTTACAACAACAACAACAACAACAACGGCTTTTTCATCACCTTACCTAATGTAGCCATTTTTAAAGCGCTTCACCACATTTAATTTTCTTTTATTCGACGTCAGCTTTCTTGGATTTGCCCACTAATATGTAGAGGAGTATGTTTAGCTACAGGTTGGCCAATGCTCTTTACTATGCGTCCACTAGTCTATGATTCATTCAAGAGCATGACCACTGCAATACCTGGGTAGCTAAGAATTGATTCTGAATGTTTGTATCTATGTATATAAATGTGTATGCCAGGGCATAACTTCGGAGATCCATTAATTTTGTTAATCTCTCTTTATTATTGCCCATTCATAATAACTATTAGGGATGTTACGGAAGTCTATTAAAGGAACCAGAATCGGAAACAAAAATTACAAATTTTAGTTATGGAATCGGCAATCGAAAGAAAGGAGTGGGTAGAAACGTACATAAAAATATCAGCTCTTTAGATTTCAATGAAGGTTAAGCCTTTTAAGTATGAATATGCGAGAAACACTTGATAAAGACAAAATCCACTTTATATTTTGGTATGGGACCATACCAATTTTTTTTTTTTTTTTGAAGAGATTAAGTCATAAACGGCTAAAAAAAACCTACATTTTAAACCCGATAAAGTTTAATCAATTTTTCTAACTTGTTTGCACAATATTTCAAACCATCCAAATACCTACAAAGATTTTAAATTTTTTTTGTTTCGATTTAAGATGTAAATAAAAAAAGCAATTTAAATATTTTTTTTGGTTGAATATAATTGAATTTTGCCCACAAAAACTTCATGTGCGACATAGCTCAGCGGTGGAGCAGTAGGCTGTGACTTCTGAGCGTTTTCGTTCGAATCCTGCCAAATGCCACCTTTTCTTTATTTTATTTTATTCTTAAAACTTTTCGGCTTAAAATTAAAACTTTTTGGTTTGAAAATTAAAACTTTTCGGTTTAAAATTAAAACTTTTTGCTTAGAATGTTTAAACTTCTCGGTTTAAACTTAAGACTTTTTGGTTTGAAAACCAAAATTTGTTTTTAAAAGCTTATTCAAGATTGCATTTTGCCAACAACATTTATGTGTGCGATGTAGCTCAGTGGTAGAGCAGACGGGCGTGATGCGGGGACTTTTGGTTCGAGTCCCCGCCAACGGACAAAATATTTATTTTATCTTTAAAAAATTGTTAAAAGATTTCTGGTTTTCTTGAAAACTGGTCTAGATTGAATTTGAAACCAAATTTGGTTTGGTCATATATGTATGTAGTCCAAAAATGTTTAAAATTTAAATTAAAATTTTTAACCTTGTAAGTAAAAAAATGGCGTTCCCCGTTTTTCGAAGTTAGCCACCAAAATTTAGTTGCGAGCTTTCGAAGTTCGAGGTTGAACCCTTCGAAGATTTGGGTTTCGAATTGTTTTTTTTTTTTTTAAATATTGAAAGATGTTAAATGTGGGCGTTGCCTTCTTCCTTCTCTTACTTGATTGGTGTACTTTTTATCTTTGAAAGTGTGTGTATGAAGAAATATTAAATTTTTTCTTATAAAAATTTTTAAATAGAAAAACGACACGAATCTTTTTAAATTTTTAAATTTTTTAATCAAAACAATTAGAAAACCACTTTCGAACTTCGAAAGCCCGTAACTAAATATTGGAGGCTAACTTCGAAAAACGGCTGCTGTACAGTGTAGTAGTTTAATTTTTTCAAATTAAAATATTGAATGAAATTATTAGCGCAGTATTTTATTGCTTAATAACAATCTATGCAATATTTTACCACCATTGCTAATTACAATCCCTAATTCCATAATACGCCAAACATTTGTATTCACATAAATATTAATGGCTTAATAAAACGGTTGCCGAATTATTTATAGCTACAAAGGTTTAATGTGTGCCGTGTTTGGTCAGTAGCGTTAAGCGTTAACCAACTTATGAATAACCAAAATAAACGTTTTTTTCTTTCTTTTCTTTTTGAACTCTTGAGCTTATGATTAGTCACGCTACTGACTTGTCTACTACTTGATAAAATACTGTATACATACCTATATTTGTACAGTGTGTTTATATTAATATGACTATTTGTATCAGTATGTTGATATATTCAGATATCGGTAGGGATCTAGGTACATAAATGCGTACATTAGACTGGACCAAATACTTTTATTTGTTTCTATTAATTTTCAAAATGCCGAAAGCCGCATATTTTAATTTATATAATATTTCTTCATACATACACGTTAAACTAAAAAAATTTAACCTTTTTGGAGGGTAACTTCGGAAACGGGGAGTGCCATTTTTATACTTATGTACTAGCTGATCCGGCAGACGTTGTCCTGCCACAAATTTATTTCCCTGCATGTTTCTCTAACCAGATCCCTATAGTTATCTATTTTAATCCATATCCTATCTCCTTCGTATAGGAAGAACCACGCTCCCTTTATCGTTACCTCCAGTTTTTTTTTGGAGGTGGCAGGGATTGATCTTATATAACGCCTCACAAAATTTTAGTGATCTAACCCAAATACTTCCAGAGATATGGACTATGAAGTATTTTATTCGTATGGGAGGTGCTACGCCCCCTTTTTCATTAACTCGAGTTTTTTGGGAGGTGTTAGGGATCGATCACATATAAACCCTCACCAAATTTCAGTGGTCTAACATAAACACTTGCAGGGATATGGACTATGAAATGTTTCCTTCGTATGGGAGCTGACACGCCCCCTTTTTCTTTATCTTCAGTTTTTTTGGAGATGATATTTAATCTTATTTAACTCCTCATGATATTTCAGCGGTCTAACCTAAATACTACCCGAGATATGGACTATGAAGTATTTCATTCGTATGGGAGGTGCCACGCCCCTTTTTCGTTACCCCAGTTTTTTTTTGGAGGTGGTAGGGATCGATCTCATCTAACCTCTAACCACGTTTGAATGGTCTAACATAAGTACTTCCAGAGATATGGACTATGAATTATTTCATTCGTATGGGAGGTGCCACGCCCCCTTTTTCGTTATCACCATTTTTTTCGGAGGTGGTGGGAATCGATCTCATAAAACCCCTTACCAAATTTCAGTGGTCTAACCTAAATACTTCCCGAGATATGGACTATGAAGTATTTCATTCGTATGGGAGGTGCCACACCCCCTTTTTTCGTTTTCCCCAGTTTTTCTTGGAGGTGGTAGGGATCGATCTCATCTAATCTCTTACCACGTTTGAGTGGTCTAACATAAGTACTTCCAGAGATGGGGACTATGAAGTATTTCATTCGTATGGAAGGTCACACGCCCCCATTTTTGTTAACTCCCAGTTTTATGGGTGAAAATGTGTTTTTATCACATAGCTCAATACCAATTTCCAGGTCCCTAGCTTAAACCCTTTTAGAGATATTCACCTTGAAGAAAAATGTTAGTATGGGAGGTGCGTCATAACATCAATATAGTCTGAAAAAAAAAATAATAATTTAACTTATCCCAGTTTAATGTAGATATTTATGGGCAGGGGCTCTTGCAGGTGCGTAGTTTTTGGTTGTCTTTTTTATAAGTAATAAATAAGTATTTTATTTTTCAGACCAATACTTTATATATTATTAGGTCAAAAGTATTTTTTTATTTATTTGCATCTTTTTTGAAAATGACTTTATACCCAGTTGTGTTTGTACTTAGAGGTTTAATATTTTTCTTTTTGTTAATGACGGTTTAACTTGCATAAACGAGTCGATAAAAATATGAACAGCGGGATGGTCTCTGCTATAGGTGTGCTGTTGGCGAAACCCACACCTGGTTAAATAATTTCCCTATTCTCGTAAACTTCCTTACTTTTTATGAATCATTTTGTTTTAATTCTCGTTTTTCATATTTACCTTGATTTTTGTTGAGTGAATAATCTTCTGTGGTAATAATAATAGTTACTCTACATATCGCTCGACTACATACTCTACAAAACCTCGGATATAACACTTTGTCAGTTCATCAAACATATTATTTCCGATATATTAGTTTTGTTAACTCAAAATTTGGGTTTTTTGAGTTATGACGACGTTGCAGCAAATTATGACTGAACAAACAAAACGCCTTATTTCCACTTTCAAAAATTTTTCAGAAACCGAAAAAAACTTTGACAGATTCAAATAACCACAATTTAAATTTTTAATTTGGCGTTACTAAAATAAAACAGCTACGGCCAACTGGGGTCATCACCAAGACTCCCCGCATCATGCCCGTCTGCTCTACCACTGAGCTACATCGCACACATAAATGTTGTTGGCAAAATTCAATCTTGAATAAGCTTTCAAAAATAAATTTTAATTTTCAAACCAAAAAGTTTTTGTTTTAAACCGAAAAGTTTTAATTATCAAACCAAAAAGTTTTAATTTTAAACCGAAAAGTTTTAATTTTCAAAAGAACTTATAAGAATCAGTTAAGTTTTTATTTTTTTTTATTTTTATTTGACTGGGAACATTCTTTTTGGCTGATTGACATACAAATTTTGGATTCTACTAGAATGTGACTGCTAGACGAAACTTCGTTCGTGTGGGTTATCGCTCGCCATAGAGAACGAGGCCCTTAACTTTGAAGACTTGAGAAATGGAGTTGATCGCAAAAAGTCTCAAGTTGATATCATTATAATCAAACAGAAGTTTTAATAAAAGTAATACATAACTTATATCATATTTTCTGTACATATTTCGGCAGTGATTCCGTGCAATCGTACTCCTTCGTACTCACAACAGATGACTCCAAGTGGCGTTTTGGTTTCTGCCGGCATGATCCAAAAACAGATACTGCAATGGTGATAATCACATATTTACCATGGCACGATACATTTTTGCGTTTGTTGACACTGCTCGCTGAGTTGCGGCGTGGTGATAACAACATAACAACAACAACAGCGAACAGCATCGCAAACGATGATTTTCGTACATTTCTCGCCGAAGCATACAATCGCGGTGTGCCCGATCCGGGTGGAAATTTAAAATTATTCTATAATGGCGGTCAAAATGTAAGCGCATTAGTTTACACACAACTATACTCATATTTAATGTGTTAATCTAATCAAATAAAATTTTGTTTTCATATTTTGCAGTATTTTGTATTTGAGCGACCGTTGCATTTTCAATTACCCAGCATACCCGAGAATGTAAGTCAGAAAATATGAACATGAATGAGCAAAGCTACATATATTATCTAATATGTATTTTTTTTTTTTACTCTAGCACAATCTAAATCTGTATTATAATTTTGTGGATCCAAAGAATATGATTGCAGTTTTTGCGGCTATGCTGGCAGAGCGACGAATAATTTTCACATCACGTCGTTTAGATCGTTTGTCGTCGTGCATACAAGCGGCGAATGCGTTTCTTTATCCGATGGAATGGCAACATATATTCATACCAGTGCTGCCAATGAAATTAAAAGATTACTTAAGTGCGCCAATGCCATATTTGATTGGTGTGCCACAAACAGTTCTCGAAACGGTATGTAAATGAGATACATATGAATACAGACGGTATAGACTTTCAACAACAGAGAGAAATTCTCATTAATACATTAGATAACTAGTTTAATTCTCGATTCGAGAACGATACACACAGAATAATTTTTGTCAACATTAACCATGTTAAACTAACAAGATAGATCCTGTTAAATTTGCATGAGATAATAAGGCAGATAGTGTTGTTTTAACAGGAATTAATGTTAATTTAACAGTAATTCATGTTAATTTAACAGGAAGTCATGTTAATTTAACAGGAAGTCATGTTAATTTAACACGAAGTCAAGTTTTTCAACATGAGCTTCATGTTAATTTAACAGGAAGTCGTGTTAATTTAACACAAAGTCAAGTTATTCAACACGAGCTTCATGTTAAAATAACATGATCGATAGTGTTAAAAAATAATAACCTGAAAAGGTGTTAAAAAGTGTTGATTTTACATGAACATTTTTCTGTGTGTACTAGAAAACCGATTTTTCAATTCAAAAGTTAAAATATCACACTCCAGCTAAAATCGGACATGTAATACTTTTTACAATTTAAAATGTAACCAAAAATATTTAATTCACTGTGATCTACCAATTATGTTACGCATTTCTAGTTCGTTTGCCACTCACGGGTTTGTGCTAAGAGAGCAGCAACAAGGCACAAATTGAGCTCTCATCTCTGTCGGGTCAGCTAGTAAAGTGTGTATTTTCATGTTAACTGCAGTCAAGCTAATTAACAGAAAGACATGTCCATTTAACAGAAAATCATGTGAATTTAACACGAGTCACGGTTATTTGACAAGAGTCACGTTAATTTAGAGGAAGACAAGTTAATTCAACAACAAGTCATGTTGATTTAATAGGAAATCATGTTAATTCAATACGATTCATGATAATTTGACAAGATGTCATGTTAGTTTAACGCGAGTCATATTAATTTAACAGAAAGTCACGTTAAATTGATCAATAATAACTTGAAAAAGTGTTAAAAACTTGTGGACTTCGCATTAAAAAATCAATTTACCTAACCATTTTATCCCCTACAGATGACACAAGACGAACTTGGCGAGGTTGTGATACTTAACTGTGATACAAAAGTATTCGATAGTCCCTTTGATGATGTACGCGAAATGCCAGCTGATATTGTGTCACAAATGAAAAAACAGCTCTCACATTCGCACGAACATATAGGGGATCGTGTTTCAAAGATATTTCTTGGTGTACTCGTACAGCTGATAAGTGGTTATCGTGATGCTGTCGAATTTCGTGAAACTGGCAAAAAATTCAATCGTGAAAAATTTATTGAATCACGTCCCCGGCATTTACGTCCATTTCTGACAAAAATGATGGAATTACAAATATTTCAACAATTTATTGATGAACGCCTACAAATGCTCAACACTGGACTAGGTTATTCGGATGAATTTGAATTGGAAACAGCACGTTATGCAGAGAAAATGAAAAAGCGGCGTCATTACGAATTTTTAAATAATGTCAAAGAGAGGGTGAGCATTTTAATATGAACTTATGCTAGCTTAAATAGTATAGAAATTAGAATCTAGTTATATACTACATATATGACGCGGTTGCTAGCGGGTTAGCTTGCTGAATGTTGGTCGCGGAGCATAGTTAAAAAAAATTAGTATTAAAGAAGTACATACATACGCAAACGCTTACTATTGATAACACACATTTATATTACGTATCGCTCATACCGTGATTAGATATTGAGATTTATTCTATTGTAGGATATAAGTGTAAGCATAGATTGAAAAGTGTTGCACATTGTATTTTGGTTAATCAAGCATTAAATTAATCAAATTTAGACGGTAGATTGTAGATAGACTAGTCTGTATTTTTTTTCAGTTTGTCAGTAAACTCATATGTTTGTACGCGCTTAGTTAAATAAGTTTTGCATGGAATTAAATATACCTTATAAAGAGATATAGTCCCTTATTAGAAGATAAATTCGATTTTCGTCTGTTTTCGAAAAGTCGATCGGACATATTTTCGATATCGAAAATTCAGGACAAACATATAAAATAAGATAGTTTGTGGAAGGGTGCAGCTAAAATGTTTAAGTGTTTTGTTAACTACATTGAGTATCCAATTAATTATTTTTAGAAAATGTTGGATAATATTTCTTAAAATAGCGAAGCAATTCCTGCACAAGTTTCAAACTCTCTGATCAGTCTTCACTAGCTTTAGGTAGGAAGGATAGACCTCTAAAGAAACTTAACAGTATTTTTTCGCCATTCTAAAAAATTATATCAATATATGCTATTTTTATTTGGCCCACTGTAATATATGTGTAATAGGGTGATTCAAAAAAATTTCTTCCACGTCTCACCCCATCGAAAGGTAGTTTGTGATATGAAAATAAGCCTAGCAAAAAATTAGGTCTGCTACTTAACCCTTAGAGGTCGCTACTTTTTTTAATTTTTCTTTAATGCATTTTTCTCAAATTTTACAAATTGTTTCGAAGAACCTTTACATACTCTTAAAGTTGAAGCTTTGAGCTTTCGAAAACTTTTTACATGGTACGATTATCATAACTATTAAACTAATTACAGCTATTTGAAAATTCATAAATTTTGAACAATTGCATGTAACACAAATGTCAAATGGCTGTAATTAGTTTTTGTAAAAATAAGTTTTTTTTATTTAATTGAATCACCCTTATATAGTATGTATAAGCATGTATGTTCTTGTGTTCGTCCTTTTTCACACTTTTGGTTTATTACTTTTACATGTTTCGTTGTTTCGTATACTTGCTTTGTTCCTAATTTTCTGTTTTTTTTTTACATTTATTGTCTTAAAATAATTTCTATTATTTTTACAGTATAATGCCGTATATCAGAAGTTTGCTCCAGCAAATAAACTCTCAAAGCATTAAATTGCAAAAAAGAAATGAAAACAAAAAAGTATGAAAAATTCAAAAAGTTCCTCGACACTCAATTCAGCTATAAAATTGATAAAAATTTATATTACACTCGCTCCCAAAGTTCGTAAATTTTCCCTTTTTATTCTAATTTTAGTTTTTGCTTTCTTTAAAAACTTATTTTTTACCATTATTATTTTTTTTGTTTAATTTATTGTTATTTTTTGTGTTAATGAGTTAACAAATTTTTTTTTTACTAAAACCCTCTTTTGTTAGAATTGTAGTTAGAAAGGGGTCTTTTATATATTTTTGGTATGTATTTAATATTTGTTTATTATTTTTTACTAAAATCACCAATAGCTTAGAATATGTTACACAAGTACATAATAAAAATTGTGAGTGCGAAAGAAAACTTATCGAGTCGTAACCAACACGCTAATATACTTTTACGAAAAATTCATCTTCGAAAAAATTTCGAAAAGCGGATTATTGTGGATGTTTCGAAATTTTACTAATTTTTTTGCTTTGCTTGGTTCATATAATTAAAAAATGCTAGTTCGAAAATATTTCGAACTTGAAATTGTCACCTTTTTAGCAAGCAGAAAAAATTGTATCTACACCTTTTTCAGTTTATATTCAGAAAGTTACAATTTATATTCAAAAAATTCCAATTAATATTCAGAAATTTCATTTCATAAATTCAGAAAATTATAATTGATAGTCAGAATGTTCCATTTGATATTCAAAAAATTTAAATTCAGAAATCCAAATTTGTATGAAAAATTTGAAATGCGGAGTACATAGAAATTTTGTGAATATGAATTGTAATTTTCTGAATATTAATTCTAATTTTCTGAATATCAAATGGAACTTTCTGAATACTAATTGTATTTTTCTGAATATCAAATAGAAATTCTGAACATGAATTGCAATTTTCTGAATATTTATTTTAATTTTCTGAATATCAAATTGAAATTCTGAATATGAATTGTAATTTTCTGAATATAAATTGCAAATTTCTGAATACAAACTGAAAAAGGTGTAGCGTCAAAGTGATGAACAGTCAATATTAAGATCTGAAAATGTTACAGTTTTTTCAAAAATTATTTTAAAATTTGTAAAACTATTTTAAAATTATTAAAAAAACGTTTTTTTCGCCTGTTGAATCTTGCTCCCTAGGAATCTCAATGCGCGGACTTATATTTTTCTCTGCTTGGGTTTTGTTTTCTTTTTAATTAAACAATTGATTTTAACTTTATTACGCTAAAGATCTTTAAAACTAAAAAAATATAACTTCGAAAAATTTTCGAAAATCGGATTATTGTGAAAATTTTGCAATTTTCCTATTGTGTTTGCTTTGCTTGGTTCATAATTAAAAATGCAAGTTCGAAGATTTTTAGAACTTGAAATTATCACCTTTTCAGCAAGCACAAAAATTTTTGTAATTCTACAAATTATTTTGAAATAACTTTTTTTGCCTGTTTAATGTGAGTCCCAAAGAATCTTAGTTTTCGGGAGCTTGTATTATTTTCTGCTGGTTTTCTATTTTGTTTTTCACTAAACTAGTTTTATTTTTGCTTAACATCGAACTTTGTTTGATCTTCTAAACTAAAATTAATGGAACTTCGAAATTTTTTTCGAAAATCGGATTTTACAGTTTTGTTTGCTTTGCTTGGTTAATAATAAAATAATGGAAATTCTAAACTTATTCGAACTTCAAATTATCACCAATTCAGTACATTAGGCAAACAGTAAAAAACGGCCGTATTAAGTTCTGAAACTTTTTTCGGCTCCTTCTAAAGTTTAATATCGAAAATGGTTTGATATTTAAAATTAAGAAAAATACATCTTCGAAAAATTAAAAAAAATCGGATTATTATTCTTATACAATTTCGAAAAATTTTCCAATTTCGAATTATCGCCAATTCAGTACATTCGGCAGGTAAAAAGAATTGTATGTAGTATCGAACAGATGAACAACAGCCAAAAAATTCCATAGGGTTTCTCATCGGTTTCTAAAGCTCTAGCGTGTGCTGAATCCGAATCTGAAGTCAAGATTTTTCTGGTCACCCTAGGTTTTCTCTACAGAGGGTAGTTTGTTCAGAAATCGGTAGTAGTAAAAAAAAAAATATTTTATCTTTTTAATATTTTTTTTTCTTTATAACTTACTATACCCAAATTTTTTGCATTATGGAACAATTTTATGTCGCTAAATATAAAAACCAAAATTAAATATGGTTCCTTGATGCCAGAAAAAATTGTTAAAATATTAATTTTTTTTTTTAACTATCGATATCTTTACGAACCACCCTCTGAAGAGAAAACCTAGGGTGACCCGAAAAATCTGACTTCAGATTCGTATTCAGCACACCCAAAAACTTCAGAAACCGTTTAAAAAATCGGGTGGGAATTTAAAAAACTTATATTTTGTTGTACAGTGCTTTTATTATTCGTCGTTCTAAAAATTATTTAAAATCATTATAACTTTTTTTTTTGCCAGTCTAATGTTAGTCTATTGTAAACTAAACTCGAATTATAGCTTTAAGTGTTTTTTTTTTTCATTTCTAATATGTGACCTTGAGACGACTAATTGTATGCCCAAACCTTAAATATTATTTCCCATAATAAATTAAAAACTCATTATAAGGGATGCTTGTTCTTATTGATCAATTATACTAAATATGTATTATTTAAACTGATAAGATCGTCATCCATTAATTCATTGTCCATAATATCAAAAACGTGCTTGAGTATTCACACAGTCAAACATACTACATATTTGCACTCATACACACAAACATGTAATTTTTTAAAAATTTTTTTTTTTTTTTTAATTTAACGCTTAAATAGTTTTAGCTAGCAGTAACATTATTTGTCTTTCTTCTTTTTCCCCCAATTTTCCATATTAAATATACGCTGGGTTTTTTTCGAACGCGCGCCCAACATCATACGTTGCTTTGACAAAATCCAAATATTGATATCATAAATATCGTTAAAACAAAATCATGAAATCTGCTACTTCCTATCATCATTGCTCTACTCTATGTAACCAACCCGTGCTGTCATCACAACAACTGACGGTGACGATTGGTGAATATGCGTTGTTGCTGCTGCGCTTCTACATTCATTGCGTTCTAATCTTTTGTTAAACAAAAAAAAAAAAAAAAAAAAAAAATGCATTTCACGTTAAAAAATTTTAAAATCGAAAAATAATATAACTTCAAAATTAATTAACAACTTTTACAAAAATATTTTGCTTCGGGTTTTAACTCTGCAACGTTCTATACGCATCTTTACTTTAAAACGCAGACGAATCCAGCCGTAAAGTCTGCTGTAAAATCGGTGAGTGGTATTAATGTAGCTATAGAAATTATAATTTAGATTAACATGAGAATGTATTGATTAATTAAGATTAACTCATGCTTTTGTTGACGTTTTCGGCTATTTTGTTTAATAGTTTGTTTAACCTATTAATCTATTGTGTTTAGTACGCCATAAAGTATGCTTTTAAATATGCTAGACAAAATAAAAACAGAATTTCCAGGTGTGCAAACATTTTTACGACGATCGAGCTTTTAATCATAAATTACACACATATTTTAGTTTTATTTACGCTGCAGCTAAACATCGTAAATTGTAAGATCTTTAACAAAGACAAGTTCAACTTCGAAAATTTTTCGAAAATCAGTTTTTTCACCAATTTACAGTTTTGTTAGCTTTGCTGTTTGATAATTGAAAAATAAAAGTTCGAAATGGTTTTCGAAACTCGATTTTTTGACTTTCAGTACAAAAATACAACTTCGAAAAATTTTCGAACATCGGATTGTTCTGGAAATATCGATGTTTGGTTTGTTTTGCTTGGAAAATCGAACATTTTTTCGATATTCCTTGACAGATCTTATGCATTTTATACTCCGCATACAGCAATAAGCTGATAGGTCACACAATAGATCGTACTAATGGTCGCGGTGTAATAAGGCCTTATAATAGTAATAATAAAAAAATGTAAGAGACAATCTTCGAAAGCTCCCAAAAAAGCATTGGTCTTCGACCTAAAATCAAGAAGAATAATCTGAAAAATCAAAAGCAACTTCGAAAATTGTTCGAAAATCATAAATATTTTGTTAGCTCACAATTAAAAAATACAATTTTGAAATTTTTTTCGAAAATCGAGTTATTGCCATTCAGTATTTTTTGCCGTCCATGACAGCTGTTATGATATTTCAATTCAAAATTTTGAAAACTTTTATGAGAAACTTTTGTTCTTCTAATTTGCGGCGTTTGTTTTTCTTAAAAAAAAAAATCGCTGAAGCTTAGCATCGACAATTCTTTGATTTTCAAAACTAAGCAGAATGCAACTTCGGAATTTTTCGTCAAAATACTAAGCGTTCTGGAAATTTGGCTGTGCTTCATCCTTAAAAAATAAAAGTTCGAAATTCGAATTATTTTCATTCTGTACTCTCTGTTTTCCTCAACAGCTGTTATGCATTTGAGTACATACACAAAGAGAAAAATATAACTTCGAATACTCTTTCGAAATTGGTGCCGTTTGCTTTCGCAGCAACTTCGCAGCAGCTGTACATCGAAAATCTTTAAAATTAAGAAAAATACAACTTCGAAAAACGGATTGTTTTGGAAATTTTGACATTTTGCTTAGTTTATACTGAAAAATACAAGTTCGATTTTTTTTTTCCAAATTTGAACTATTGTCAGATAGAATTGTGAAGTCTATTATTGAAACTAGATACCACTTGATATTTATTTCCAGCTGCAGAAACATTTTGTATTTCGAAAATATCAATATAGATAATATCGAAACATTAGACAATTTTTGGATATAATCTCGTTTGAAAAGTTTCTTAACAAAAAAAAAACTCGAACATCGAAAAAATGTTAGACACCCAAGATTTTGAAAAAAAAATAATACCTACTAGAAACTAATTTTGAAATTTTTTTTTCTCCCACGCACAGGTCAAAGAAGGTTCACGCGGCGTCAAAAGTGCTTATAAAGACTTGAAATCAAAATTACGCGATATTACACCACCAAATAGCTCAACAACACACTTCCGTTCACATTTAAACTCAAATTCGCAACACGATCGCATTGACGGCAATAGCATTGGTAGTGGTAGCGCATTCAGTGTTGGCGGCTTTGTTTACGGTAAAACTAAGTCCATTGCTGGACATCATTCGGCGCCGAGTTCACCTATTTTCAGCACGAAGCGCAACGCAACAGGTGGTACAGGTGGAAGTTCGACGACAGCTGGTTGTTTTCAATACGCTGCCCCAGACGAATTAAATGCCACCAACCAATATGTACGACGTGCGCCACCACTCGCTATGTCTAGCTCGAGTGCGCACATACAGTCGAACGGTTATGCGGGTACTACGCATGGTTCTAATCATCTTGGTGCTCATTTGGCTCCGTCTCCAACTGTTAGTCCGGCCAGTTCGTTATGCTCGTCGGAAATGAATTTGTCACAAGAATTACAAAATCATCCGCTATTCAAACCGCCACTTGTGGATCGTAGTGTAAGTACTTTAGTTGTTTTTAGGGGCATAGTTTTTAAGTAGTTTTGACTAGATATGGTTTTTCTGTTGTATGTGTATGTTGTGTAGCTTTTTAGTTGTGTCAGTTAGGCGAAGCAATATGGTTGCCAATAATAGGCATACCCGTAAAAAATATAAAACAGTCATTTAATTCCGTCCGCCGAGATTTTAAAAAACTCGGAATACGGCTTCTTACAGAGTTTATTGCAGCCTGGACGCTCTCCAGGTTCAAGTTCTGGTACAAATAACATTACAAACTTCTATAGAAAAACAAAGTCTGAAACCGTGGTAGATCCAATTTTTGGGAAGAATGTTAAGTGGGGCATTCCATGTCAAATGATTGTAATGTACCCCTCTCGATTTGATAAAATTTTTGGGGAGGTATTTCCTTTTATCATAAACAAAGTTCTGGCTAAAAATGTTTAAAAATTTTTTGTTTTTCTGTCTATTGATCCAATTTCGGGGTTCTTTGCTGGAAAAGACTAGGTCTATTTTTGGGTGATAATTAGAGATATCATTTTGAAAAAATTTCTGTACCATTTGGCAATTATTTTACGTATAATTTTTGTACTTTTTCGGTACCATTTCGAAATTTGTTTCGGTGATTGAAAAAGCAGTCCGCAAATGAAAATGTGTAAATTTCCCGAAAGCCCCCGAAGAAGTTCTAAAATAACCACAAAAAAGTCCCGACAACAAAACCGAAAAGACCTGGAAAACGTCCTGAAATGGTTCCAAAATAATCCCTTCAAAGTCTCGAAATGACAACTAAACAATATCGAATTGGTGCTGCCAATGATGTCCAGAAAATTTCCCCGAAAAAGTTCAAAAATGATAACTGCAATAATTCCGAAGTGGTCACCAAATTATTCTTCAAACAATTTCGAAATGGTGCTGAAACTATACCGAAAGAATCGCATCGTCACCCAAGATTTTAAAAACGCTTTTTTGCTGGCAAATAAAAATTTCAAAATTTTATATTCAAAAATTCATATATGTATTAGAAAAAAGTCTTCTGCAATTTTATGGAAAATTGTTCTTCAAACAATTCTGAATTCGAACCTGAAAACATACCAAAAAAGCCCCATCGTCAATTAAATTTTTGTGAACTTACAATCCCGCTGGAAAGTTAAAAAAAAATTTAAAAATTTCAAAATTCAACAACTCATATTTTTGAAAAAAAAAAACTTTAGGGAATATGCTCTCTAAATTAATTCCGAAATGTTCCGAAAAATTCCCATCGCCACTTAAATTTGTGAAATCGCAAATTCCCGCTGAAAAGTAAAAAAATTCAAAAAAAAAAAAAAAAAATTAGAACTCATATTTTTGATTAAAAAAACACACTTCTTAAAGTTTATCCGAAAAAAAAAACCAATTCCGAAATGAAAATATACCGAAAAACCCCCACCGTCACTTAAATTTTTGAAAACGCCTATTGTCAGTGGAAAATTAGAAAAAAAAAACTTTTTTCAAAATTTAAAATTTCATGTTTTAAAAAGTAAAAACCACCCTTCTGAAAGTTTAAGGAAAATTATTTCGAAATGACTCTGACCCTTCCCATTGACACTTAAATATTTGAAAACGTCCATTCCCGTTGAAAAGTACTTTTCAACATTGAAAAAATTTCAAAATTCAAATTTTCCAAAAAAAAAATTAAAAACGGATATTTTTAAATGTGTCAGAGGTATAATTAAAAAAAAATTGATCCAAAATTGAGAGCCGAACCTTAGTTCTTACGATACAAAACTTTAGAAAAGTGGGCTTTCATTCTAGAAAAGTGGGCTTTCATTCTAAACCTTTATTAAGCTTTATGTATGTATATTTATTTGTTATGTGTGTGTTTGTATATTTGTCTCTGTATATGTACTCATTGTGTTATCGTTGCATTGTGTTCTTATTGGTTTTATTTTGTTCTTTTTTCTTTTTATATTTTCACATATTTTATGTACTCGCATTTCTGTTGCACATGATCTATGTTGTTGTTGTCCTGCTCATAAAATCGACCGTCACGAACACCAAAAACAAACGCAAAACAAATTTACGAATTACCAACCATCAACATTAATCTCGCATTATAAAAAAATCAACAAAAAATATAAAAATATACAAAAATAAAACATTATTAAAATATAACAAAAATACAGCTTAAGCCCAGCATAAGCTTAGACCCGAATCATCAAAATTATGCACCGCATCACTACAGTCACCAACAAACAACAAACCAGCACTATCATCACCATAACAACAACAATCACAAACAATTAACGAGCAATAATCACAAAACCGAATATCAACGACAGCCAACACAACAACAACAACAATACTATCAACAAAGATTGACAGCGGCACGCACTGGTGGCCCACCGCCAGCACGACCACCACCACCAGCCGCGCACCTACTACAAACCTTAACTGTAAATGGACCAACAACAAACGGTACCGTTAGTAATGCTGCACCAGTATCATATTATAATCATCCACAAGTGCGACGTCAACAAACAGCACTCACATTACATCCATATATTGATATGAAGGTGGCGCCAATATCAGCACTAAAAACCTCACCACCTTCAGAACAACAAGAAACAACAAATACGAATTTAGCAGCAATGCCACAAACCGCAACAACAACAACAACAGCGCGTACATCGACCCCGAACAAAATAGTAATGAGCGATTCAATTTATGATACTCCACCTGATATGCAATCACCACCCATACCACCACGACGTCAAGGTGATGCCGGCAGTCCAACAACACCAGCAACAACAACCGAAATTACAACATTCAATGCTATAAAAGCAGCGGAGGTATCAAGTGTCAATGGTGCTGATGAAATTGGAGTTGGTGTCGTTAATACTAATATGGTGGCAATGGCCGCTGCTGCTGTACATGCTGGTATACAACGTTTAGAACATAATTGTTGGCAAGAGTATGCCGTTGAACGTGCAACTCTACCGCGTAATTCGTCATCGTCGACAAATTCGAATGATGCATCAGCGTCATCATCCTCATTCGATTCGAGTGGTGCTGGTTCATTTGTGTCGGCTGCCTCGTCATCGCTATTTCATCAGGCGCGCTCGTGTCATAATGATTCAATGTGCGCCACACCAACACTCTCAGCAGTGGCTGGAGCAGAAACTTCGGCAGAAACAACACCAGTACCAGCGCCACGTCAGAAAAAAGAGGTACAAGAGAGTCCCGAGCATTTTATTTATTACGTGCATCCATGTATACATTGTACATGCAGTAGTGACCCTCCAGTAAAATGTACAGCTTACAGAAGAAATCTAACAGCGTCCATTTCGGTTTGCCACTTAACGCCATTGGTTTTGGGAAGGCATACATCATAGCTAAAATCCTTTTACCATTTCCCCAAATCAATCCATCATACTCCCACCCCCTTTGTGCTTGTGCTTTCTTATATTACATTTTTTTTAGTAGCTTACAGGGTTATTCCATGTGAAATCGTCAAATGTTTGGAATCATTCATAAAGCAAAGTTCTAAATCGGAATGGCTCGATTACAACCATTTAACGATTTGACATGGAATGACCCATTATTTGTTTTGCATTAGAACTTGAGCTTCCTTTTCATTTGTGTTAAAAGCTTTAATTACTTAAAATTTTTTAAATAGGCCGTACTAGGATTAATACCAGCTCATTACCCAACAAAACACAGAAATGTTCGTCTTTACGTTGGATAACTAGGGTAATTCTCTAAATATTCTCTATTCGAAGGCAACAGTAGAGAACTACACTAAAAATCGATTCGAGATAAGTTAGAAAACTAGCCAAAAGACGAGCATTTGCTAATTCACAATAGAATCCCATTAGAGAATGACATTAGAATTTGCCTCGAAAACTATAGTTTTCTCGATTTGAGAATTATGTCCCATTTTGTTGGAGAATGCTGTGATTCTCGAGTGCGTCTCGTGTAGTTTTTAATAATTAACCACTTCAAAGTAATTATAACTTTGAAGTAGCATTTGTCAAAAATTTCCAAATACCAATATGATGCTCCTACAAATTTCTTGCATTATGTTAACCTTAGTTTTCAACAATTTCTACTACGTGGTAGCTTAAGAAAAGTAGGCGCCACTTTAAAGTTGCATTTAAGTAACATGAGTTAGTCGGTCCATTTGCACTTTTATGTTATGAAAACTTCAAGGTTGGCTTACTATTAACCCCGACGTTATTTATACCGGTAATGCTACCTTGAATCTAAATAATTTCAAAGTAACCATTTGTGGTAAAAACTACCTCGCGGCGACTTGCGAATTTCTAAAATAAAGTTACTTATTCATCAAAGTCAACATTTTGTGGCAGTAATCTTCACATGCTAAAGGCTTTTTTCCTTAACTATTACATTGGTGCTAGTGAGAAATAAGTACACTTACTTCAAAAGAAAAACTAGGACCCGTTAATGTCGCTGAAGAGAGCAAAAACTCTTAAGTCATGACAACTTTAAAGTAACATATCAGTAACATAATTCAGTCAACATTATAAAAAAAAAAATATATATATAACCTTAAAACCCGGTCCCGCTTTTTAACAGCCACGTAACTCTAAAGTGCCAAATAGTGGTAGTCGTTACGTCGCAGCTACCAAATATGATTAGTTATACGCAAAAGTCACAAAATCACGGAAGATCCACTTATAAAAAGTTACCCGACGAACCGGGCGGGGGTTGTGCGGGTGTTGACAGTCCTTTGCCGAATGAATCCGGTAAGTTCCGGTACTCCCTTGCGGTACTGCCCGACTGCCTTGGGAACGATTTCGTGGATTTTAGTCGCCTCTTACGACCGGCATACCTACCTCGGGCATATTCTAAACCCCTAACCCGCAGGGGTTGAGGTGGTCGTATCAGTGTCTGTTACTTTGGTACTTGTATGACTAAGTAATGAGTTATCTTTAACTTTTTTCCATTAAATTTGATTATTTGGCTATTTTAACATAACTCATTGCTTAATAAAATAGGTATGCTATAACATTATTTTCCGAAGGCTGAGTGGAAAATCACCCCACTACAAAATATTTTACAGAAACGCCTTAAGAATTTGGTTCAAACATTTTTTTTTTTAATAAATGAAGTAGACTGTCTTTGAAAAACAAGCATTGGTTTTCTCTGACCAAATTCTGGTTATGGAGAATTTTTGAAGAAAATTCTGACAAAGGCATTTTTTAATAATATTTTAAAATAGGATGATACTCCATTCAGCCGTCGATTTCATAGATACTTATGTATTGTTGAAAATTTCTTTGATATCCTAAAAGAAACATGTTTAATTTTTTTTTCTTTTCACTCACAGTCGCTGCGCTCACTTCAGCCGCAACATTTGCCAACGCCAGAGCATACACTCAAATCAACTGCAAATTTGTCAATATCCTCACAGGAAGACACCATGAATGATTTAATATCACTGGATGATAGTGCCAACACTAGCTTTGATTTGGAAGATTTCGATCCATTAAATCAGAATGCACGTCCGCTGCCCATACGCAACGCTGGTGGTGGTGTCACAAATAGCAATACAACAACAAAAGCGAACGGTTTGAAATCAACAAAGTTGCCAGCCGCCAATACAAATACTCTCCTACATAGCTCAACTTCCAATAGCATAAGTAATCCATTATATCCCTATCATACACCACAACATTTAAGATCTCCATATATGCGCGCCCAACCGCAAACGCCACCAACAGCGCATACACCAACGCATTTACACAACACAGCTCCAACAACAACAAAGCCAACGTTGATGAGACCACCACCTTTGCCCACAAGTAAACCGCCACCAATGCCAGCGCCAGATGATGATTTTGAGTTATTACGTAAATACGGTTTGGATCAATTTAGTTTGACTACTGCGCAAACGTTAACAACTGCAACAAAAACAACAATGACGGCGGCAGTAACAACAAATGGTAAAAGTAGCAAGCGTAATGGTACTAAAAACACTGCTGGTGGCATGAATAATTGGACAACCTTCGATTGAGTTGAGTTATGATGTATTTCAATCTGTATGGAGATTTTTAATGATGCGCGTATGTGGTTGTGTTGGCGCATATGTGTCCATATGTGTGTATTTTAATTTAGTAAAGCTGTAAATTTCATGTAGTTGTAATGCATTTTTTTTTTTTAATTTTGTTCTTTTTTTGTATATACAAGTTAATTGCTTTTGTAAGAAGTTGATGCATCTATATGATAGTGATATATTAAAATAGTGTTTAAATCACATAAATGACATAACTTAACATAAAACTATATTTTGTAATAATTGTAGTTGTACGATTGTAAAAAAAAATTATGTAAATTGTATATGTAATATAATAGTAATAGCGCTGTGATTGGCAAAAGAAGGCAAACACAAATAATATATGAACAATTGGCGAGAAATTAAAGCAAATCTTTGAATGTTGTTTTAAAAGAAAAGCGACAGCTGGAGTGGAAGATCGCTCTGTTTCACAATATTTTTCAAAAATGCACTTTCTCGAAATTTTTTTCTATGACGCCCTGTTTCAAAATTTTGTTCACGAATGCCCCATCTCGCAATGAGTTTCAAAAAGTCCTATTTCAATGAAAATTCAATACATTTTCGGCTATGGCTAACAGACAAACGCGACTTTGTCTACGAAACTTACAAAACCGGTTCCTTAACCAGGTTTTTTTTAATATCTAGTGGGGTTTTTGTAACAGCGTTTTTGATTGCATATCAAACATGTTTTCCAGGACGAAAATAATCGGAGCATATAAACGGATTTCGGGAATATAGCAATCCCACTGCCATCTAGCGGGAAAATATATAGCCCATGTCGAGAGGACTTATCCAAAGAATAAACTGTCAAAATTTAATACGTAGTTTTTGCGCCAGGTTTTCACACAAAAAAATTCTCCACAATTTCCTACAATAACTAGCAGTTGCTCGCTACTTTGTCTACAGAAATTACATAAATGAGACAATAAATACTTGTTAGTATTAGAAAGAGTTTAAATCAAAAGCACAGAGTGTTTTATCCGGTCTTACTGGTATCGAGCCGCAGAAGACTGCATTGGCATTGCGTCAACTTAACGCTTTCAGCCATGTACCCGGTATGCAATCTTGCAGTTATATTCCTACTAATGTGCCCTGTGTTTTGTCACTTTGTAGACTTCTTAAGCACCTTGTGTTTTAAGGCGATTAATAACTCGACTATAGAGGGTTTTTTTATAGAAGATTTTTGGATTACATATCAAACATACGAGCCGAAAACGAACATAAATAATGGGTTTTGTAAATAAAGCGACTCCAGTGACATCTAGCAGGGAAAGTAGAGAAAATATAGCTAACAAAATATAGATAGAACTTTATTGAAAATAAAATCTGAAATAGACTTAGAATCTAACTTTAAAACCGAGCATTAGGTGAGTACTTTCAAACAATTTGTGTGTGAAAGTGGGTCTGGTCGCGAGGCTTTTTTGCTCATTTTTACTGGGTCTTGTACCAAGTTGAATCATTATATTGAAATCCTAAAAGAAAGTCTAGTGACTCGGCGGCTGAGTAGAAGACTTACTTACTTACTTAAAATGGCCTTTAACCGCGTAGGCGATTTTAGCCGTCTAACATCCACCGCGTGTTCTCAGATCTGCCTCCACTTGGTGCTGCCATAGGAGAGGTGGCCTCCCTCTTCCTCTACTTCCACCGGCGAGTGCCGATAAAAATACCTTCGCCGTCGCCAACTTTTAGGGGTCCATAAATCTTTCGAAGAATTTTTCTCTCGAATACTCCCAAAGCCGCCTCGTCAGAAGCTGTCAGTGTCCATGCTTCTGCACCATGAGTAGAGGACTACATTTTCTCAAAATATTCTTCTAAAAATGCTTTAGAAAAAAAAAAAAACTAATGGCGGCGATATACCAACAGGTTATCATAACCTCTAACGAGATTTTTAGCCGAGCTTCTCTTTCCAACTTGTGGTGTGTTGCTTTTTGAGTTTTTCCTACAAGTTGGCGGGACCTACAGTTTTTTGCCGACTCCGAACGGCACTTGCAAAGCAAATGAATTTTTTGCTGAGAAGCTTTTCATGGCAGAAATACACCCGGAGAGTTTGCCAAACTACTGCCGAGGGGCGACCCCGTTTAGAAAAATCCTTTTTCTAAATAATTTTTGATGTGACTTTTGCCGGGCATCGAACCGCCACGACTTGGTGTAGAAGGCCGAACACTTAACCGCTACACCACGGCGGCCGCCAACGTGCTTTAGAACTCTCTTGAAAAACACCCTGGCTAAACATTTTTGTCAATAATTCCCTATTTCAAAATTTGGTTCAAAAACGTCTTATGTTGTTGTTGTTGTTAACAATGCATTGCCCTGTCTAGAGTGTATGATCATTCCGAAGATCTTCATCAAGCTCTTCTAAGGGGAGTCCAAGGAAACGTGCAGTTTCAACAGGGTTTGTCCAGAGGGACAGAGGGGTTAGAAGAGTAGGTTCAAATGAACAATTGAAGAGAAAAACGTCTTATCTCAGAAATCAATTCAAAAACTCACTATCTAAACGAACATTCTGAGATAGAGCTTCTTTGAATCAAATTTTTAGATAGGGCATTGTTGAAAAAAATGTCAGCGATAGAGCGTTGTGTTTAAATCAAATTCTGAAAAAAAGGGTGTTATCGAAAAAAATTCCGAGATAGTAGAATCGAAATAACTTTTAACTATTTCCCGACTGTTACTCAAGGTGAAATCAAACGTTTGCGAAAAGTTTGATGTCTTCCATAAAGCCTATGAAAAAAGACATACATATGTATTTGCAAAACTAATTAAAAAATAAAATACAAAAATATACCTGACATAAAAGGCCTATACAACCCATACACTATTCGAAATGTAACCTGCAGCCGGTTGAGATCGAGTTGGTAAGTAAAACCATTTAGAAAATAAATGTATGTCCTCCATCTACGCATGGGCGTAGCCAGGTAGGGCCAAAGTCTGAGCCTAAGCCAAATGTCCTCGAAAAATTCTGAGATTTTTAAGAAAAAAATTATCTTTGTTCTCGAGGATATTTGGAGAAAATGCTGAAACAACGAGCACTTTTCAAAGAGTATTCTCGTAAAAAACGAGGACAATTTGGGGAAAAGGCGTAAAAAAGTAGTATCAATGAAAATTTTTATAACAAAATTTAAAAAAAAAAACTTAGCCATGTCCTCGAAAAATTCCGAGTTTTTTAAGAAAAAATTAATCTTTGTCTTCGAGGATATTTGGAGAAAATGCTGAAACAACAAGGACTTTTCAAAGTGAAATAAGGAGTATCAATGAAAATTTGTATAAAATGAGAAACCAAAAAATTCTACTTTTAAAGTATCTCTCAATATTCATATCAATAAATAAGTCCTACTTTTCTTTTCAAAAAATTTCCTCGTTTTTTCATTGATTTTTGAGAAATTGTCCTCGAAAAAAGACCTAAAAAAATTTCTGGCTACGCCCATGATAAGGCGTAAGAACCCTTTATGAAGTAAATTCGATGTTCGATGTTGTTAAACGGGTTTTCGATCGTATTACACTAGACATACGTCAAAATCAACCCTTTTTCTGGCTATTGGACCAAACCAACTTTTTTGAAGATGTTAAGACATATCTAAGTAAACAAAAATGCATTCCTCGTTTTTCGAAGTTAGTTACGGACTTTCGAAGTTGGATCCTCTGAAGACTTGAGGTTTTCTAATCGTTTTGTTTAAAAATTTAAAAAGGTTAAATGTGGGCGTGGCATAATCCTCTTACTGGTTTGGTGTACAAGTGTGGCGGCCGCCGTGGTGTAGCAGTTAAGTGTTCGGCCTTCTACACCAAGTCGTGGCGGATCGATGCCCGGCAAAATTAACATCAAAAATTATTTAGAAAAACAATTTTTTTGAACGGGGCCGCCCCTCGGCAGTAGTTTGGTAAACTCTCCGTGTTTATTTCTGCCATGAGAAGCTTCTCAGCAAAAAAAAACTCATTTGCTTTGCAAGTGCAGTTCGGAGTCGGCAAAAATATGTAGGTCCAGTCCCGCCTACAAGAAAAAAACCCAAAAGCAACACACCACAAATTGGAAAGAGAAGCTCGGCAAAAATCTCGTTAGTGGTTATGACAACCTGTTGGTATATCGCCGCCATTAGTTATTAGGATTGGTGTAATTTTTTATTTAAAAGTGTATGTACGAAAAAAATATTATATAATTAAAAATATGCGGTTTTTAATTTTTTCGAAGATCTCATTTTGACCCTGTATAGCACTTCTTACATATACTTTTAAATAGAAAAAGGGCACTAATCAAACAAGAGAGGCAAGCAGACCACGCCCACTTTTGTCTTTTTTTTTTAATTTTTTTAACAAAACAATTAAAACCCCAAATCTTCGAAATGTAAAACTTCGAACTTCGAAAGCCCGTAACTAAGTTTTGGAGGCTAACTTTAAAAAAAAAGAAAAACGCAATTTTTTTAATTGTCTTAATCTACTCCAATTGTTTGGTCCAATACCCAGCCGGCTGCTGTACAGTGTTATGACTCTCATTCGAAAAAGATACCATTAGTTTTTCGATGTTCGATAACCAGGGAGTTTAAAATTTATTCTATATAACCGTATAATTTACTAATCAGCGACTATAACGAAATAATGGCAATATTTATGAAGACATACATTTTGATAGTTTAGTGAGAAAAGCGCGTATCTCGCTTTTGTTCGAAATTGAGTTTTTTCTATTTTCTGGTTGGCTACTCTCAAATACACCAGCGAATTAAGCACTTTTCTTAGCATTCTTACGTTTTATAAAATGTAATTTAATTTACATGCCTAATATATTTAGTACATAAATAATTATTGTAAATATGATTAATTTAAATAATATTTCATGAAAATTTTACTACATAATTAGTTAACGCTAATAAAACAATGCTGCAAAACTGTAGTTTTTATTTAACTTAGTTTGGAGAAACTCGCATATTTCACTCCGTCTCTTTTCATCTTCACCTCAATCATATTCTATATTCTCTACCAAATTAGCTTTGGCTTTATTTTCGCGCATGCAAGTTTTTATGCGATCGCGCAACATTTTAGCACCCGTTATATTCACATCCTCATATGAAGGCAATATCGTTTTCATACGCTCCAACCAATTGCAGAGTTTGGGAAATCTTTGCAAATTGCATAAATAAAATATTTTAGTATAATTGTTAAGCAATAGATTAGATATATTTTATTTACTTATTCTTATCGACCAGTATAAGCATATCGAGCGTTACTAGCGTAGTATCAACGCAAACATCGGCAATGGTTGGTGTTGAGCTGTGTGCAAAAAATTCGCTCCCATCAAGAAAAGATTCGAGAAAAGTGTAAGCATTATCGCAGAGATCCAAGGTACATTGATTGAAATCACCCTCGCCACCGTAAATATTGCGACGCTGAAAAATGTTTAATGCATAGAAATGAATACATGTTTTCGGCCTGATATTTTTACTTGGTATCAAAGGTTTGTATAGCGTGTCCCTGTAAACTCACCACCATATCCTTGATGACTTGAAACAGTACGCCATTCTCGAAATGTAGCATATGATCAACATGCGCACGTCTCCTTAAATCTTTGGGATACAAATCATCGTTCTTCCCATATTTCGATACCATATAGGCCATAATCGCATGACTAAATAGTAGGCAAATGTCAAAACCAGAAGTAAAAAAATTCAAATTTTAATTTTTACATTCATATCTCCTATTCGAAAACTGCTTATCTCAAAAATGATTGCTGCAATAGGACCAGAAATGGCCGTCTTGATATCATTTCGGGACCTTTACGGGATAATTTTCAACGCTTCGGGATCATCGCCGAAAAAGTCTCGAAATTACTTCGAAAATGTCCCGAAATTATTCCGAAACAATATCGAAGTTAAAAAATTTTCAATTTATGCTTTGTAAAATCCAACTGACTTCTTCTGGAATCTGGAGATATGGTCATTTGGATTTTAGAAATAAAAATTATCGTGAAATACCTGAAGTGGTCTCAAAATGATGGAAATGGAATGGAAATAGTCCCAAAGTTAAACCTAAATAGTCCTGAGGTGATCCCACATAGGAACCTACATACATGGACCCGAACAATACCAAGTTTTCCCGACTGAGCCTTTATTTTTTCCAGTAAAGGTCCTGAACTACCCGTCTAACACTTGAGTCAAATCAACTTACTGAATCTCAGTCTAAATATTCCGAAAAAATCCAACGATTTTCAGAAATTGAAAGTTCTTAGGTTGAAAAAAAAGTTCATTAAGGCATGTCCGGTCGCCTGTGCGTGTACACGATAACTTGACTAAACAAGTGAGATATTTGCATGAAATTTTGTACACAGGTTACTTTCTGGCCAAGGTAGGTTTCTATTGAAAATGGGCGAAATCGGATGATAACCACACCCACTTTTTCGATATCGAAAATCACATAAATTGACATATCTCGGTAGCTGAAATGGCTAAAATTATATAATTCTATAGGTGATCATCCTCATATGATTTTTTCATAAATTTTTTAAAGTGGGCGTGGCACCGCCCACTTTTAAGGAAGGCATTTTTGAAAATTGGACTGGTCGTAACTTTTCAACTGATTTCGATAGAACGATGAAATTTGGCACAAAGCATACTAGTATCGTTTGGAGTATACCTGATGAAATTGGATAAAATCGCCTTCCAACAATGCTCACTTTCGATATCGTAAATTTCGAAAATCACCTAAATTGACATAATTCCGTAACGGAAATGGCAAAAATTATATAATTTTATAGATGAATCCCCCTGGTCATTCTCCTATGATTTTTCTAAAAAAATTTTAAAGTGGACGCGGTACCGCCATGGAAAACATCGCCCTCCAACCACGCCCACTTTCGATATAGAAAATTTCGAAGATCACATAAATTGGCATACTTCGGTAACGGAAATGGCTAAAATGATATAGTTTGGTAGGATGAACCCCCTAGTCATTCTATTATGATTTTTGATAAATTTTTAAAAGTAGGCGTGGCACCGCCCACTTATTTGAAAATTTCACGGGTCAAAACTTTTAAACTGATTACGGTAGAACGATGATATTGGTACAAGGTATACTAGCATAATAGGCAGTGTACCTGATGTAATTGGACGAAATCGCTGCCTAACCACGCCTACTTCGAAATTAATCATATGAAAACTAGCGCTGGATATTTAATGTTGGGTTTACCCGAACTTAGACTTCCTTACTTGTTTTAAATATAATAATTTCTGCTTAAGTTTTTTCGAACTTTAGTAAACGGAACCGTTATTCGAACAAAACTAGACGTAATACTCTGTATACTAGTCGGCGTAACCTAAGCTAGAAAATTGATTTTTTTTAAGACCGGCAGTGCTTTGTCAAACTCGTCGAGTGTATTTCTGCCTTAGAAGGCTTCTGCAAAAATTCATCTTCGTTGCATATCAGCAAAAAATTAACGAATAGAGACGTTTTACCTGTCAATAAAAACCTCATTGTCCTCATCCACAAAAACGGGTATTTGATGTTGTGGATTAATCTGAAAGCATACACTTGGTAGTAAATTAAATAAATATTTTTTTATATATCTCGCTTACCCGCAAAAAATCCGGTGTTAGATGTTGTTTTGCTCCAAAATCTACAAATCTTTGAATAACAATTTATTAATTACGTATACGCAACGTAGTACAAACTTTTTAGACACTTACTTCAATTCCACTTCTAGACCAATTAGTTCAGCTGTTAACATACAAGCTCTTGCTGGTGGACTAAATAATGCATAATATAATGTTGGTTTCGACATAATGCACTTGTTTTAAAATTAAATTGCAATTTTCCTTCACGAAAATTCTTTCACCGAATCACCAATGTTGACGTTCTAATACTTTCACTTGAATACCTTTATACTTATGTATATTGAATGCAATAAATAGAAGTCAGCTGTTTTATGTTTCTTTTTGCAGCAACAAAAATAACCGAATTTAAAAAAAGTACAGTTAACCTAAAAATCACACTTTTATCGACAGTTTGAATGCCACTGATGTCAACCAGTGCTGCCAAGCAATAATATTTTTTCCAGCAAAATGTTTGTGTTATTAAAATAATAATAAAAATAACATAAAGAATAACAAAAAACATATTTATAAAAAAAATTTGATGAAATTAAAAAAAAAAATTTAATAAAATTAAATTAAGTACTATAAAAAAATAAAAAAAAATATTATATTAAATCAAATAAAAAACTCTAAAATTAAATTAGCTTCAATGAAAAAAAAAAAAAAAATACAGTAAAATAAAAGAAATAAAAATATAAATTAAACTAAAAAAAATAAAAACAAGTTAGAAAGTATATGTTCAGGCGAACCGAACATTAATACCCAACTGTAGTTTTCAGAAAGGGATAACAATGATATAGGCCCCAGGAGGATTTACCTAAAAGTTTATACTATTTTAACTTTTTATCTTATCCTCTTTGTTGCTTTTGACTTTTAGTCTATTGCTGTAAATACCGACGTTATTGTGAAGCAACTTTCGTGTTCGACCTTCTAGCATACAAGTCACTACCAAAGATGACTTGATTCGTAACTTAGCGCTCTCTGAGAGCGCTCCAAATGTATCTATTTTTATAACAGTGTCCAATGTTGCCAGAACTGCAAGATAAAATTTGGGCATTTTGATTTAAACTTTGGTTCTTTTGTCTTTTTCACGCTAAGTCACGTAAATGTGCCAAGAAAAGGTTTACTTTATGTATATTTTTCTTACAAAGTACTATTTTATAGTTTTTTTTTTCTTAATTAACCTTACTATTCGAAGTAAATAACCAATTTACCATCGTAGAACCTGCTCAATTTCAGAACGAGTTATTATTCGCGCCAATACGGAAATTAAAATAAACGTTGCTCACCAGCAAATCCTACGACACATATCCCTGTGATTGGCATTTTATACTCTTATTTATTGCGTTCTTAGCGCCTTTTAACTGAAATCCCAAATCACAGCAAAAACACCCACTGTTTTCTGCCAATATATTTTGTCTGGTAACCAGATTTTTCGCTGCTTCTGCTGGCAGATGTTCCTCGATTATGCAGTGCTGCCAAGTAGCAACACATAATCAGTACCCCCGATTGGTGGCTCTCACAAAGCCGGGAAGAAAAGGCCATGAAGAGATGTAATTCCAGTATCATCGAAACATATGTCGGCTTGTCTGGTTCCTGCCGCGCGTGGGTAAATTTTTCTCAAAAAACACATTTTCATATTTATCTTACCGTGTTAGGTCATTTTCGAAATTTTCGATATCGAAAGTGGGAGTCAGGTATACTCCCAACGATACAAGTATGCTTTGCGACAATATTCATCGTTTTACCGCAATCAGTTTAAAAGTTACGACCAGTCGAATTTTCAAAAATGCCTCCAGAAAAAAAGCGGGGTTATCATACGATTTCGCCCATTTTCAATAGCAACCTACCTTGGCCAGAAAGTAACCTGTATACCAAATTTCATGCAAATATCTACATTTTTACTCAAGTTATGTCAATTTATGTAATTTTCGATATAGAGAAAGGGGCGTGGTTATCATCCGATTTCGCCCATTTTTAATACCAACCTACCTTGGCCAGAAAGTAACCTGTATACAATTATACAATGAAAAATGCTGCAAACAATACCAACCACGATGATTGCAATTTCGATCTTGTTGAAGGATCTTGTCGAACCGCTTTGTATTGTTGCTTAGAAGGTTTTCATCACCTTTACTGATCATCGTATCAAGGAGAGGAAATTAGTAATTTCTAAACCGATGTGTGTACCCATTACACCAAATACTGCTTAGTGTGCCTGCAGGCAAATTGCAGCTATATTTTCGCCTACTTTTGTTGTTATTTTTATTTAACAATGTTATTCTTACCTAAGTGCACATACCCAAAGCGACATTCTGTTGCTATTTACGTATGGCTAGGATTTCTTGTTGTACACATTAGCTAAGCCTTAGCTTTATTCATGGTACATTTTTGCCCGTGTTCCGGCTTTATTACAATTGGTCATTATATTTACAAACTTTGAAAATTTTGTGGACTTTTGACCAGTCGAATAATTTTTATCACACTAAGGGCCACTTGCATAAAAGCCGATAACGCCTAATCGGTGATTAACTTGACAGCTAACCATACAAAATACGTCAATTAAACTCGGGTTAGTCGTTAACGGTTTTTATGCAAGCGACCCTAAGCAGTGTTTGGTGTAATAGTTACACACTGCGGTTTAGAAATTCCTAATCTCCTCTCCTTGGTTCGATGACCAGTAAATGTGATGAAAAATTTCTAAGCAACAATACAAAGCGGTTTGGCAAGATCCTTCAACAAGACCGAAATTACAATCATCATAGTCGGTATTGTAGCAGTTTTCAACTCGTTTTCGCCAAAACTCAAAAGAACGATTTGATAAAAATTATTCGACTGGTCAAAAGTCCACAAAATTTTCAAAGTTTGTAAATATAATGACTAATAATAACAATAACTAAATGATAAAATAAAATAAAATAAAAAATGATTTATAAAATAATCAACATATTAATAAAAAAAATTGGTTTTTAAAGCTTTTTAAAAGAAATTTTCATACAAATTTGGAATTACATATAACAGCTTATATGACCTTTTATATTTTTTTTTGAAAAGGGGGTAACACTTTGAAAAACAAAAGTCGCGATATTTTTATTTCAGATGTAGAGATTATTGCATGTGGCGATTTTGGAACCGGTTCCCTTCATAATCAAAACCATACGTCACTGCAGCGAGCGCTATAACATTTTTTACGTTCTCTTAAGTTTGTTTATCATAACAGAAATGAGGTTTAGTTCAACCTCTCTATGCCATGCCAGCATTATATTTAAGAGCGTTGTTGCGATCGCTCACCCAACAAATGGAAAGCGTTATCATTTCTCACAATGTGAAAACGTATTTAGTAGTAAATTTGTTGGCCAGCTGGTAACAGCTACACCACGAGCAATCTTTAAGAATTTGTTCATTTTGTTTTAGTTTTATTTAGTAAATAATATATACCTACATATAATTAATAATGGCTGCGCGTCCGATTTTATATTATGCACTTTTTAGTCCCCCCTCTAGAGCGGCTTTGCTGACATCTAAGATAATTGGAATGGACGTGGAATTGAAGTGAGTGCTAAAAAAACTACGCGCGAGTTGTAGTGACTTTATGCATAAATCCATATATATAGATATATGTACATTTGTATGTGCATACAGAATTTTTAAAATAATTCATTAATATACTTCATTCCTACTTATCAAATTTGTTTTTATGCGTGTTATGCGAAAAACACAGTGTCACGGTCAAAGTAAAATAAACGAATTTGTATGTAAATAGAAAACAAAACACAATATTAGATTTGGTTAATTAAAGCAAATTCAGTGATTTTCAAAAATGTGTCTAACTAGGTAGTTGTAATAACATACCTTTTATAGAGGAAGCACAAAAATGCATAAATCAAGAAGTAAGGAAGTCTAAATTCGGGTGAACCGAACATTAAATACCCAGCGGTAATTTTCAGAACCGGATAACAATGATATAGGCCCTAGGAGGAATTACCTAAAGTTTTTACTATCTGAGCTATTTACCTTACCGAATTATGTCAATTTATGTGATTTTCGAAATTTTCTATATCGAAAGTGGACGTGGTCGGAAAGGGATTTCGTCCAACTACATCAGGTATGCTCTATTATCTATTTATTTTCGTATTACACTCAGCTGATGAATTTTTCTCTGTAGCTGAGCAGTTTGAGATCTCGACGCTTAACAAACCTCCGCCTTTCAAACACTCGGCAAATTTAATCCGCGCGTTATGCGGATGCGCCCCTCGTGTCGGTCGGGCGGGATGGTGGGTAAAATCCGTTGGGCATAATAATAATATTATGCTAGTATACCTTGTACGAATATCATCGTTCTACCGTAATCAGTTTAAAAGTTTTGATCCGTGAAATTTTCAAATATGCCTCCCTGAAAAGTGTGCGATGCCCCGCCTAATTTTAAAAATTGATCAAAAAATCATAATAGAATGACTAGGGGGTTCATCCTACCAAACTATATCATTTTAGCCATTTTCGTTACCGAATTATGTCAATTTATGTGATTTTTGGAATTTTCGATATCGAAAGTGAGTGTGGTTGGAGAGCGTTTTTTTCCAGTTTCATCAGGTATACTTCCAACGATACTAGTATGCTTTTTGCGAAACTCCATCGTAATCAGTTTAAAAGTTACCACCAGTAAAATTTTCAAAAAGGGGGACTCACCAAAAAAATTATATCATTTTAGCCATTTCAGCTGCCGAGATATGTCAATTTGTCTGATTTGCGAAATTTTCGATATCGAAAAAGGGGGCGTGGTTATCATCCGATTTCACCCATTTTTAATAGCAACCTACCTTGGCCAGAAAGTAACCTGTATACAAAATTTCATGCAAATATCTCAATTTTTACTCAAGTTATCGTGTATACAGACGGGCAGACGGACGGACATGCCTTAATGAACTTCTCTTTTCAACCTAAGAACTTTCAAATATGGAACTCTATATCTATCTCGATTATTTTGTACCGTTACGTACTACCGTTATGTGAACAAAATTAATATACCCTTAAAAATACCAGTGGGAAATGTATCCTTATCAATTATATAATAAATTTTTTAAAGAGCGTCCATTTTAATACTATTATTTAGGAAGAAATGGTCTAAATGATTTTTTAGTGATAATGTACATACATAACCATATCCCTCCCATTAATATTAAACATCCATATTCTATTTTTACGACTTTTGCCAAATTAAAAAAAAAATAAGTGTTTTTGCCCACCCTAATGTACATATCATAATTATGTATTCGACCCTTAAGGGTCAGTTACATAAAGCTTTACTTTGACTTTACCTCAAACTTTGACTTTGACAGAAAAGTTCAGTATACGTATTTAAACGAAGCATGGCAAATTGGAGACCTCAAAGTTGAAGCAAGGTTAAAATTTGGCAAACTCTCAAATTTTGCTTGCTTTGCTTGCTTTGACAATCAGATGTTGATGACTTTGCTTTAATTAATGAATAAAAAGTTGGAGGAAATAATAATTATTTCATTTTTGCTCTATTAAATTAATAAATTAACCAAAACACTCTGAATGGAAAGAAATAAATAACGAAAACAAATGTATAAAAGAGAAACGTCAAGGCGTTCATTGTAGCATACCTCTGAAGTTGGACGCAAAGTTTTGAGGTAGCAAATGTCAGGCGAGGTTAACAAAGCTTTATGTATTCGACCCTTTATGTATTTGACCCTTTAGAACTGCCAGCAATGGTTTAATGACATGTGGTAACTTATGCACGGTGCACTGCTGTAAATAACCATTTCAACTAATTTCTTTTTTTTTTTAATGGGCCAATTCTACCAGAAAAAGGCAGAAGCCTTCTTGACTCTTCTATTATTATTAATCTACAGGTGGATAAAACATCACGGTAGTGCATTTTCTTTCGGTGGCTTTTTGTCCATTTACCAAACCGTTTTTTAACTTTAATAAATCAGAGTAAACGCTCAGAGCGGAGACTTTTACTGCTTTCAATTTAGAATTATATAAACAAAAAATGAAAATAAAATGGCATAAGGGCTTAGAACATGTCACAGTGAAAACATGTCAGAACGAGGTGTCCTATAATTATGATAAGGGGTGTATGTTACTATGGTCTCTCTCATCTTCGATCAAGATAGTGTATTTATGTAAAAGTTAACACTGAAAACATGTTCAGATAGAATAGTGCTTTTTATGAGTAGGTACATTAGGGTGTTTAAAGTTATTTTTTCGAAAATATTCTAAAGTTAAAGTTGGCTATAAAAAACAAATATATTAAAACACTTTCAACCCACTTTTTTTGTTTTCACAATGACAAACAAAATTTCCGAAGGTTTGATCGAGTGCTACAGGTGTGGGCAGTCATTTTCGGGACTATAGAACCTCACCTTGCTTAACTTCATTCTCAACTATATTTGCTGTTAACAACGCCACCTAACATGAAGAAAAGCTCCCAAAAGGCTTCCTGAGAAAATATCTATTAATATTGCTACATTTTTATATTTTCGACAGCTCTCCAAAAATCATTTTATTGATTTATGTATGTAGTATATGAGTGTCATTCCCAATCTCTTGTCGAGTACTATGATCGCGTAGAGGGCGGGACAGAAGCAAATACAGGGGAGACGCAATCATGTTATCAGTGAGTCCATATAATAAATTGTGTAGTACTCGCAGTGATAATAGCTCTTATTATACCCATTTTCATATAAGAATTCGTATATTAGGGATGCCAATGCAGAGAACCAGAGTCAGAAAAATAAAATATATATTTTTTAAATGATTCTAAATTTTGATCGTTTAAAAAAATTCTACATGCAGATATTATGCATGAAGCGTCCTTTACAATTAAATTGCTAAACTTTTAAAAGGGCGAACGCAGAAATTTTAAATTTGTATCCCTTATTTATTTTCCTCCTCAGACACCTTAACTTTATAAAGCAGGAAAATCATAGCGATTGGTTTTTAAAGGTTTGTAAATATATGGATATTCCTAATTAACAAAAATATAGCCAACATTAATTTTTTTTTTTTTATCTTTTCATTCAACAATAAGATCAATCCAAACCACACCGTCCCGGTGCTTGTGGATCAAGGCACAACGCTGTGCGATAGTCATGCTATTATCACATACATGGCCAATCAATATGGACAAGGTCAGCACGAACATTTATATCCTAAAGATTTCATAAAACGAGCCATAGTTGATGAGCGTCTCTACTACAATAACGGTATCCTTGTCATGGCTGTTAAGGATTTTATAGTAATAATATAATTTTACATAAATAAACTATCATAAGTTACATATTCAACCTTTTATTGTTTTGTTTCAGGTTCGTATATTGAGAGGTGACGAAGTAGCTTACAATCGTAAAAGCATAGAACAAACGCATAATGCTTACAGTATTCTTGAAGGTTTTCTAACACGCAGCTCCTACGTGGCTGGAGAACGTTTAAGTTTAGCTGACATCGCCACTAACCCACAATTAATATCACTCCATAAAGTAGTGGCAGTGGAAAAAGAACGGTAAGTATTTAAAGCAATATGAGTATATTTTTATTTATTTATTTTTTTTAATAAATATATGCAGTTATCCGAAAATTTCTGAATGGATGGAGCGTATGAGTAGCGAGCTACCGGAATATCAAGAAATTAATGAGAAAGGTGCACAACAAATATTTCAAATATTACAAATGGCTTTAGAGAACAATATGACGAGGCGAACGTAGCAAAGCGTCGTTGTTTTGTCGAGTGTATATTTGCACTGACTTAGTGCCTTTTTGTCTTTTTATGATGCAATATTTTTTTTTGTTTATAGACATACATAAATAATATAGGTAAATAAATTGTTATTAAAGGACTCATGTATATTTTATACACTTGAATGCTGTTTTAACTAAAATAGCTTGTGTCTAATATAAGTAAAAATATATACATACCTACTGGATTATAAGTTATTCCACTTCTGATTTTTTTTTTTAATATCGGCTGTTTCTAGGTATTCCACTTCTGATTTTTAATAAATTCCAGTAAGACTTGATTTCACAAGCTTCTTATCTATAAACGACGAGTTTAAAAACGATAATCTCTGCTTTATATGTATATATCTCTCATAATCTTTCATAGTTCAAACAATTCAGTTAATATTAACGAACTTCTTGCAATGCTTTCCAAGCGTTTTGATTTTCAGGATGTAGTCGTATCGCACACTGAATTAATTTCAGCGATCTCAGCTTGTCTACGGGCCTCAAAGTGCGACTGGCAATTAATAACGATTTAGAATCTTTAATGCAGTCACTCCTGCAAAAAAATATTTACAGCTTATTAGTTATTTAAGCACCTTTTAAACTAATTTCAAACTTACTTTTGCGCTTTATTACGATGCAGCAAAATAATTGAGCTCAAGGCAATCTGGCTGGTAGCTATATGATATTGTTTCATATGACTAAAATTATCCAAGAGAAAATTGGCTAGTACTTTTCGCAACTCTACACAATGTGGAAAGATGTGTACACGGGAGAGTAGATATATTAGACCTTGGCGGGATTGTTTCTAAAAAAAGAAAGTATGTTTAACAATAGGTTTGATTGAACACAATAGCTTAGGACGCTCTAGAGTTATTACCAGTTAAAATTGTACTTACATTAGCTACATAATATTGTGCCTTTAAGTAAGCGATATGTGCACAATATGATACGCAGTTTTCATACTTTTTCAATTCCGTTAATATAGTAGTTGTTAACTGATTATCATGATGTAGAATACCCAATGCACAGGCAGAGTATAAAGCTTGTATAGGAGAGTTTTTCAAAAGAATACTAAAATAGTATAAAATATAAAGCATAGATTACTATCAAAATCAAACGCCATCTTCTCATTCACCCACCATTGATACAGTATCGTCTTTGTATCTGCTTCTCCTTGTGAGGCGTACACCATAGCAGCCATTGCTACCAATATCATACCTGCCCTCTCATCATTTTCATCTGTCAATGTTTTCAATACAGAATTATAGGCTGAATACGCTTCCTGATGTTGACCGGCACGCACAAACGCTAACGCCAATCCCATTATTGCTTTAATAGATGCATGTGTTATGCGATTGAAAACATTTATTGCATCGTTGGGACGCTTCATTTTTAAATACAAATAGCCCAAATTCGTTAACAACTTGTTACTTTCTGTACCAGCTGAAAGCGATTCAATCGCTTGCAGATAGGCTCGCTCTGCTGGACGATAATGTTTTTGGCGTATATTTAGGAAGCCTTGAAAAGAGAGTGCAGCTGACGTTGCGGCTTTCTCTTCATTATTGACATACCTAAAATAAATGGGTTAATTAATTTTAAAACATTTTAAAGGGAATCGATATTGAGTCTCATTCATAAAAGACGAGCATTTGCTCAGACTCCATATTTTAAGTAAAAGGTGGCTTGCTTGTCCTTAATTCAAAAACAAAATACCTAGTTTTTACTCAAAACGACTAGTCTGAGCAAATTCTCGTCGTTAAGTTTAATGAAATATTACCAGTTAATTGTGTCTAACGCGACTACATCCGCATACATGTTATCAATAGCATGACGATAATGTGGTATTTTACATTTATTAGCATCTGTCAACACCGCACATACCCAATGCGCATAGCCTATTGAAGATTCCGGATGATATTCAAATTGTTGACAATGTCTAAAAAGATCCAAAGCTTCTTCCTCTTCACCAATAGTTTCAGCAATCATAGCTTGCCCAATCCACGCATTACCATAAATAGGATTTGATTGTTGCGCACGCTGAAATGCTTGATTTGCTAGTTTTATTTCGCCTAGTTTTAAATATAAAACACCTAAATTTGTCCAAGTCGTATATGATTTTCGATCAATGGTTAGCGCTTGTATGAAGCAATGTTGCGCCAATGGTAGATTATCAATTGCTAAACATGAAAATAAGTGAGTATTTAGATTTTACTTGTAAATAGTGTGAGAGATACCCTTATGCAAGTTGATGATTCCTAACAGATTCCAGTTGTGCCAACGATCGTTTTGCTCATTTATGGCCATTTTACAAGCTTTAATTGCCAATTCCAATTGTGTAGACGCTTTGTTGGGCATGTGGAGAGCGTAGTAATAACAGCATGAGGCGAATTCGTACCAAATAAATGTATTCGACTTTAACTTTATAGCACAAGTGTAAAATCTATGCGAGAAGAAGTTGAAGTTATCTACTGATATTTATAACACTGTCCAGCACCCGGCTGTGTAGTTTCCGTTTTTTTAAATTAGCCTCCAAAACTTAGTTATAGGCTTTCGAAGTTCGAAATTGGAACCCTCGTAATTTTGGGTTTTCAATTGTTGTATTTGAAAAATTGGAAAAGGCAAAATGTGAGCGTGGTCTGCTTGCCTCTCTCTGTTGCTTGATTCGTGTACATTTCTTTTTTGAAAGTGTATGTAAGAAGGGTTATACAGGGCCAAAGATCCGATCTTCGAAAAAATCAAAAGCCACATATTTCTAATTATATTATATAATACTTCTTCTTACATACACTTTCGAATAAAAAAGAACACCTCAAGCAGCAGAGGCAAGCAACGCACGCCTTCATTTCACCTTTTTTTTTTTTCAATACAATTTCGAACTTCAAAATCCCATAACTCTGTGGCAACTTCGAAAAACAGGGATATGAAGTTTTTACTTATGTCTCCATATTTTAAAAAAATTCAATACCTAGCTGCTAATGTGAATAAATCTTTTGTTGTTAAAACACTAGTTTCTTCTTCTAACTTTGCCAACTTTCCCGCTACTTCCAAGTAAGCTAGTGAGCTGGGCATGCGCGCTGCTTGTACACATACATTGGCTGTTAAGCGCCAGAGCCAAAACATATTTTGATTGCTTGGCAATAAAAAAGCTCTGCGGAGTATAATTTATAAAATGAGAACAAAAAGAAAAAGTTAAGAAAAGAAATCAACAAAATTCTTAAAACAAATACCTTTGCAAATGATTCATTGCCAATTGTAAATGCTCTTTACAACGTCCGTATAGATGCTCCAGTTTCAAATTATTTGCTAAACCTATATGCGCTTCAGCTGCGCCCTTCAAACCAGCTAAATAGTCGGGATGAGCGAGTAGTAAATCATCAAATTCCGCTATAGCTTCGGGATACATTCGTATCGTCTGTGATATATAATTGTTACATAAATATGAAAATAGTTTATATAAATTCTAAAAAAAATATAAATTTTACTTACCGATTTAATCAGGGCAATTTGTAGTTTGGCATAAATATTTTCCGGACTCATTTCAAGTATTTTTTGGAAAACACGTATTGCAGAGTTATAAGAACCGCGCTCGGAATATGCATCACCCAGAGATTCCCAATAGTTCATACAATTGACATCGAGTTTGATAGCAGTGCGGAAGGATTGTATAGCCTTGGAGAGAAAAAGAGATGTTCAAAAAAAAAAAATATTATGTTATGGTTTTTTAGTGCTTATTTCAGTTTAAAATTAAAGTAAGTGGCTGATAAGAAAACAAACCTCGAAAAAAGCTCTGTAACTTAATTTTTAGAGGTCGCTACGTTTGTATGAAAAAAAATGAATTTTTTGTTTAAGTGAATTTGGAATTTTTTTCGAAAAAACTTCACATATTCTTAAAGCTGGAGCTTTGAACATTCAAAAATAAGAAACCGTGTGCGATTATCATAACTATTTAACTGATTACAGCCATTTGAAAAGGCATATACTTTATATGAAAATAAATTAATTTTTTTCCAAGTGAATTTTCTCACAGTTTTTTTAATTTGTTTTCGAAAAGCCTTTACATATTCTGAAAGTTGAAGCTTTGCGCTTTAAAAAAATAAAAAGGTGTGCGATTATTATAACTATTAAACTAATTACAGCAATTTGAAAATTCATACATTGTAATGAGAAAAAATTCATCTTTTTGTGAGTTTTCTCTTAACTTTTGGAATTTGTTTTCGAAAAACCTTAATATATTTTTAAAGTTGAAGCTTGAAACTTTAAAAAATAAAAAAACCGTTTGCGATTATCATGATTATTGAAATAATTACAGCCATTTGAAAATGATTAAATTGTACATTTTGTATACGAAAAAATTAATTTTTGTAATTTTTTTCCGTCAACCTTTACATATTCTTAAAGTTAAAGCTTTGCACTTTAAAAAATTAAATACCGTGGGCGATTATCATAACTTTTAAACCATTCACAGCCATTTGAAAATTGATACATTTTATATAAGAAAAAAATTTCATAATTTTTTAAGTGACTTTTCTCATCATTTTTGAGTTTTTTTCCTTTAGATATTCTTAACGCTGAAGCTTAAAAAATAAAACAAACCGAGTGCGATTATCATAACTATTAAACTTATTACAGCCATTTTAAAATACAAACGTTTTGTATGAGAAAAAATTCTTATTTTTGAATTTTTTTTTCCTTTAGATATTTTTAACGCTAAAGCTTAAAAAATAAAAAAAAAAAAACGTGTGCGATTATCATTACTATTATACAATTACAGCTATACATTTGAAAATACATACGTTTTTTATGAGAAAAAATTTTTTTGTTTTTCCAAGAGATGTTTTTTTTAAATGTTTTTGAAATGTTTTCCAACAATTCTTTACACATCCCCAAAGTTGAAGCCTTGAACTTTAAAAAATAAAAAACCGTATGCGATTATCGTAATTATTAACCTAATTACAGAATTTTGAAAATGACTACATTTTGTACTATTGCAAGGAAAATTTTTTTAAATAGCTTTAATTAGTTTAATAACTAATAATAAAATGTATGAGAAAAAAATATCGAACTCTTAGGGTTAAGTTACAGCGCTTATTTTCTTACCAATTACTAACTTTTGAGGGGCTAAGACCTATGTAGACGAAATTTTTTTAAACACCCTAATGCATATAACTACTCACATCATCCCACTTATTAATATTAAAATAGTGCAGGCCTAGCTTGTAATGTATATCCTTAGAATCCTCAGACTTCATAAATTTCAGCGTGTTTACCAACAATGCCTCATTCAAGTCCTGTTTATGTGGTTAGAAATTTATTAAAATAATCGATTAATTTAATTGAATTAAACAAGTCTAAAAATAATCTGCATTATTCACCTCTTCTCTTAGCTGCTGATAAATAGCGCTTAGATTGTTTACAGCACTCACGCATAAGGGATTCAAATTTATACATTTTTCGAAACATTTACGTGCACGCACCATGTCCTTGGTAGCATAATAAATCTTGCCGAGATAATTAAAGCATTCTGAGCTATGAGGTTGCAAACGTGTCGCTTTAAGCATGCAATTCAAGGCAGCGGAAGTGTTGCGCAGTTTCAAATGTAATTTGGATAGCAAGAAAAGCGTCTCAAATGATTCTAGATCGCAAGTGTTTTGTAAAAAACTTATTGCTTCTGTTGGTGATCTATAAGAGATGCTATCATTAATTTCATGTTGTGATTTAAATTGAAATTTTACTTACAAAATAAATTCAGCGCGCTGCAATGCGTTTAATTCTAAAGATTTCAGTTTAGACGTGTCATCCAATTTGAAATAGCACCTAAGTAAAATATACAAAAAAACTTAACACAATTAGCTACTGAGTTCTAGGCAAAATCCTTTATTGCCTTGAAGCTTACCGAGCTAAGGCCGTCGAAACTTCATCATCTGCCTCGTGTGTCTGCAACAATTCAATCGCTTCATGTAACTGCCGCTCATCTTTGCTAACATGCGACAAACATACAGCATATTGACTAGTCTTTTCTTTACCTAATCTACAAAGTAGCTGTGAAGCTAAACTCCAAGCGCCAATCATCATTTCAACTTGTGCCAACAGATCTAAAGCAACTGTATATTTTGGTTGAAACTCCTTCACACGATACAGTAAATCTCTGGCTGCTACAAATTGTTGTTGTTCCCATAGTTTAATTGCCCTAATTAGCAATGCGAGACTGGCATTTGGATTCAATTGCAATAATGCATCTACATAATGATCAATTGTTTGTTCAGACTCGTGCAGGTATGTTTTAGATATATCACGAGATTCGCAATAAACTTTGCATACCCATTCATAAGCGTATACATCATCGGGATATTTTTTAATTATTTCGCATGCATTTTTAATACAATTGGCATAATCTTCTTGTTTATACAAGAGTTTCAGGTAGCGTTTGCATGCATTCAGATGTTGATCAAGTTGTGGATCCGCAATAAGTTCTTCCAAAGCGCATTTGAACTGTAAATTAAATTTAAGAAAATATTGTGTTAGGTATTCATTTTTGAAGTTAACTCTTTTGGCGGCGATGCAATATTTTTATAAAGAGTGAAATTTAAAATTTTTTAGTGTGTCTATCTTCCAGCAGATTTCGCACCAGTCACTTGGAAATAAATCTGTTTTTCGAACTGAGCCTCCAAAAATTATTTATGTGCTTTCGAAGTTCGAAATTGGATCCTTCGTAATTTTTGTTTTCTAATAGTTGCACTTAAAATATAAAATAGGCAAAATGTGGACGTGACCTGCTCCTGTCCCTCTTGTTTGCTTGCTGTACTTTCTTAATTTGAAAGTCTATGTAAGAAGTGTTAGACAAGTGAAAGTGTATGTATAAAGAAATATTATATAATTAAAACAAGTAAGGAAAGCTGTCTTCGGCTGTGCCGAAGGCTAAATACCTTTCATGAATAAAGCGTTCAGCAGAATCAATCCGTGACGTACGTCACGTACGTCGAAATAACTGACAGCAAAGTAGACTGCGGATGTTTGTATGCGTAACGCCAGATAAGGGGTCGTGCATATATGACGTCACGCGATTTTTGGTAGTTTTTGAACCCCCCTCCCCCCATGTCACACCCAGTCACAAACTCCAGAAAACCCCCCCCCCCCCCTCCCCCTCGTATGTCACATCACACCCTTAATAAATATAAATTCAATATTTATTTGACATAAAATCTGATACATATTTAGAATGTTTATATTAATTATTAAATAATATTTGCCAATCGAAAGAATGAAAACGTGCTAAATTTGAAAACGTTCATGGACGTTGCACGCTAGAAAACATGCAAAAAATAACGTGACATCACGTAAGTGCTAATCCCCCCCTCCCCCAATGTCACATTTCGTCACAAATCGCAGACCCCTCCCCCCCTCAAAGAGCGTGACGTCATATATGCACGACCCCTAAGACGGATACGTCAAAGTAGAAATTGCTCTAAAATTGACGTACGTGACGCAGCTGACGTATTGGCGGACTGATTCTGCCGAAAGCTTAAGCGTCACGATTTTCACTGTTTGATCCCCACTACAGCCTGTGTGAATTTAACTTTAGCTCATACCGAAATTATCGGAGCTATCGATTATATGGGGACGATGTGTTATATTGGTCCAATCTCATTGATTTTTAACATCGACATTCCACATTCTAAAATAGCAACATTTACGAAATTTCACGTTCCTACCGATATAATTACAGGAGTTATCTACCAAAATCCGTTTATCGGAACAATCGATTGTATGGGGGCTATATGAAATATTTATCCCATTTCAATGATTTTCAACATCGATATTTTACATATAAAAATAGCGATGCTTCCAAAATTTCCCGTTCCTACGTGTTTAATTACAGGAGTTATAGCCCAAAATCCGTTTATCGGAATAATCGATTGTATGGGAGCTATGTGAAATATTTATCCCATCTCTATGAGTTTCAACATCGATATTTCACATATAAAAATAGCAATACTTACAAAATTTCACGTTCCTTCGTGTTTAATTACAGGAGTTATAGTCCAAAATCCGTTTATCGGAATAATCGGTTGTATGGGAGCTATATGTTATATTGGTCCGATCTTGCTGGTTCCGACAAATGATTCCTATATTGGAAAATGGTGGCCGCATACCAAATTTCAGCCAAATATCTCAAAAACTGAGGGACTAGTTTGCGTTCAAACAGACAGACAGACGGACATGGATAAATCAACTCATCTCGTCATCCTGATCATTTCGGTATACTTATTGATGGGTCTATCTCTTCTTCTTCTCATATTTACAAACATCGGACCAAAGTTATAATAGGTTTGTTTATTGGGCTGCTCTAGCTTACGCCAGATTGAGATATTTCACAAAATTGTGTTTAACGAACACTTTTCTTGCTCTAGGTTGCTCTATCTTTTATTTCATGAGTACGCTCAAAACAAAACTAGAGTAATCCAGATCACAAATTTCTGCTCTACCTTTTTATGGAGTAAGTTAGAGCAGAGAAGCAATTGTCAGTCAGGAAAAAATAAATTTTTGAAAACTTCAAAAAAATTAGCTTGCAAGATAATCAATGTTTTTGTAAACGTGAATTTGCATTAATTTTGAAGATTTAAACAAAAAAAACCAAATAAAAAGAAACTATCGAGATTCAAGTGTTTCATGGCATTTCTGCTCTGAATTGCTCTAAGTTGCTCTATTTCTATTTTGACAGCTGCCCTGCTCTGCTCTGCTCTAACCTGCTCTGAACTTTTTTTGGTCAGTAAACAAACCTAATACCATTTCATGTTCATGAAAGGTATAAATATGCGATTTTTAATTTTTTCGAAGATTTCACTTTGGTTCTTTATAGCACTTCTTACATACATTTTTAAATAGAAAAGGTACAACAATCAAGTAAGAAAAAGAAAGGTAAGCAGGCCACGCCCACATTTTGCGTTTTTCACTTTTTTAAACAAAACAATTAGAAAACTACTTTCGAACTTGGAACTTCAAAAGCCCATAGCTAAATTTTGGAGGCTGAAATTAAAAAAAAAAAACGAGGAACGCCATTTTTTATTTATGCGTTAATCTCTTCACAAAAGTTGGTATGGTTCCATACCCAGCTGGTGTATAGTGTTAGTGAACCAAATCTTCGCAAATCTGCGATTACGCGGTGCCTAGGGTGTATGATCATTCCGAAGATCTTCATTAAGCTCTTCTAGCGGGAGTTCAAGGAAAAGTGCTGTTTCAAAAGGGTTAGACCAGAGAGACAGGGGGGTTAGCAGAGTAGGTTCAATTGAACAGTTAAAGATATGTAGAGTGGCATAGGAGGACATACCACATGCAGGGCATATGAAATGGTGTCATTTAGTCTAGATAAGTAAGAGTTTAACCTGTTACAGTATCCAGACCGAAGCTGTGCCATAGTGACTCTAGTCTTCGTTGGTTCTGATAGCAGTATTTTGGCAAACTTTTAACTTCGTCCAGTTGGTATTATGCACGTTAGGCGACCATATGGGGACAGCATAGTCAAAGACTGATCGGCCAATGGCCTTATATGTAGTCAGCAACGTTTCTTTGTCTTTTCCCCAAGTACCGCCGGCAAGTGAATTGAGGATCTTGTTGCGACCTCGTACCTTTGAGACCATTGCAGACACATGACCAGCTAATGAGAAAGTATTATCCCCAATACCTTTGGGTGGCTGACAGTTGGTATCTTAGTACCGTCAACGAAATTGTCTAATTCGTTTCTCAATTGGTGCGTCCATGTCGTCAAGAGTGTTTACTAGAAACAGAGCTTTTTCCGATAAATCCTAAACTCGAAGAAATATTAAAAAATGGCAAACGCACAACTGTCGCGAATGGATAGTGCTAAGTAAATATAAAATTACAATTTTTTAGAAAAATTTAATATGTATCTGTTTTTGCAGGCTCAGTGACGATATGTTGAACGGCCAAATCACATAATGAGTTAGATGGTTATTTTATGTAGGTACGAAGTTAGCTTCTATCACGTGTACTATGGTACATGTGTTTTTTTTTTCATCTTATTAAACTTTAACTTACATTAGCCTCATCTTCATTTAATACATCGAATTCATATAGCAACCATAGACGCGCTAAATATAGCAAAGCAAGACTACGACGTTCCTCATTCTGATAATTTTTATCTAAATCGTGCTTTAAGATGTTGAAGCATTCTTCAGCGATATTTCTGTTGCTCACTCCTGCTGCATGCAGCTTTTCAAAATAATAACTAAACTTTTCGCTGTAAAAAGGATAAATTATTAAAAAACTTTTATTTTTTATAAATCTATATTTACTTACGGCACTAAATCCAGCAATTGTGCATAAATGTTTGGCAATTCATTGAGTGGCGCACAATTAGCCAATCCCTGTAACGCAACAGTTGGTGCCGCAGGTGAGAATTCCACCGCTTTGCGTAAATGTTTGGCCGCCTTCAAAAAAGTAATTTAGAAAAGATATTTAAAATTATATATGCATGGCTTTATACCTCAGTCTTATTGCTGTTTTGATGAGCTGCTCCTAGCAACAGATATGCCATGTAATTTTTGGGATCATCCTGTAGCAACGCCTACGGACAAAGAAATTGTCAAACAAGTTTTTTGTTTTTGTTAATTTGTGACTTTCCCCCATGCACATACCTCACATTTTTCTATTGCATCATTGTACTTTTCGCATTTAATAGCTTCACGCACTTCCTTGAGTATTATTTTAGATTCTTTACTGGACATTTTATTTATTTATTTCGCAGACGTTAATTGTTTATAAAACAACGTAAAGATTTTTTTTATCAAAACAGATGATCGTCAGCTGTCTTCTGCAATGCTGCCATATTTATTTTTAATATACAGCGTGTTCTTTTTCAAGACCTAGATATATCGCGGCGCAGAAAGGCAGCGTTTTTTGCATGACTATTGCTGGATCTCGAGCTTATCAGCCTCTTTTCTTGCTAAGAAATCGAGCCCGGGAGCCCTAGACCCGGATCACGGGCCTGCCATGCCATTTCTACGTCCCGAATTCAGGGATTTCAATAAATATAACACCCACGAAACTATTGAAACACGTCCAAAAATGTAGCGAAAGGTATCTAAAGCTACATATACACTGCACCAAATGCTTCACTTTTGCCCAAGTTTTTTCGGGACCGTTCATCTGCAGATTGAATTAAATCACCAAATTAAGTCAAATTAAATTAAATTCGTCTAATTTGGCAAACAAATTCATTCTGCGGACAAACATTCTCGAAATAACTTCCCCAAAAGCGACGCATTTGGTGCAGTGTAAATGTATCATAAAGACGCGTTTTATAGTACATTTACACTGCAACAAATTTGGCGAATTCAAATGCGCGCCAGCTCGAGACCGTTTACACTGGCAAATTTGCATTTGGTTTCACCTTCCCTGCAGAAGCTTCTACCAGGAAAAAAAGCTACCGAAAGAAAATTCATTACCGTGATGATTTAAAAACCTATAGAGTGATAATAAAAGAAATAGTTGAAATTGTTTTTACAGCTGTGCATAGTGTAAAAGTTATCACACGTCAAATACCTTGCGTCTTGCTGGGCAATCCTTAATGTGGAACACGCGCAGGGTTACTATTTTGAGGAGCTGTGGATTATACCCTACTAGACAGTGCTATGACATTCAGTCAGCTTTGTAATGTTGCCTTTGAAAACGTGATAGAAAATCGTGATGTAAATATAAAGCAGCTGATTGTATGTAGAGGTGTTGGTTGGTTGGTTGCCGTGCTGCACAAGTAGCGCGCTGGGCGCCATTTTAATGCACTAACTGTGAAACCAATTACACCTTACTGTCTATAGACTAGATGGATATTGGTCAAACCATTTGGTGAGATTTATAAATTTGCTTATGTCAATTAGATATGGAGCGCTTAGACACATCCTTCAGGTCAGTTAGAATGTATTTGATGTTTCTTTACAAAAATTGAGTATTAAAACTGTTTACATTTTATCACTTTACAGAACAAGGATTTGCCACCAGGAACGATGTGTTGTAGAAAGTATGACGTTGTTGTTGTATGGCCCAGTAGGTTGAAAGACCTGGCGACCCCTGTTTTAAATGTTAAAAAAAAATAATACCGAAAACGCTTTGAATTCGCCAGTTTTCGCTATCCTCCCAACAAACACTGAACTTAGATGTCAATTAGAGGTAGAATAGATAACTAGTCTTATTCTCCAACCTCTAACATTAGAGGACGATTTCAGAAACGCTTGAGAACTATAGTGTTCTCCAACAAAATGAAACATAATAATAATAATAAAAATAGTGAAATTTGCAATTTATCACCAAATATGCCAAATTTGGTGCAGTGTAAATGTACTATTAACTTCGATTTCAATAACCCGAAAGCCCCTGTTCGATTTGTGAAGCCGAAGTGAATGGTCGCAAGGCCACAATTTATGCCGTAGATGGCGTGGTCGTGCTAATAAACTGGACTCAAGGACGGCGTGTCCACTTCTCTTCACAATTTGAAGTAGTTGGGAGTTGCAAAACTTCCCTAAAGCGGGCTACCCATCTGCCAAGAAATGCCTCAAGAAAAAAACGAGCATATATTTCTTATATCTGGTCAAGAAATGTTGACGTTTACGACATTTTCCACTTTATTGAAGATTACTATTATAAAAATGTACAAAACATCTGTAGTGAAGTATATACTCATCTTTGCCGGGAATCTGAACGTTTACCTCAAGAAATATATACGAGCATATTTATTTCTTGAGGTAAACCGGCCTTACCAACCATCGAAAATTGTAGTATTTTTTCTTATGAGCTGAGTATTGGCTCAAGAAACATTGACGTGTGAAAACAGTTCTTGACCATTTCTTGAGCGTTTTTTTATATGGAGTTTGACATTTCTTGCCAGGTGAGTAGCCCGATTAAGCTGGTTATAGGGACATAATTTCCACTCCCAACGAAATAAAGATTTATAAAAAATATATACCTGAACAAAAAACAACGGAATCAAAATACCGTAATTGGGATACGCACACATAACGGAACGTGAAAAGAAACGGATCAAGAAACATATGTAGAATCAAAGCACACATTGTGCATAACTAAATCCAAGCACATTTTGTGCAGAATTAGGGATGGTGTTTTAATCTTTTGATTGGGCCAAATAATTATCTCATATCTTGTATATGAGTCCTCTCTAAAGTGGGCTACTCATAGCATAATAATAGCAATTACAGGTAAACAAAAACATGTCAAACGGCGCTCCTTGTGCGCATGCGTGTAGTCTTCGTCTCACTCCTTCCTGGACAAAAAATACTTAAGCGGGCTACTCACCTGCCAAGAAATGCCTCAAGAAAAAAACGAGCATATATTTCTTGTGCCTGGTCAAGAAATTTTGACGTTTACCAAATTTTCCATTTTTCTTATAAAAATGTACAAAATATGTTTAGCGAGACATGTACTCACCTTTGCCGTGAATCTGCACGTTTACCTCAAGAAATATATTCGAGCTTATTTATTTCTTGAGGTAAACCGGCGTTGCCAACTATCGAAAAGTGCTGTATTTTTTCTTATGAACTGAGTATTGTCTCAAGAAAATTTGATGTGTAAAAACATTTCTTGACCATTTCTTGAGCGTTTTTTTATATGGAGTTTGACATTTCTTGGCAGGTGAGTAGCCCGCTTTATGGGTCAGTTACATAAAACTTTATTTTGGCTTTACCTCAAACTTTGACTTTGACAGAAAAGTTCAGTATACGTATTTAAACCAAGCATGGTAAATTGGAGACCTCAAAGTTGAAGCGAGGTTGAAATTTGGCAAACTCTCAAATTTTGCTTGCTTTGCTTGCTTTGACAATCAGATGTTGATGACTTTGCTTCAATTAAAGAATAAAATGTTGGAGAAAATAATAATTAATTCATTTTTTCTTTATTAAATTAATAAATTAACTAAAACACTACGAATGCAAAGAAAAAATGACGAAAACAAATGTATAAAAGAGAAGCGTCAAGGCGTTTATTGTAGCATACCTCTGAAGTTGGACGCAAAGTTTTGAGGTAGGAAATGTCAGGCGAGGTTAACAAAGCTTTATGTATTCGACCCTTTAGTGTCATAAAGCTACGAAAGAAGCGCCAAATTTACCAAATTTGATGCCGTGTAAATGTACTATTAGTTTTAAGAAAGTGATTTTACTGAATTTTGTGGCAACCTTTAAAGAAAGGTTGAAAGCGGAGCACCAAAAAGCGAAAGAGAACGCAGCAGAGCGAAAAATAGAGGAGTGTTTTTTCAACTTTTCATTTTAATGGCATTTTTCAACATCTTTCCAATTGTTTAATTTTTAATTGTATACAAAACGAGTGTAATTCAGTGAAAAATGAATTAAGGTGTTTCAATAATAGTATTAGCATCATGTAAAGTGTATAATTTAAGTTAACTCTACGTTTATTCCCCGTTTGGAGTTTTTAATTAAACTTGCAGAGTGCAACGTCGAAGAACAAAAAAAAAAGTGTAGACGAAAAAGTCTGCAATTTTTCCCAAAACTGCACCCCGATTAAACCTTTTAATGCATTAAAGAATATTTATTTGCATTTAATTAACAAATAAGCTGAACAAAAGTAACATTGAACAAAGAATTTTGCAAATTGTTTTATAAAAGAGCCCCTTTGGGTGCTAGTACACGCACACTAGTGGGCGTGTACTTTGGTGGCCGCAGCGTTGGCGGTGTTTGCAATGGAAAACGAATCTGTAAAATCAGAACATAGCGGTCGATCGAGACGTTCACGTAGTCACAACAATAATAATAACGCCAACACTGGAGGCGGTGGTTTGTCCAATATCAGCAGCGGTGGTGGCGGAGGCACAGTAAACAACGGCTATCATCGTGATCGAACGCGACACTCACATCGTAGCGGTCATTCAAAATCGAGTAGTAAGCATCAACGCAGCAACGAAATGGCACCATTCCAGACTAGCGTCAATATGACAGGTAAAATGAAAATAGATTTAGAGCTTACTTCCTCCTACTAGAAAGCTATACGCTCTCCGCTTGAGTTGCGTGAACCACCACCAATTGCTATAACTTCACCTTTAGTAGGCTTCTTTTCAGCACTTGATGGTAGTACAATTCCACCTTGTTTTTCTTCAGTAATAGACTTTATTAGCACGTTATCATCTAATACATTCAAATTTACAGTCATATACATATTTACATATGTATATAAGTTCGTTTTTGCACACAGCAAGTCCTACAATCAAACACAATCATAATTCATTCATAAATTTTTAAAATTCACTTTTCTCCGGCTGATCCGCTTCTTGGGGGCATTTTAGGGTCCTCTTAGGAGGGTGGCGCACCGCTGAGGGACTCCTAACGGATCACCTTGCAGTGCATACCTCCAGATTAGAACTTAAGTGTGCTCTGCACAATTCATAAGGAAAGTGATCCTACTACAGAGGAATCACGTCTCCTTAATATCGTATATAACTAGTGCGAACGACTAAAGTTCATCGTAGGCTTACTGATTGGATCTTGTCAGTGTGGCTTCTTCTCTGGTAAGTCTAACATAAGATATTTATAATACACCAAATCCTGGTGAATACCAATGATACGAGTAACTCTCTGAGCCATTTAAAATCAAATGAGGTGCCCTCTCGTAAACCTCGTTTGGGTTTTACTTCCTCGTGCGATTTCTATAATCGGATGGTGGAGAAGATACAGATACTCGCGCTCTGTCCGGTGGATGCAGTTTTGCATGCCTCAACACCACGGATTTCTGTAGAGGAGCGTTAACTTCCTCGAGAGACAAGGGCCACTCTGGCTCAATTACGCTCTGGATATTGTAGCAGATTAAAATCCTACATATCCGGGCTGAACCCTGATGTGCCGAACGTCTGGCATGCGGCTCGTCCCCCCATAATACCAACCACCTATTCACTTGGTCCAACCCTATTGAAACTGCTAGTTTCCTTGAACTCCCGTTAGAAGATATTGATGACAATTTAGGCTAAGGAAAAATACGCGTTGGGCAGGACTACACCTCGTTACAACAACAACAAGATACTTCGACCAGAAACTGTTAGGGACCAGCGAAACCGACAATAATGTCAGTCTACATAGAAATCCAACAAAGAATCACTCTTACCGACAAGTGCTATATACTTGGGAGTGAAGGCAATTGACAAGTAAAGTCCTCTCACGCTCTCTAAGATTCCGAAGTGATCTCGAACAGGGTTCGGACTGATCCCGAAAACAGTTCCAAAAAAGTCCTTAAAATGAGCACAAGCCTCCAATATTAATCTATTAACATGATTTTTTTTTTTAGGTGAAGAAAATCGTGATGGACAAGAAATAATCGAAGTGCAAATATTGCCACAAGATGAAAATTGGGGTGAAAATACAACTGCCGTCACTGGCAATACATCCGAGCAAAGTATCTCCATGGAGGATATAAATAATGCATGGCATCGCGAAAATGATACAAGCTTTGGATTCGCATGCCGGCGACGTCTAGAATCAGCCTTTTCACTTTTACTCGGATTTGTATCGTTCTTTTCACCAGTCGCTATGGTGGTAATGCCACGAATGGGGTTCTTTCCCTCAGCCTTCGACCATGCTGAACTTACACAAACGGTGCGCACACAGCTGCTAGCATGTAGTAGTGAGTGCAAGGGATTGTTAGTATCACTTACGGCACGTCTCATTTTACTGGCAATCGGATTGTGGGCGCTGTTTATGCGTCGTTCAGCTGCTACAATGCCACGAATATATCTTTATCGCGCTATTGTTTTGCTTCTTGTTACCATATGCACATTTGCTTATTGGTTGTTCTATATGGTGCAGGTGAGTTGATGCAATATCAACTTTGTTGTAAACAATATTAATTGATGTTTTTGTTTTAGGTCACTAATGGCGCCAAGGTGGTAGTGGAGACAGGTGGTGATGCTGTTAATTACAAATCACTGGTTGCCTATGCAACCAATCTAGTTGATACTTTGCTTTTTATACATTACATCGCTGTAGTTCTACTCGAATTACGCCATCAACAACCAATGTATTATGTTAAAATTATACGTTCACCTGATGGTGTTTCACGTTCGTATACGATTGGACAATTGAGTATACAACGTGCAGCTGTTTGGGTTCTACAACGTTACTACGTTGACTTCTCAATATTCAATCCATATTTAGAACGTATACCAATTTCTAAATCTCAACGTAACAAAATATCAACTAGTTTTAAATATTATGAAGTAGATGGTGTTAATAATGCACAACAACAGAGTCAGAGTCGTGCTGTATTAGCTGCTAATGCCAGACGACGCGATTCATCACACAATGAACGTTTTTATGAAGAGCACGAATATGAGCGTCGTGTGAAGAAACGGAGGGCACGTCTCATTACTGCTGCCGAAGAAGCGTTTACACACATCAAACGTATACACAATGAACCAGCACCGGCGGTACCACTCGATCCACAAGAAGCTGCACAAGCCGTATTTCCATCGATGGCACGTGCATTACAAAAATATTTACGTGTAACGCGCCAACAACCACGGCACACCTTTGAAAGTATATTAAAACATTTAGCGCATTGCCTTAAGCATGATTTATCACCACGCGCATTCCTCGAACCATATTTGACAGAAGCGCCTGTGTTGCAAAGCGAAAAGGAACGCCGTTGGGTACAATCATGGTCATTGATATGCGATGAACTTGTATCGCGTCCCATAACAAATGAAACCACCTTCCAGCTCATACAAAATGATGTATCGCTATTGGTGTCCATTCACAAATTACCGCATTTTAATATAGCCGAAGAGGTTGTCGATCCAAAAAGCAATAAATTTGTATTGAAATTGAATTCAGAAACATCTGTATGACAACAGACGTCGGCGGCGACGACCAACATGACACCAACACCTACTCATAGCAATGTAACGCAATCTTCATATCTGCATGTGTTCGTATAGGCACACAGCTACTATCAAAATCTCTGACTACTATCTACTTATATAAAACCAATTGCTGCTCAAGTTATGGTGCTAATTATATATTATCTATAACAAAACAAAAGCAAGTCTTGTACCAAATGCTCAGAATTTCCAGTGTATCCTAATCATGCTGACACGCACACATATCACTTAATTGAATATCAATGCTGTACTATAAACCTAACAAGTTGTGGAGAACAGCCAAACGCAAGCAATGCAAAAATTCTATTATTAATTATAAGAAACGAAAAGGTAAGCTTTTGTTTGAGCGATAAGCGATTTTAAAAAAATACTTACATACTTAATGAAATCTAAAATAAGAAAAAATAGTATTAAGTACTTATCTTTTAAAGTACTTACATACATATATATGGTAAAAAGTCAAATGTTTGGAATCGACCTCTTCCCATTTGAATGCAATTAAGTGGAAATTTTCTTGTTTTGAAAGAAGAAAAAATCACAAAAAACACCCATCTTAAAATTCAAGGATATCTTTAGATACGTCAGATGTAAGTTCTGAAACAATTTGTTCTTCTCTGACGAAACTTCGTTTTGTGAAAAGAAAACTTCCTTTCAAATTTCATTCAAATTGGAAGCACTCTATTTCAACCATTTGAAGATAAGATATAGAAATATCTATTTATGAGAACGATTTTACTTATCTACGCTTCAGATTTTTTACAAAAAATCTGGTTTCCCTTATTTTCATTCATTTGGAAAACTCATTAGAGAAAATTGTGAGCCTCACCTTAGCTCTGATCACTTACTTTTCTGACTAAAACTACTAGAACTGTCAAAATGAGAAAATCTGCACTCAGTGCGAGAGCAACACGAAGGAGTACGGGATCGCTGAAATGGTACAACAAGTAGGCAGAACTTACCAGCAAAAAATCTGCTGAATAAATCTTGCAACTCTCTGACTGGAGCGACCTCAATTTTCTGCTCTTTTTTTCAAACTTCAAGTCGAAATGTCACGCAGAAAAAAAATTGGAAATCGAGTTGGGTTTTTACGCTCTGCGTTCAATTTCGGTTGCTCCCATACAAAAAACTGCCCGAGTGCTTTTTTACTAGGTTGGGCTGTTATGGACTGCAAAATCTAATAACTATTTCTTTTCTACCTTTATTCACCCAGTGTAAGCACCTTGCTTTTAATCGTATGTTTAATTTAAGTCTCCAGTGTATAACGCTAAGATAACAGTTAAAATTTAGTTCATAAGACTAAAATGTAGTTGTAAGATTTTAAATTATTTACTATTTACATAAACGTAAATAATAGTAAACTGATAAATGCTGTCAAACATAAAAATTAACTCAAAGGGTAATTCCATGACAAATAGACCAACGATTGGAATCGATTTTTTAAGGTTCTACCTAAATATCTTCTTTTAGATAATTACTTAGAAAAATATTTTTTTGTATAAAATTAATAAATTTGTTTTTAAATTACTAAAAAAATACTTTTTTTAATTGAAAACTTTTTTTAATTACTTATTTTTCAATAACTATTTTTTAAGTAATTTAAAACAAAAAAAATATTTTTTTAATTTACAAAAAAATATTTTTTAGCAAAAGTAATAAAAAAATAATAATTTTTATAGTAATAATATTAAATATATTTTTTCTTTTTTGAATTATTTTTTTTATTTAAAACAAAAATAATTATATAAAATAAAAAAAACCTAAGACTGTTTTATGTAAGGTTATCAATTTATTTTATCAAAATTCATAAAAATTGATATTTAACAGCTTCAATCAGTTGTCGATTTGACATGGAATTACCAAAGTAAAAAGATCGATTCTAGAGGCAAGTCTCTTTTACAAAACATGTTTCCTTATACAAGTATGTTCTCTACGATTCCTATAAATCAACTTAATACTTACCAAGCAAATTTTACATGTAGAAAACTTTCTTCACCAACTCGAATTGCACAAAAAAAATATGTTATAGTATTTATGTACATATAACTCACAAAATAAGAAGAAAAGTAACATACTAACAGGAATGCTGACAAATAAATATACTGCATACTTTTGAGACTGCTAACTAACTACCAGTTTTAAATAAGATTTTATACAAATACAAATAAATTCAATTGCAGCTGCATACATATCGCACACCTAAATTTAAAGAGTGTTCAAATATAAATGTATTTGAATATGCTGCAAAACGTACATCTGTAGTATGCTTGACCATAATTATAACACGACTATATTATTAGAACCTTCGTCTATATTCAGTAACTCTCTTTTTTAAATAACTTATATTTTTTCTTCTAATGATTTCTATCAAATACAAAACAATCTATGGATATAAAAATTATTGTTCAACAAAGTATTAAAACTACAGTGCTACACATCCATACATGCTTACAAACAAATACCATAGGTACACAAACATATCCCACCCACAACCCTCATACCAACAGATGGTTTCTTATGTTGTTGTTGTTGTAGCGAGGTGTAGCCCTGGCTAAATGTCAGACAGGGTCACCCCGAGTGTATTGCTCTTGGCCGGGTCGATATAAGAAAACGGCCCGGGTCGTTTCGGCACGATGGGTACAGCACAAGTACTGGTACCGTTCTCGTAGAACCGGCAATACAAGAAACTAGCCGTGTAGGCTATGTAGGTCATTTAGCGTTACCCAGGGTGCACCAACTGGGAGGGCGACCTACTTTTACACCTTTTTCTTATCTTTTCCCACTGTTCAACAGCGATAAGCTCAAAAAATCACAATGTTCTAAAAAAACTCGCCTATGGCATTTACAATTTTTAACAGCTCTTCTCGGTGAGTTGTGAAAATATTAGTTAATCGAGTGTACAGATCGGTGGGTCGTGGTCATTACAGGTGGCATCCTCCCACCATATGGTTTCTTCTTCTGCCTTGCTTATGTTGTTGCTTTGTCTGACATTTACAAGGAGTGTGAGCGTACGTGTAGATCTGAATTCGCTCGAACACACCTGTATGAATTCATAGCTTCACAATTTTATAATTTTTATTTAGCTCCCTTTAGATCTAGGTGTGCGCTATATTCATATAAAGAAATCAAAAGAAATATCAAAAAAAAAAAATGGCTTTTAAATACATACTAAAATACATATTTTATGCTTTTACACCAATTCATGCATTTTCATGAGTTAATATAAATATAAACAAAAACAAATAAGTATAAAGAAACTTTTTAAGATAAAAAAAAATATTTTTAAATCAAGCAGAAGAATTGCATTTACTATACAAATACGTGTATAATGGTAGTTTTTTATAGCAACATACATACATAAATGGCCCAAGTAACATTTAAAGTAATTTTGACTCTAATATTAAAGTTAAAAAAAATTATAATTATTAAGCTCTATTGTATGAATATTGTAACTAATTATAAGTACCCAAAAGTATATTTATAGTGCGAATTTTCCTCCTTATTTTCTAGCTAATGACTTTCTAATTTAAGAAGCTATTATTGTTTTAGAATGGCAATTTTTATGCATACATAAATATATGTAAAACAAATAATTTATTAATAGCATTAATCTAGTAGATAAGAGCATGTTTGGTATACTACTTGAGTCATTCCATGTCGAAACGTAAAATGGTTGGAATAAACCATTTCCGTTTCGGAGAGTTTCCTTTTATTATGAAATGAAGTGCTGCTTGACGATTTGACATGGAATGATCCACTTGTATTAGTGTGTGGCGAAAACAAATTTGTTTAGGCGTGAATTTTGTGAGCTATAAAAAAATATATTTGTACTTATGAATGAGACTACTGACTACTGAAGCCGTATGCAGCAGATATAACAAACAACGACAATACCAATATGCGAAAACTGCAAACATGAAAGTGAAAATCTGTGGTTATTCCTAAAACTTTTTTATAGCCTACAAATCTCGCCGCCGATAAACTTCTTTATGTCGCTAAACCCTAATGTATATGTATGCTCATTTATTGTATGGCTGACTGTTAAATACTCGCTTAAATTTCCATATTCACAAATGTGCGCCTGTATTACCGGTGTGTGTGCTTTGCCACCGATGACTTTTTATGTTAAAGAATATTTTTTAACTGCAAATAGCACTTATGTATGTTTATTTTCGCATAAAACCTAACTAATTATATTGCGTTACATAGGCTTGTCAACTCCTTTTTTATACCAATAAAAAACAAAAACAAATATTAAAGAAAATGAGTAATTAATTTATCAGGCAACTGAGATAGACTCAAATTTAAGACTTACGTACGTAGAAATCAAAGTGGTGAGGAGCGCTTGAACGCAACGCATTTTTGGGTAGAAAGAGGTAACCTCTATATATAGGTCTATCACCTCAGCCTTCAGCGCAGAACTAAGGTAAAAGTAGAAGATGTCTTGAGAAAATTCAAGGGCTGAATATTTTTTTTTTTAATCCTGATGTATGACGATTTTAGGACTCCTTACTCCGCTGAATAACAGCCCGCTTAATCGTAATAGGCCCCCTAAAATTTCCCTTCTGCGGTTAGTAATGCTAAAATTTTATAAAAAAGCGCACTCTTTCTTTTAACTTTAATACGCATTTATTTTTGTGTTAGAGGTAATTTACTCTCATTTCTCTTGCGATATATGACTTAAAATATATATTTTTGGTATGATAGGAGTAGAGTTAAGAAAATGGTATAAAAATTATATAAAAAGTAGGAATGTAGCATTAGCAGAACAGATATTGCAACAAAAACTATATAAAAGGAACATTTGTATTTAAAGTGCTAATAAAAAAATGTATAAAACAAATTAATTGAAAATTTAATAAACAAAAATAAGCGATCTCTAAGGGTTTAGTAACAGTTCTTATTTTTTGCGAAGGCTTTTTCTTATCTATATACATCCAACAAACACAAGAAATGTTGACTCTCACTCTCACTTAAAAAAAAGCTAGCATAATTCTCGATCAAATAAAAAGGTACCCCCTTTTTCTTAAAAAAACAAAATAGGTGCATTTAGCTTTTTTGTTCTTTGTAACAAAAACAATAGCTTTTACTCAAAAAATCAAGTCTGAGAACGGGACTAGCTATCTAATCTATCTCTAATCGGTATCTGACTTCAGTGTTTGTTGGATTGTGCATATGTTAATCTAAAAAATATGACTTTAACATACTTATAAAATATTCAATCAGATTTTGGTATTAGATTGTTCTCATTTGGTTGTAAAAATTCTGCAACAATAGCTGTAACCATTTCATTTGTTGTATTAATTAGACCATCAAAATCTGCTTGTCCTGGTTGTGCGCACATTTCGGCATAGTATTTAATTTTTGGTTCAGTACCACTTGTACGCAAAGTTAAAACCAAACCATTCTCAAATGTAAAAGTAATCATTTCGCTGCTTGCGCTTACGGGTAATATGGCCTTGCCATCAGGTTGTGAGGTGTCAACACCTAGCAAAATAAGAGTATGTAATTATTATAAACACCAAACAGTTTTTTTCTTAACATTTTCTAAACTCACCATTCGTCAAATCGCGTATATGCTTAATTTTATGTTTGCCCTGCAATATTGATTTGGGATAAGATTTTGTTTCGCCTGCGAAATTACGCAAACGTTCGAAAAGTTTTTTAATAATTTTTGTTTCATAACAAAAAAAGTATGATGTTTGATTAAAATGAAATCCATATTCTTTATAGATCTGTTGTAATTTTTCATCTAATGTAAGTTGCTCTTTAGCTTGTAGATAACAAGCCAATGATGCTAGATGACATGCTGCACTGATGCCATCCTTATCCAATACATTTGTAGAGAACATAAAACCGATTGCTTCTTCGAAAGCAAATAGTACAGTTTTTCCTGCCTTTAAAAGTTTTTCAGTTTCATTACCCATCCACTTGAAACCGGTGAGGGTTTCAATAAAATGGAAACCTTCCTTTTGTGCAAAAGCGCGTAATATTTTCGAGCTTACTGTACTGGCTAGCATGTAGCAATTTGAAAGGTCGTTACCCGCTGCCGGGTGAAGTTGCTTGTGTATATAAATTGCCCACCAGCCAAGTAGTACGCCGATTTCATTGCCCGTATATACCTGGATGGATAAAAAATGTTATCATTTTCCACTGCATTATACTTTACAAATAATTATTTTGAAAAAGTACCGTTAAATGCATGTAAAGTGAATTAAAATGGTCTTGCTGAGCTCAAAACTTTTTTTTGCAAATTTTTCTATATGAATTCCGGTTTTTGAGATATCGATCATTTTTATTATTAAGCGTATTATTAAGAATCGACGGATATTTTATTCTGGTGATTTTTTTCTGTTACATTCAACATCTATATAAAACTAGCTTGTACCCGTGGGCTCCATTCAACGCTCACTTCTCCCTTATCTTCTATTGTTCTGGAGTTGCTGAAGATAAAGATTATTTATCTACGTACCAAATTTCAGTCGTGTCGTATTATCCATTCCACAGATATGCATTATGAAAATTCCCATATGTTTGGAAGGTGCCACGCCCTCTCTCCCTTATTCTGTGATAGGGGTATTGATATCGTATATGAGCGTTTCTTTTTCAAGTGATCCAAGTTTCAAACGTCATGCTACGGATTTTATTCAAAAATTTACTTTGAAAAAAAATTTATATTGGTTTAGGAGATCCCTCAGCAGAGACCCTTAGTATGAAAATAACAAAACGAAATGTTGAGGTGTTCGAAGCTAAAGATCAGGACTGAAGTCCATGAGAAATTCGTATTTTTATCTCTTGATAAACATGTCCGTTTTCGAGCCTGAAAACCATGATTTTTCAAAATTGACAAATTTCGAGATAATAATTTATCTATAAGGAGTGGGGGTTTTTGACCGATGCATGGGTTAATTTCTTCTAGGAAATGTACCCTTAATTTCTGACAAATATTGAGTGGCTACTTAAAACAGTAAAGACGCCAGAGTCGGTTAAAATTTACGAAAATCGATAAAATATACGTATTTTCAGTACCGGGTTTTTAATACCAGGTACTCGCTATATGATTTAATATTTATATTAAAACAAACTACTATCTTTTCCCTTTAAAGCGATATATCGAATGTAAAGATATCTCTAATGGAAACATTTTTACAGCTAAAATAGGGTAGGATTGAAAATGACGTTTTTCAAACTTTGAAACTTGACCAGTCCGAAACCAGTGGTTATAAAAAATAAATGTGTGTCAATATGTTCCTTTAGGACTGTTATAATAAAAATAAAAAAATTGCAAAATGCAAAAAATTTATTAAGGAACGCAAAGCCTGATTCATTAGCTTTCAAATGAGCTCAAGTTGAAGTTTGTAGCATTAGTACAAGCAAGCCGAGATATGACAGATTGAGTAGGTACATGTTTTCATTAGTTTACGAAAAATTCCAAACTTTGACAGATCATATCTCAGAGGGATATCGAAAAATTGGCAACACAAAAAATACGTGTCAAATCAATTTATAGTCCCTAGGTGTAAGCCGAATTTGAATAGAATCCCTTTCGGAGACATATTCAGCTTGAAGTATTAAGTTTCTATGGGAGGTGACACGCCACGTTTTCCGATAACTTCCATTTTTAAATATGGTATTGATATTATAAATCTCCATAGCAACTTTTAGATCCCTACCACGAATTCTTTTAATGATACTACCCCAAAACAAAAGTTGTATTGGAAGTGAAGAAGTTGCCAAACTATAGAGGGATAAACAATGCCTGCGCCTTTCGTATACTGGCCGTGTGTAAGAAGCGTGTCAAACATTATTATATGAATCAGTGCAAATGTGAGTTCTGCGCATGCGCAAGTTTTGTTTGTGTTAGTGAATTGTAGTAGCGCGTTTAAAAAAAAATATCAAAGGGCTCAAAAAGGGTCACTATCCCCATTACACAAATTGTGCATAGTTTTAGTTATAAAATCTTTGATTAGTCGATTAAATAATGAAAATACCAAAATAGTAAATCACAAAGTAAATAAATAAAAATGTTCGTATTTGTTGTTTAAAAAATAATAATAAGCTACAGAGAATTTTTTCATTTGGTAAAATAATGTCATATCCGCTACCTTGGGTATTTTTGGCATGGTTTAATGTTAATTAGTGAAAGGAGTGATAAGAAAAACGAAGTGAATTTATTTACATTTTGTTCAAGTATGCATTTATTTATGCCCCTTTGTTTACAAAAGTTTAACGACATCCTTGAGATTTTGTCTCCTTCTCTCATGGTATATCTGTACTGTAATGTTTGACACGCTTCACTGTTCGGTATTATCTATATAGAAGTATTACATATATGACATATATGTATTTGATAAAAATTAAACAACTATGTTGTAAAAAAGAAACCCTCTATGTGGCGCTGGAGTCGAGGAACTAAAGAAACCGTCTTTATGGTCCATTTTTAAAGTTAAGCAGACAAAGTCATGGTCATCTGATAGTATATTAAATTGTAGGGGTTCTTGTGTTCAAATTTTGACAGTTGAGTCATTGGACATGTTGTTGTTGTTGTAACGATGTGTAGTCCTGCCCAACGCGTATTTTTCCTTAACCTAATTGTCATCAATATCTTCTAACGGGAGTCCAAGGAAACTTTCCTTCTATTTTCAGATATGCTTGTTTTTTTTTTTTTTTTTTTTGTTTCTCCACGTAGGTTACATTTTTCCCGCTAGATGGCGCTGGAATGTGCATTTTGGAGCGTATGTTTAATATAACCAAAAACTATGTTACAACAAAAATAGACGGACTAGGTGGCGCCGGCGTCGCACACCTAATTACTGTTATCTCAAAAACCTGCTCATAGAAAAAAATTTAAAATATGTTTTGAGCTGAGCAGGCCAGTGAAAACTCTCCCCTCTTCTTCTCTTTTTTTTTTTTTTTGTTGGCGGTAAAGCAGTGTTATCTACATATCTAGAAAATTTTGTTTACTTACCTTCCATTTACCGCTAGTTGAGTTTTTGGTTGCTAAAGCCAAACGATCAGCATCTGGATCATTAGCTAAAATTATATTACAACCAGTTGCATCTGCCTTTTTGATTGACAATTCTAAAGCGCTTTTTCCTTCTTCCGGATTCGGAAATACTACAGTTGGAAATTCTGGATCAGCATCTCTTTGCTCCTCTACAGCTATAACGGGTTGCAATTTGATAGCTGCAAATGTGTCTTCAATGAAGGGATAACCCACACCATGCATTGCACTATAAACGACACGTAAATTACTATGACTATTCAACTCAATTATGCTTGGAGGAACAGTATCGCGTAATTTAACCACGTACGCAGCTATCGCTTCTTTAGGATCTACAAGCAGTTGCGACTCATACAAATTAGCAGTATCCCAACTACCTGGCCATGGTTCCAAATTGCTGAGTATATCCTTTTGTATGTTTTTATCATGCGGCGTTATAATTTGTGCACCATTACTCCAATATACTTTATAACCATTATCATCTTTTGGATTATGTGATGCGGTGACCATTACACCACCTAAACAATTGAAATGGCATATTGTAAAAGGTACTATCGGCGTGGCTACCAAACGTCTATAAAGATAAACCTTGAAACCGGCGCGTATAAAAATATTTGCTGAGATTTCAGCAAAACGTTTACTGTTATGACGTCCATCATAGCCAAAAACAATTCCGCGTGTTCGGCGTTCATTCTCATTAAATTGTGCTGTCATGTAGGTGGATAAGCCTTGCGCAGTTTGTGCTATGACAAGATCATTCATGCCATTAAAGCCCGCACGCATTTTACCGCGTAGACCGGCGGTGCCAAAAGTTAAGCGTGTACTTAAAAGTTCGTCCAATTTTTTCCAATCACCAGCATCTTTAAGTGCTTTGATTTCGTTGAGCGTTTTCTGACTTTTATCCCATTTTAGCCAGTGGTCGATAGCTTCACGCAGTTGAGAAGAAGTCATTTTCTAAAAATACCATAAAAATTATCTTTTAAATAAAAGCAAATTTTTTTGAAAGTCTTGGCTGGTGTGCACACATTAACCCTACCTAATTTCCATTCTAAACGAGCTGGTAGTTTTAACATGAGATAAAAGCCCAGTTGGTGCAGGATATCAAGTGGGGACATATCACATGAAGGGCATTTTTTGGTATGGTAGGAATGAGTGTGGATAGGTAAGAGTTTAACCCATTACCCGGCAGGTTTTAAGACTCGGGCGAATTCTTGCAAGGACAATACACTTAAGTTTTGCAGGAAAGCCTTCTCCTCATTGGTAAATTGCGAGAGAGACGACGAATCTAATACACGACCATGGAAAGAGCGTCCCACCACCCCACGATAATGATGTGAGGATAGCAATATTCCGGCTGAAAGACAATAAAGCGTCTGGAAAAGGCGGACTACCCGGCGAGTTATTAAGACAAGCCGAAAAGCTGGTTAAAAGCATGTATCATCTCTTATAAAGAATACGGTGGAACGAGTGTATGCATCCAGATTAGAACTTAAGTGTGCTCTGCGCAATATACAAGAAAGGTGATCCCCACAGCCGCACCAATTACTGCGGTATCGGTCTGCTCAATACCGCATATAATCTTCTATCTAGCGTATTGTTCGAAAGACTAAAGACCATCGTAGACAAGCTAATATGTAGGTCATTATCAGGGTGGCCTCAGACCTGGTAAGTCTACTATCGCTTTTGCAAGGTTTATGCTGTTATATTATGCTATTCCAAAAGACGTTAAGCAATACCAAAAGCTCCGTCAGCGTTGGGAACGAGATCTCTGAGCCACTCGAAACCAAACAGGCTTTAGTACATCATCATACCTGTCCTGATATACGGCTAGGTATCATAGACAGTGTAGAGTGAAGATGAGATGGTCATTGGGATATTCGAAAAGTTCTCCGGAAGATTTATGGTACTTCCCGTGCTGCCAACGGCAAGCATAAAATGAAATTTAACAACGAACTGTAGGATCTTTCAAAAATCTGACAATGTTAAGACGAATTGAAGCCCAAGGTACCGCTGGCTGGGCAATGTTAGGCCAATGGACAAAGACGGTTTACCTATCAACACTCGAATTCGGCGGCAGCGGTACGGGGAGTGGAGGATGACTTGAACTCCCTTGATGTTTTTGTTGTTGTAACGAGGTGTAACCCTGCCTAAATGTCCGACAGGGTCACCCCGAGTGTATTGCTCTTGGCCGGGTCGATATAAGAAAACGGGCCGGGTCGTTTCGGCACGATGGGTACAGCACAAGTACTGGTACCGTTCTCGTAGAACCGGCAATACAAGAAACTAGCCGTACAGGCTATGTAAGTCATTTAGCGTTACCCAGGGTGCACCAACGGAGAGGCGACCTACTTCTACGTCCCTTGATGTTTTTAATTGGCGTCAGTTAACGACATTTGAGACGAAACTGCCAAAATGGAATAGAATGAAGATGATGACAAATTGTTGTATCTTTTAACTAGCTCTTCAATGATATGGAAGAGGAGATCACCCTCAGACAAACCCTGTTCAACAACACTACATGGGCCATATCCACTTATCAATTCAGACTTCAATTCAGAGGTTCTACAATGAATTAACATTCTGGTTTAATCTGAGTCATTTCGTTCGGGTTTCAGTTTATGATATGATTAATACAAAAGAATTTTTCTATATATTTAGGTAAAAGAGTGTAATCATCTAAGGCTTTTGCGTCACAACTCTTGATCGTTGGCGAGATATTTCTTATCGCAAGGAGTGTCACTGTGTTGATACTAATTCATATTTAGTGAAAATAGTAGGTACAGGAAGCGCGAATTTTTTGGAGTAAGTTATTGCTGATGAAGGCACCCGCTTTTTCAAATTACTAATATAAATAATTAATCTGATGAATTATATACTTTTTCTATACCCTGATGATAGTTCAGCACTTCCTATCAGATGCCGGCTAAATAATGGGCAATATTCTTGTAGGGTAAAAATATAGTACACTCCTTATCAATCAGTCATACATCTCTTCTCCCAGCAACATATATACATATCGATTTTCTCAATGGATACTGGTAGCCCAGCGTTCATCTCTTTAAAACTTTACTTACGTGTGTATATGTAATTGTCCTTTACACTATTATTAACTTTAGTGGTACAGAATAGCAAGAATTACAGTTGTTAAACAATTTATTTGCAATAAATAACTTTGGACGAGCAAACAATTGAAAATTTATAAAAACCAATTGTCAAAATCAGTTGACAGCAACTATGAGAGAGACGAATATATCGATATTCAACAAATTAGAAAGTCGATGAGGAGCGATACAAAGCAAACTCGATCGATATAGTTATGCCTAGTTTCCACTAAGAAATTTGTTGAAAGTTTGCCTTTTGGTAATTGTATAGATTTCACGTCAACTTAACTAAAAAAAAAAAACGCCGGGAAAGGTATCAAAAGACGCGTTTCGGTTCCAGGAAAAGGAATCCGGAAACAAAAATTAAATTTTTTGTTCCTGTGAAAAGTTATGGTAAAAAAAAAACGAAAAATTAACCTGATCCGATCCCAATTAGGGGGTTGGATCCATGGTATTTATGTGCAGAGCACATCTGAGCTGATGGCCTTTTGTCGTGCTTCAAAAATAACCCTCAGCCGGTCCAACCCCAGCTTCATGATCCCCAGTTTTTCTGCGCAAAACATTATTTTGGGCATTGTTAGAAACGGCCTAACATGAAAATTTGCTACTTTGATTACAAATATCTCGTGAACCACTGAAGATATTAGTTTTCCGCTTGGGGATTAACATTCCTGAGACCGAAACGCGTCTTTTGGTTCCATTCCCGACAATTTTCGACGTGTTTTTCGAGTTGACGTGCAATCACCGACGTTTTAATTTCGTCACTTCACCGTGCTCTTAACTGCGAATTTTACACTTTCGGTGGAAACTGTTTGCTGAATAAATTTTTAAAATGCGTTGACAAACGCGGCTCTTTTTAAATGATTATTTATTATAGGGGTTATAAAATTAATATGATTTTAATAAGCTAAAAATAATGAATTTGTTAAGAAGCAGATGTTTGATTTTTAGGCAAGGAAAAATATTTTTTAATTATTTTGTATGGAAAACTGTTTTACGGTCATCCGAAACGTTTAAGCTACTGAATAAAGAATTAAAAACGTTTTGTTTTTTAATGAAAATAATGTTAAAATATAGGCAGCACTGGTTTTAGGGGAACCTAGAGGAATTAACTAATGAAAGGTGCTTAGAAAGATGCCCTCTTAATAATTAATAACTGAAAATTTGTGTATAACTCAGTTTTTTATACGTGCGTATTTTGTAAATTTTTTTCTTGGTTTAAATGTTTCCAATTCAAAAAAAAAAAAAAAATACCAAATGGGTTAATGGGTTAGCACAGTGCGGCATGCTTTAAAAAAGAGACACATGTCTAAAAAAAAACGTAAATACGCGTCTTTGGGCACCCCATATGAATCGTTTATTTTCAAAACCGGCCTTCTCACAAACGAATTGAGTGGAGATGGCCGGTTTTGAAAATAGACGATTCATATGATTTATTTTATTCGATTTTCGGTAGGTATCAATATATAAAAATTGTATTGTGATGTGTACGACCTCCTCTATCATTCCGCTGAAGTAGTTTTTCGCAAAGCGTGCTCTACTCTCGGAAAGTTTCCTCGTTTATTCTAGCAAAATTTTAAATTTTAGTTTTTGACATAAATATGTTTTGTGCAGGTTGTATTCTCATTATACTCTTTTCAATGATATAGTTTTTACGTTAATATTCCTTCAATTCCTCGAGATTCGGCACATTCATCTTTTACAAATTTCCAAAGAAAATTTTTTCTAGCGCAACAAAAATGTTTAAAAAATGAATTTTGAAATTTTTTCGTTTTGCCAGTAACATGAATGTGTAGCAAAATTATTACGTATACGCATTGGCGTTTGTCGTTGAGTGCAACAAATTAAGGTTTCTGGCAAAAGAAACGTTTTAAAAAAAATTTAAAAATTCCATTTTAAACCTTGCGCCTGAAAATATTTTCTTTTGATGTTTTTATTCACCACTATAAATATCAGAGTTTTTCCTTCGCTGTCATTTTTTTCCACCAATTTGGCTCTGAGCATGGTGTTAATGAGGTTAAAAAGGGGTGATGATAATAAAGATTATGAAAAATAAAGACAATAAAAATAATTACAAGGGAAATACAGACAGAAGTCGTATGAACAATTAAAATTTTGAAAAAGTAGAAGGAGCCAAGAAAAAAGTGTAAAAATTAACCGTGAAGAGAGTGATAGCGTAAGTAGAGAAATAGAATATGAATGTAGGGAACAGAATCTAATTATGTATACATACGGTTAATGTACTTTAAACACAATTTATTTAAAAAAAGAAATGGTTAAATAATTAATACTTAACTAAGCGAATTTAAACAAAAGATTTCGTTACCCTAATATAGAAAGGCCCTAACTAATATTTTCTTAGCTCGAAAAAACTGAATGTAAAGTAAACCATAGCAACGATGGCTTGTTCGAAAACTCAAATATCAATGCCTGTAATATTTAACTACGATATAGTATAGTACTAAGATTTTAGTGAAGTTTCGTTCAGAAGTTATTAATAAAAATCCACCAGCATCTTGATTGAAAATGAAAAATGAGTTAGGGCCTTTCTATATTAGTGTAACGATTTGTAGTTCAACACCATGTGTTAAGTAACAAAAGAGGTGGCATTTTAAATAGTCATTTATTCCCATCACAGTTTTCTTCACCAATATGAAGATTATGGACATACATAAATAGTTGGAAACACACATTTATTGTGAAAAACTTTAAATATTTAGTCACAAGTGTTGTACATATATAGCATTAATTTTAATGTTTTTTTTATTAATTGCTGTGAAAGGCAAATGTATTTGTCTGCAGCTGCCACTGGTGATAATATCATTGTAACAGACTGTTTTATTAACTTTCAACATTACTTCAAGTGCACGAAATGCCATCTATCGACTGTAAAGAAAAGATTACAAATTTATTGCTTTATCTCGAAATATTTTTTATTAACCATATACAGCTTACAAATAAAAATTTGGCTAGTACAAGCTAATACCTATATACAAAAATACCGCTAATTAGATCTAGCATTCAGACAAAGTCTTTGTATTTACATACACACATACACCACAGTGTGGTTCAGGCAATTGAGTACTTACAACTAATTGTTTACAAATTCAAAAAATGTTAGTAAAATTACAAGACAGTTAAGTTTGTTTTACAACCAAGGATGGGAAATTTCAAATTTGTGCATGTAATCATACAAGGTAAGCAATAGTTATCGTGTCTGTACAAGCGTTTGTGCAAAATTTACAAGTGATTTTTAATGTAGTACATAAGCTTACCTGTATCAGTCAGTTCTTCAGGTTCCCCACCATCTGGTGCTGAAGCGTATATTTGCTCGGCTTCTTCAGGCTTTATGAAACCAGGCGTATCTGCATTTGAAGTGTTTGTGCTTCAAGTTGTAAAAGAAAAAAACAATTTAAAAGAGATAAATTAATGCTTATCAATTTCTTTATAAGCCCTGTGCCAAATGATAGTTGAAGTTGTTTGTAATGGAAAAATTTCGACAGTTACTATAAACCCTCATATTACTTAATAGGCGAAAAGTATAAACTTTGACAGGGTGAAGGAAATTTTTGGCATTCATCGTGGTTAAGATGAACGTCAGAATTTTACCTCGCTGAAGGGGGTGGGTAAGATTTTGACAACTACGAATATGTAAAGGCATTATAAAATGTAACAAATTATTAAAGCGAAAAATACAAAATATGTATAATAGCAAAAAAAAAAAAGAATATTTAAATTAAGTAAATAAATAAAATAATTTTTACATCAAACAAAATTTGTTGAACTAATTTTTCTTCTAAGGCTAAGTCTCTTTGCCAAATGGTTGATATATTTTGACAGAGCGAAATTCTGACATTTATTGAGGTGAATATTTTGAATCACCCTTATCGCAGAGTTTGCCCGAAAAATTTATCGCCTTCACTCTTTGTGTTCGGGCGAACTGTTTCCGCCTATCGACAATTTCGCCCGAACAAAAGTTCACTTCGAATCAGTTGATGCTCTATTTCGAACTTTTTGCAAGTTATCCATTTTTTGTAAACAAGCGTACATTTTCTTCAAATAAAATTAAAATAAGTCTTAAAAATATTTGGAAATATGTATAGTGTTGCCCTTAGGTTGTTATTAATCGAACGCGAGGAGAATACATATCAGAAAGCAATCCGGAGACAATTAAGGGACAGTTCCAACCCTTTGGAGCTAAGTGCTCCTATGCTCAGCCTTAGGCTGTGTGTCAATTGATATTTGTTTTCGTCAGAATAAAAAGATGTGAACAAATTTCCTATGGTGTACAAATATTTTCGATTTTGCTGTGCCAAACGAAAAGGTAAATTCTGACAGTAGTAAAGCAGATGTTTTGTGAATAATTTTTCAATTTACGTGTTTTTCATGCCTAGCCACCTGGGCTAGGTAAATTCTGGCGTCCATATTCACCACGATTTTTTACCACGAGAATTTACCATCGCTCTTATTATTATTATTTGCACAACGATCGGACCTAATATTTGTTTTTGTTAGTGCGCTTTCCATATACATATTAAAGTTTCCAACAGTCAAAATTTTCCCTTTTCATTTGGCACAACAAAATATTTTTACACCATAGAAAATGTATTCACTTCCCCTGCTAACCAGCAGCGGATAAAATCTTGGGAAATTACTGGGTCGCGCTAAAAAGTGGCCCACTTTGTTCAGCGATGTTCCTTTTCCACCCATATTGAAGGTACTAATGGTGTGGGAAATTTTCGAATTATTGAGTTATGCGTTGGTATTTCAATGCCAACTTCTACCAACAGTCATTTATGATATTAGGCAGCACTAATTTTCTATTTTGTTTTCACCATGGCTAGCGCTGGTTGGCAGGGTATATTTTTTCTCTGAGTAAAATGTTTGCGATTGGCACACAGCCTAAACTCCATAACTATCCTTAGGCGTTGAAGACTTCCTAACAAAAAACGAAGTGAAGTCTAAAACGCCCCAAAGGACAATCATGGATTCCCGCCTTCAGTAGACAATCTTTTCACCAAAGTTTTTCCAGCCTAGTATGTACTTTAATACTGTTAGCCAGAGAGCCCATTAAAAAGGTACTTACATTGAAATTTCACCGCCATCTACTTCCTTTGAAACTAATCCTTGCCAGAATTTGTTTGTCTCCTCAATAACATTTGTAGCAAACGCAGCACATTTAGCATCACCATTAAAAGCGAACTTGTTTTCCGGTTTGCCATCAGGAATTTTGTAAATCTATATAAACAGAAAATGTTTAGCAATTATTGTTTCAAGTAAAAAATACGGAAAAAATATTCTCTCCACGAGCCAGTCTCCCGAAGCTTTTAGCTAAAAAAGCAAAAGACCACTGTGGGTTAGGGGTTTAGAATATGCCCGAGGTAGGCATACCGGTCGTAAGAGGGGACTAATATGCACATAGGTAAGTGCCAACTCGACACCTCTCATTACCCATCTTCTCCTTGCCTACGGATGGAGGGATGACATGACCTAGAAGATTCCACTGGTCTTATCAAATCGCTCCCGCGACAGTCGGGCAGTACCGGAGCGTACATGGTTCATATCCGGCCAAGGACTGTCAATTTCGACATCACTCCCCAAAATCTTCGGGCAGTGTTCTTGTGGTTAATAACAACGACAACAACCACAGCGGGTAAAGATAGTTAGATTTGCCGACATAAAGATTTTACGCTACCCCGTTTCGTCAGGATCGAACAATTTACTCCCGATTTTGTTAGTTCGTTTGATTAATGGCCAAAAAAAAACTTCCCTAAGATTGAAAAGGATCTTGATAGAGTTCTCATTGCATTAAAACCTAAAACTAACAATAATATTAATGATAAGGCTCTTATTTACCTTGAACCATTCAACAGTGGCACGCAATAGTCCCGGAAAATATTTATCAACATCTCCAATATCATTCATTTTTTCAGCTAATGGATCATTAACGTCAATAGTTATTATCTTCCAATCTGTTTCACCTTCATCGATTAGTGCAACTGTTCCAAGCACTTTAACTTGCAATACTTCACCACGCTTGGCAACACGATAACCAATTTCTAATACATCAATTGGATCGTTATCACCCTTGCAACCCGTCGATGGTTCGATATGTCCAGGATTTTCCCAAGTTTGAGGGAATGCACCATAATTCCAAATGTAGCCTTTATGTGGAAAACAGTTGGCGACATAACGTAATTTGCCCTTCTTAACATCCTGCTTAATGGGGTTCATTGGTGTACTTGTACTAATCTGTAATTGCAATGAAACATAAGACACGCAAGAAAATCATTAAGTATTAGCAAACTCTTACCTCCATTTTAGCGTTGGTCCAACGTGGAATTTCTACTACCATATTAAAAACAGTCTTCTTATCATCGGCATATAGTGGAATGTCATGCAATGGTGAAACAATAGTTCCAGCACCATTTTCTAAAAAGGGAAAGCAAATGATTACCTAAATATATGATGGAACAAAGTCCATTCTTTAAAGCCGCCTTTGTTATATACAGCACATATCTAAAGTTTGCTCATTTGTGCTACTTTTGTTGACTGCCCTAAAAGGTAATGAAATTCTGCAAGGTTATCTATGAACCGTCTTTTATCAAGATGTTCGCTACTTAAATATACGGTGGCTACTTATATTACATCACAATCGCACATCAAAGGTCTGGGTTTTATGATCACGGAAATTGTATTTCTACTTACTTAAATAGATGCTGAAATTTGTAGAATTTGGTGTGCCTTTTTCCACAATTGTATAACCCGGCATTTTGCTCTGATTGTTTGGCTCCTTTAAGTTCTTTTTAGAAATTTGCAATAGTTCTGTTGACTGTGACAGTGAACGCTTTTGTAAATTAACTATGTAATTGTTATTTGGCGTTGTTTGTAATTTGCTAAATGCCGCAGTAATTGGTAAACTTTTACACACGTGTATAGTTCGACGAAATTGCAAAAGAAAAGTGAATGTCACTTTTGAAATTGCCATCGTGTTTGTTGTTGTTTTTTTTATAGACGGCACGAAAGCGGTGAGCAATTCCAATTGGAAACAATTGGCCGCCGTTATAGTCCTAAATTTGACGGCGTACAATTAAGTTCGGAGTTATGGCGGAGACACAATAAGCGCTGAAGCTGTTTTTTTATTTCATTTTATTCTATTTTTTTGTTTTATTTCATTTTATTTTATTTTTTGTTTGCTTTATTTAATTTTTTTATTTCTGTTTTATGGTATTTTATTTTTTGTTTTTATTTTTTTTTGTTTTATTTTATTTTCATTAATTTTGTTTTTTTTTTGTGTATTTTCATTGTATTTTATTTGGTATTAGTTTCCTTTAGGGGTCAACTGCTAAAAAATTAAGCTCAAAAGACGGGTTTTGGCCTCAGGATCACGAATCCGGAATTTATTAGCAGTTGACCCCTAAAGGAAACTAATACCAAATTTGGGTACGTGTAGGGTTGCATTTCAATATGTGAGTGCCCAGCTTAGACCAGACCAGACAAAGAATTGTCACTGAGCAAACAGCCCTGCTGCGCTAGCCATGGTGAAAACAAAATAAAATATTAGTGGTGTGCACTACCAAAAATATGTGTGTAAAAGTAGGCATCGAAATACCAACGGATAATTCGATATCACGAAATTTTTTGGAAATTATGGAACTATCGATTTATATCGAATTATACGTTGGTATTTCGATGCCTTCTTTTACCCACAGTAATTATCGATATATTTCGACAGCGCTATCGTTCCCTCACACCACTATGATCCATATTGTTTTGCTGTCATCCACGCTGTCAATTTGCAAAGTTAAAAAAAGTTTATCTCGCCGTGCTTCTGCAACGTTTCATTGTGAAATTTACATATATTTGCAATAAATTCAAGGAATAAAAGCTTACAACTTGCTTTCTACCCTGTATCCTGCAATTAAAAGCATTTAAAAGATCGCACAGTTAACACTGCAATCATAACTAAACTATTTTTTAATAGGGCATACATATATTTGTATTTGAGTGTGCTATATAATCTGTCCTTCGTTCCAATTAAAGCAGCTGTTGATTTACTTATATTTACTGAAAAATGAGCGAAATCAAGAAATCAACAATTGAACGTTCTAGCAGCAAGCAATCTTCAAGTGAGGATGGTGATGCTTGTGTGCTCTGTTGCAAGGAAACTGAGATTTATTCGATTGGGGAATGTGACCATGCGATTTGCTTTGAATGCTCTACCCGTTTGCGTGTGCTTTGCGAGCAGAATGAATGTCCGATTTGTCGGCAAGTTTTGTCTAAAGTAAGTACATATTTAAAATATCTTTTATCGATTAATCATGTATTATTCTTTCTCAAACAACAGGTAATTTTTACATGCGACAAACTGCCGTATCGCGAACTTGAAGCCAAGAACCGTTCAGGTTACTATAGCAAAAAATATAAGATCGGTTTTTATTCAGCCAAAATACAGCAAGCCTTTTTCAATTTGTTGGACCATCCGTGCCCGAAGTACGTAACTAATAGACACACTCTATAAGTATTCTAAATAATATAAATTTTTGTATTCGTTTAGATGCAATGTACCACCGTTTCGACGTTTCTCTGATCTTGAATATCATGTGCGTAAAGAGCACGATTTATACTATTGTGATCTTTGTATAGAACATTTGAAAACATTCACTTTCGAGCGCCGTTGTTATACACAAGCGGACTTGGGTTTGCATCGTACAAAAGGCGATCGTGACAATCGTTCGCATCGTGGTCATCCACTTTGTGAATTTTGTAAGAAACGCTATTTAGATCGCGATGAATTGTTTCGTCATAAACGACGTGATCATTATTTCTGTCATTTTTGCGATGATGAATCGAATGACTTTTACAGGTGAGTTATATAGATTGTTTAAGAGGAGAGCTAATTTGATTTGTTTGTACTTTTTTTCAGGGATTATGATGCTTTAGCTAATCATTTTCGTGAACATCATTATCTTTGTGAGGAAGGACGCTGTGCTACTGAACAATTTATTGGCGCATTTCGCACAGAAATTGATTACAAGGCCCATTTTGCTAGCGTTCATGGAAAAACTTTGAATAAACAAGAGGCGAAAAAAACACGTACAGTACAATTGGAAATAACTTTGGGGAGACCAGCACGTCCCGGTGCACCCGATGGTGGTATTGCTAATGTACGCTCGCGAGTGTAAGTAAAATATGCAGATACATGTAGTGTGCACTAGGTATATTATACGGACGGCTATTTTTGTTTAACCTTATTACCAAATTGGTCTTAAACAAGTTTTTAAATGTAACACAAAAACTGTAAATAAAATAAAAAAAAAAAAAAACAAACAAAAAATATTAAAAAACGAAAGAAAAATAAAATGAAACAAAAAAAATGTGTAAAACTAAATAAAAGAAATAAAAAAATAATAAATTAAATAAAACACAAAACAAAAAAAAAAAATAACGAAAAAAGAAATAAAAATTGAATATTAATTAAATTCAAATAAATTAAATAAAAGAAAAAAAGTAAATAAAATAAAATCAAATGAAATCATCTTACTAATATTATAAATGTGAATGTAGCGATGTTTGGATGTCCAGACGTTTACTTCTGTTCCTCAATAACGTAAGAATAGCAAGACGAATTTTGTTGAAATTTGGTGGGCAGACAGCTAATAGTCTGGAAGGAGGTATACGTTTTTTTTTTTTTAATTTTAGGGGGTCCGGCCATGCTAGGGACCGTGACATTTCGATTTTTTTGTTTTTCCATATAAATCTGAGTACACTTGACCTAAACTTATGATATTTCGCATACAGGTGTCGAAACTTCGACCAATATGGGTATCAAACAAAACTGGAAGGTCCCAGGTCTCATTTAGACTTCGATATATTTCGATAAATTTATCGATAACTGAGTTATCAGTCGAAATGCGATTGCCCAGAAACCTTAAATTTACCCTACAATATGGGTATCAAACGAATGGACATGGCCCCAGGTTTCATATGGACTTTAGAGTATTTCGATAAATTTATCGATAAGTGAGTTATCGGTGAAAATGAGATTGCCCAAAAACCTTGAAATTACCCTACAATATGGGTATCAAACGAAAGGGCATTACCCCAGGTTATCGGTCAAAACGTGATCGCCCAAAAAAAAAAAAAAACTAATGGCGGCGATATACCAACAGGTTATCATAACCTCTAACGAGATTTTTAGCCGAGCTTCTCTTTCCAACTTGTGTGGTGTTGCTTTTGAGTTATTCCTACAAGTTGGCGGGACCTACAGTTTTTTGCCGACTCCGAACGGCACTTGCAAAGCAAATGAAGTTTTTGCTGAGAAGCTTCTCATGGCAGAAATACACCCGGAGAGTTTGCCAAACTACTGCCGAGGGGCGACCCCGTTTAGAAAAATCGTTTTTCTAAATAATTTTTAATTTTACTTTTGCCGGGCATCGAACCGCCACGACTTGGTGTAGAAGGCCGAACACTTAACCGCTACACCACGGCGGTGGCCCAAAAACCTCCAATTATATAATCAATCTACCTTTCCCCATTGATGGGAATTTTGAAAATTTTAAATAGCCTTGGTAAATGCTTCAGTATTCTATAATATTATATAAATATCAAAGTTTCAAGTTTAGATCAACTATATTTACTTTAGAAACCTCACTTTTGATCGATTTCAAGGATATGTACATATATATAATTAAAATTTTTGAAAACCGTTTTTCCATACATACTATTTTTTCAAACTCAAGGAACAAATAATTGATCTCCCAACAGTTTTTTATTTGATCAATCTACCTAACTTGGTGAGCTTCGACGACCGAATTCTTATCTTAAACGTTGAAAGGGTACTCCGCAGGGGCGGGCAAGACCGCGGGTATATACTAGTAAAACAATAAAAAAATAAAAAAAATTCAGATTCTAATCAAAATGTGACCTTTAAACGAAACGTCAAGAGACGAATCGTTCGCGTTGGCTATCTATCGCAATAGAGAATAAGGTCCTTTATATAATGAGGTGTTAATATTTGATCGATGAATTATTTAGAAGTTTTCACTGTATTAAAATAGGCCCGATGATTACCAGGATCAAGTAGAACCTACAACATCTCAAGGCAATCAGCAACGTTCGATAACCATTGATGGCAGTAATCAAGAAGATTTTCCATCATTGAGTGGGAGTAGTGGTCCCAGCGTCTCTTTAGTACAACCATTTATGCGCCTTAGAAGCGGTAACTCAGGACTAGCACGTACAAAAGAAAACTTTCCCGCCCTAGGCGTTAGCGGTGGAGGAGGTACATAATTGAATATATAAACAAACACCTTTTTAAGCCGTTCGGAAATGTTAAATGCAATTTCTCTTTATTTCCCTTAGAAGCTGGCAATGCACGCGCACAAAACGAACAGCCGGCACCGCCTATATCAAAGGTGTTACGTAAAGCGCCTGCTGTTTCAACGGGCGCCATAAGTCGCAACGCGCGCAATTCTGCAGGTCCAAGTAGCGCCTCCTCCGGCATGGTACTTCATGTATCTAATAGACCAACTTCGAGTAATGTACATCCAAACAGTGGTGCCATAGCAAAAAAATCCAATACTATGGATTTCCCAGCTTTACCAACAACGGGCAAATCGAAAAAGAATGCAACTCCACGTACACCATTAGATGAAGATATGCTGCCATCTGGTACGCCTATACCCTTATCAAATGTGGCGGCTAAACATCGTACCCTGCTCGATGACTATGTGTCGGTAGCGAATCCGAGTAATTTCCAAAAGCTGCAAACTGTACAAAAAGAAGAACTTGACGCTGAAAATCGGAAAGCTGCAGAGAAAGCGAATGCGCCAAAGCTGACAGCGCTAGACTTTCCTTCTTTGGGTGGTGGTGCAACAAAATCCAATCAACAAGATTTCTCCAACAATTGGTCTGCAAAGGGACAACAACAGCAACAACAAAAGCTGGCAGAGAAAAAACAGCGTGAATTGGAGAATCGTAAAGCGAAGGTGGCACCGTTTCCGGTTTTGCAATTAGAAAAATCCAATAAACAAAGTACAAATGCAACGAATAAAAAGCAATCAACAACAACAATAAATGGTAAAACTAATCCAAATTCTGACGTCAATGTAAAAAAGGAGAAAAAGCCAAAAGATAAAAAGGAAAAATCAAATATAGAAAATATCAAACCGCAACAACAACAGCAAAGGGTGAATGAAATGCCCAAAGAAACCAAAAGCAACAACAATAGCAGCAATAACAATTCACCGAAAGGTAACAGCTCAGTTACACCAACGCTATCGCATGTGAATGGTAATGACCACGACGATGATGAGGTGCAAAAGCGGGCACCACCTGGCTTCGGAGCGCAATCTTCAAGCGAACAACCACCACCTGGGTTTCAAAGCACCAATGTGACTGTCAATTCTATAGCAAAGTCTCCCAATAGTTTAACGTTTACTAATTCATTTGGGGACAGATACAGTATTACGCGCAGTCATTCGTACATACTTCCACCAGATGCGACACTAAGAAATCAGGTAATATCAAATCATTTTTCCAATTAAAGCGTGCCACGGGTAAAAACGTTTAATTTGTAACATTGCTAGACCACTTTTCCGACTTTTGGAAGCGGCTTCGGTTTCGTTCTTTTTCAAATAAAAATAACCGTTAGGGTTTCGGTTTCAGTTTTGAAAATGAATCGGTTTTAATCGGTTACCGTTACGGTTTCAGTTTCAGTCCATGCTATTTATCAAACATTTTATTTCAGAAATAAAAATTGAAATTGAAAAAAAAAAAAACATTTTTCTACCTTTTAGTGAACAATTTTTTTTGTCTACCTTTAACTGAAATTTTTTTAACCATTTTATTGATGAAATAAAGAATATTTTTCCTTTTAATTAAAAACACGGATTGTCTACCTTTTAACTAAAAAAAAAAAACAAAAATTGTCTACCTTTTGATTGAAAAAAATAAAACGATTTTTCTACCTTGTACTGCAAAATTTCTTTTTGTCTACCTTTTACTGAACAATTTTGTTTACCCATTTTATTTAACATTTTATTGCTGAAATAAAAAAAATGTTTCTCGCTTTTAATTAAAAAAGAGATTTGGCGACTTTATTGAAAATTTTCGTGTCTACCTTTTACTGAAAATTTTTTTGTACCCATTTTATTTAACATTTTATTGCCGAAATAAAAAAATAATTTTTTCTTATGAAAACGAGTTGTCTACATTTTATTGGACCCCTATTTTAAACCCCTTTTCCTTTTACTTTCATGAAAACATATTTATACATTCTTATATATGTAAATGTTTGCATTTTACCATTGCAGCAACTCGTTTCACTTTTTCAAGATGCCTTAACCACACCTGAAGCTATGGCCGAATTTCGTTACATATCGCAAAAGTTTCGTGAAGGCATCTACAAGACTCAAGCTTACTATGAACATTGCAAAGCAGCGCTTAAAGATCGCTTTGACTACATTTTTCCAGAGCTAATAGCACTTTTGCCAGACATAAATAAACAGCAAGTAAGTTTAACATCTCAAAAAAAAAAAAAAACAATTTATAATTCGTTGTCTGTTTCAATTTAGGAATTATATCTGGTGCACACGCAAGAATTGAATAAACTTTCACCAGCTGAACGAAAACAGTTACATAAATTGGAAGTGTGTTCGGTATGTAAGCAGGTATTGATAAGCCGTGATTTTGAAAGCCATCAAAAACAACATGACCTCAAAGAAAACTTTCCCGAGCTTGGTGATGCTAGCGGTCGCAACAAAACTCCAATTAATACAAATCAACGAAAATAATTGAAAATACGCTCCAAGTTGTCATGTTAAAAATAAAAACAAATCGAATGTGTTATACGAATTTGTGAAACGGTTTTAAGCTGCAATCATTAAAAAACTACAACACCAATATGTGCATTATAAATTTCGAGATTGGATTTTCTATATAATTTTATTATAAGAAGAGTAATAAACTATGCCAAACAAAAATTAGCGCTCAACTCTAAGAAGTACCCGATTTATGTATCGTTAATCCTTAAGTTACAGAAATTGTGGTCTAATGCAAAGCATTCACATTTTATTTTATTATATAACATAATTGTGAAGAATAAGCAAAATAATAGTTCAAATTAATTTGTACTTCACAAAAAAGATGACTAAGTATTTAATTAGTAAAAATTAAATAGCTGATATGTAAATTTGAATTATCATACGCACTGTAATGTAATACATTTGTATGTCTTACCTCTCAAAAGTTCGTTGTTGTTAAGATAATAAGCCTTGCGAAAAATTAGCGCCTTAACTGAACCTTTTTTTTTTTTAATTTTTTTTATATATTTTAATGGAAAACTTTTATAATGGGTCGAACAGAAAGGAATTGCTATAGCTTTTTTCTGAAATTTGACATCAATTTGTATCAAAAAACTTTCAAAATTTGAGAGAAAGGCTTGGAAAAGTAATAGCTTTTTCATTAATACAAGGCAATATTTCAAATTAAGTTTTCTCACAATGTTTTAATCTTTTTTTTGAAAACGTTGAAGTTGAAGTAATTTTTGATTGGCTGTTATTTGTTTAATAAATATTAAACAATAATAAAAAGGCAAATTCTTTCCTCCTCTTCTCGTTTTTAACTGGGGTGTACATTACAATGTCAAAAAATGAAAGAAATAAAGAAACAATCGATGGTTATCGATTCAAATTCTTTTTCACTTTGACAGTCTACGTTACAAAAAGCTTGAAGCGACTCGCGGCGAATATTACCGAATTCGCCCTGCTATTGCCATATATGAATTTGCCTTGATATGATACTTGCACTTAGTAAAAAGTTTTGGAAACTTCAAAGCTTCAACTTAGGACTATGTATTTTGGAAAAAATTAAAAATGACACTGTACAACAGCCAAAAAATCTCAGAGGGTTCCTAAAGATTTATGTGTGCTGAATCCGAATTTATAGTCAGATTTTTAGGATTACCCAGAGGGTGGTAGAAAAATAAATTAAATTTTTTTTCTTAATATCTTACTATAACTAGTTTTTTGCACTGTGGAACATCTATCTGTATGCCGCCAAACATAAAAACCAAAATTAAATTATGGTTCCCTGACCCCAGAAAAATTGTAAAATTTATATTTTTTTTACACCTACTGATCTCTTTACAAACCACCCTATGGAGAGAAAACCTAGGGTGACCCGAAAAATCTGACTTCAGATTCGGATTCAGCACTTAAATTTTGTTGTATCGTCCTATTAGAAAATTTCTTTTTGAAAAAAAAAAAAAAAAATTCCATACCAAATGCGTGAAAAATTTAAAAAGTTTTAAGTTATATCGCATTTATTTTGCAAGGCTTATTTTCTTATCAATTACCAATTTTGAGGGGGTAGGACCAAAAAAAATTTAATTCTTTTTATTTGAATCATCCTTATGTGTACATATTGAAGCAATAATCACTTAACATTTTAATCTCCAAACTCTTTTAATTTAGTTTTTTATTCTTAAAGCATTTCTGTTTAGTGTATGAAATAATTACAATGTAATACTTTATTTGAAATTAAAGATGTATGAGCATTAGGGTGAGCCAACAAAGTTAAGTAAATATATTTAAAAGGTTTAGATAAATGAAAAAAGTATATAGGCTTTTTTGTCGATCGTTAAATATTCTATATACAAAATTCATTCATTGATTAACTTTGTAATGGACACATTAATGAAAAAAGTATGTTAGACCCTTTTTGTAGTGCCCTAAATTTTTTATGTAAATAACTATACTCCATTTAATATTTTTCTGTTAGCATGTTACGAAACTTTTAACAAAACCCTATGGTTTTTAACTTTTGACCTTGAATGGTCACATTCACTTCATAGAAGCTTATACTGAAAATAAACAAATGCGATGAGCATTTTCTTGCCATTAATATAACAAAAAAAATCATATTTGATCATTAAGCCCACTAAATTTTTAACGAATAATTCGATTTTCCACTAAAACAAAAACCAACTCGTCGGCTAAGAGTGTAAACCTGCCAACGACCAAAAAATATTTTTCAAATTTAACTTGAACTTTCAGGCTATGATTTGAAGGCCATGATTGCCTTGAAATATCAAAAATTAAATCATATTCGCTGGCTATTACTTGACTTAGACCCATACAGTAATACTCTAGAGTAGAACAGTAACCGGGCGACAGAAGCTCTATATGTTGGATTTAGCAGCTTTTCTCATCAAACATTTTTTGGTATTTGCATATTTATTTTGAGGCTTTGCTTTCCTTTGCCAACTGCAGAATCGGCTACTGCTTCGAACTGCATCAAAAAGTCGATTTGGCTGAGAACGGGATTTAGCAGGTTTACACTCTTAGCCGACGAACTTCTTTTGGCCCACCCTAATGCACCCGCTATGTATAGTATATGAGTGAATATTATTTGAAAACACAATAAATAATGCTATGGAACAGTTACAGAAGATAATGTTTTTTATGGTGGAAGCTCACTCGAAAACGAGCGGAAAGAAAAGACAAGGAAGTTAGAAACCTATCCACGAGAATCGCTGACACATGCGTATTTCGAATTCGAAAACAGGTGGCAGCTCTACCCAAGGCGAATTCATGAAGGCAAATTAGAATAAATTAGATAGTTTTTGGTACCCGGGTCCAGTATAAAAGTTTATCCGGACCCGAGAGGCTCCCGAAACAGGGTGCACCCTGGGTAACGCTAAATGACCTACATTGCCAACACGGCTAGTTTCTAGTAGTGAGAGATATGGGCCTTAATAAGTCGTAGGTTTAAAAGACTCCCTTAATTTACCATGCGGCGACCCTCATATTAGATAACCGATTAGTCCTCGCTTTGTACAGACCAACGAGGCTCGATCGTTTCCGTCCGAGAGAACTGAGACATCGAATTTTTCTGTGTTAAAACTTTTCGTTTTTAATAGCACTAGCTTCGCTCTATCTTCCTCAGTGCTCCTTGGATGATCCCATTGACCACGTTAAGGCACCGGCCAGATGCTAATAGTACTACATTGTCTGTTAAGTTGACGAAGTATGGTTGCCTAATACAGTAATCGCCAGCCGTCGAGACAGAATACCACTCTGAGGAGTCCCTCTCCTTTGATCTCGGTACTTTCCACCTAAGTTAGTCCGTAAGTTTTTCTGTAAGTAGCCATGTCTGATGTGAAAACCGCATTAAGTTCTCGAGAGGGCATTTTATTTTCAGTTTTTTTTTACTTTCAGATTTTAACATCGCTAATGAAGTTTCAATTCAATTTTTCAAACATATTCTAAATTAAAAAAAAAAAGAAGAAATTCCCTATTACTTTTGGATTTCGAAATTATGGCTTCCCCTGAACTGCAAGCAAAACTCGATGAATGGCTCAAGTGGGATCAATGTGAAAAGACGCGCACGGAGATAAAAAATCTTGCGAGTGCAGGAAATTGGAAGAAACTCGGCGATCTATTGCTTGAGCGTGTAGAGTTCGGTACGGCTGGATTGCGTGGGCGGATGCAAGCCGGGTTTAATGGCATGAACGAATTAGTTGTTGTGCAAGCCGCACAAGGACTCTCTAAATATATGACACAACAATTTAGCGAAAGTGATCGGAAAAGGCGTGGCATCGTATTCGGCTATGATGGGCGCCATAACAGTAAGCGGTTTGCAGAGCTTTCATCCAATATTTTTGTACGCGCCGGTTTTCGTGTCTATCTCTACAGACAATGGGCTTTTACACCTTTAGTTCCATTTACTATACGTTTATTTAATTGTTTGGGTGGCGTTATGGTAACCGCTTCCCACAATCCAAAAGATGATAATGGTTATAAGGTGTATTGGGAGAATTCGGCACAAATCGTAGCGCCGCACGATAAACACATACATAACCTAATTCTAGCGAATTTAGAACCATGGCCGAATTCGTTCGATACAAAGGGTCTATATATTTGTACATGCCTTATGACAGATCCAAAGGATGCTATACCCGCATATGTTCAACAAATACAGGCGACTGTACCGTCAAAATTCGTCGGTATAAATAGCCGAAGTGATTTACGATTCGTTTATACTGCAATGCATGGTGTTGGATATCCATATTTGGAGAAACTTTTTGCAGCTGTCAAAATTAAACCTGTAATATTTGTGAAGGAACAAAATGAACCGGATCCAGAATTTCCAACTGTGGTATTTCCAAATCCAGAGGAGGGCAAAAGTGCTTTGGATATGGCAATTAATTTGGCAGATAGAGAAGGTGTAACATATATAATTGCGAATGATCCTGACGCTGATCGTTTTGCTTTGGCTACGAAGAACCCAAGGACTGGAGCATGGAAGGTATGGACAGATATAGAGTTCCATATGTATGTCCGAGTTCTTAGGATGAATAGAGGAATCGATTGAGCAATGACCGTCCGTCCGTGCCCAAGATAACTTGAGTAAAAAATTTGATACATTTCAGTGGTAACATTTGGTCATTCTTTTAATGATTTTTGTAAAACTATTTCAATGTCGAAAATTTCGAAAAAAAAAACTTATAAAATAGGGTAATTCATTGACAAAAGCAGCTACAGGCTAACATTTGGTACCTACATATATTGACTCGATCATTCTGTTACCGATTTTTGTCGATATCGAAAAATTCGAAAAACCTAGAAAATGAGTTAGTTCAATGACAAAAGTAGCTACAGTGACTTGACCATCTAATAAAGGTTTTTGTAAAAAATTCGAAATCGAAAATTTTTGGGTATTTAATTTTCGGTTTCAGCGGAACTTAGACTTTCTTACTTATTATTTTTTATTTTTTTACGTTCAAAATCGGGGTTACTAGATATATACATACATATAGAATATTTAGAATTAGGCTTTTTATCCAATTCGAGAGCTGACACATTTTTTTAAATATCTAACCTAAAAATTCGAATCTTTTTTTTATGCTTTTCATTACTTTCCAATTTTAGATCTATAAAGGTAACGAAATTGGTGCACTACTGGGATGGTGGGCAATGTTTTTGTATAAGGAGGAAAATCCTAAAGCCAGCTTAAGCAATTGCTGGATGATTGCAAGTACAGTTAGTTCAAAGATACTAAAAGCCATCGGCAAAAAAGAAGGCTTTAATTTTACGGAAACATTAACTGGTTTCAAATGGATGGCCAATGAAGCTGATCGTTTGATTAAAAATGGCAAAACTGTACTATTTTCATTTGAAGAATCTATTGGATTTATGTTCGGTACAACTGTGTACGATAAGGATGGCGTGAGTGCGGCTTGTCATGTCGTAACAATGGCAAATTATTTGAAAGAGGTTGAAGGCATTACTTTAGATGAAAAGTTGGATAGAATTTATAAGGAATACGGTTTTCATTATAATAATGCTTCGTACTATTTTTGTTACGAACCTCCAGTAATCAAAAAGATTTTCGAACGCTTACGAAACTTTTCTGGCTCCCCAAAAACATATCCTACTACTATATTAGGCGGCAAATATAAAATCATTCATGTACGTGATTTAACTAATGGTAAGTTTATAAATTAGAGAAACGTCAATGTTATAATAGCTTTGTTTCTTTCCTGCTAATTATGAATAATTATGAATAATTATTCCTAAAAAGTGTTCTTTGAAAAAATTAGCAGCGAATTCAGCAGCTTTTTGACATTTAATTGAGAGAGAGAGCGCCAATTCGCTGCAAGTTATTGCTGGAGATTTTTCGTCCAGCAGAAACCAGCAAGCAGGAACAGCTGATCGGCGACATAGCAAAACAACAACGAAAAATGTAAATTCAAACTTTTAGCCAATCAGAAACGTAACAGCTGTTTTGTTTGCAAGTTTCTACTGAACCCTGTTCGACGAAAAATTAGCAGAAATGAGATTTTGACAGCTTTTTACAAAACTCTCTTCTGCTGACAGTTCTTTGCTGGAGATTTCAAGAAACAAAGCTAGTGTTCTTTGAAAAAATTAGCAGCGAATTCAGCAGCTTTTTGACATTTAATTGAGAGAGAGAGAGCGCCAATTCGCTGCAAGTTATTGCTGGAGATTTTTCGTCCAGCAGAAACCAGCAAGCAGGAACAGCTGATCGGTGACATAGCAAAACAACAACAAAAAATGCAAATTCAAATTGTTAGCCAATCAGAAACGTAACAGCTGTTTTGTTTGCAAGTTTCTGCTGAACCCTGTTCGACGAAAAATTAGCAGAAATGAGATTTTGACAGCTTTTTACAAAACTCTCTTCTGCTGACAGTTCTTTGCTGGAGATTTCAAGAAACAAAGCTAGTGTTCTTTGAAAAAATTAGCAGCGAATTCAGCAGCTTTTTGACATTTAATTGAGAGAGAGAGCGCCAATTCGCTGCAAGTTATTGCTGGAGATTTTTCGTCCAGCAGAAACCAGCAAGCAGGAACAGCTGATCGGCGACATAGCAAAACAACAACGAAAAATGTAAATTCAAACTGTTAGCAAATCAGAAACGTAACAGCTGTTTTGTCTGCAAGTTTCTGCTGAACCCTGTTCGACGAAAAATTAGCAGAAATGAGATTTTGACAGCTTTTTACAAGACTCTCTTCTGCTGACAGTTCTTTGCTGGAGATTTCAAGAAACAAAGCTATTATCACTGCAAGTTATTGCTGGAGATTTTTCGTCCAGCAGAAACCAGCAAGCAGGAACAGCTGATCGGCGGCATAGCAAAACAACAACGAAAAATGTAAATTCAAACTTTTAGCCAATCAGAAACGTAACAGCTGTTTTGTCTGCAAGTTTCTGCTGAACCCTGTTCGACGAAAATTTAGCAGAAATGAGATTTTGACAGCTTTTTACAAGACTCTCTTCTGCTGACAGTTCTTTGCTGGAGATTTCAAGAAACAAAGCTAATAATTGTTGATATTTTCTACAAAAAAAATTTAAGTATGGGGGTTAAATTTTCACTTTATAAGGAAAGAAAAATTTTATTTAATGCTGAAAAATTTTTACACTACATTTTAAGTTGGTCCACTCGACAATTTTTTGCTGTTTTCAAGATTTTGGCAAAAAAAAAGTCTGGTACTTCAAAATAGGGTGGGATACCTGAAATTTTTTGGGCCCAAAATTAAAAAGATTCATAGTATATTATTTTTATTAGGTTATGACACGGAACAACCGGATGGAAATGCTATTCTGCCAGTTAGTACAAGTACCCAAATGATCACGTTCAAATTCGATAATGGACTCGTTATAACTTTGCGAACAAGTGGTACGGAACCAAAAATTAAGTACTATGCTGAAATGTGTGCACAACCAGGACAAACTGATTTTGAAGGTTTAATTAGTACCACAAACGAAATGGTGGCAGCTATTATAGAAGAGTTCTTGCAGCCAAGACAGAATAACTTAACACCAAAAGCTGATTGAGTAAATATTCAAAGAAAAAATTACTATGCCACTGAAGTGTGGTTAACAGGAACAGAACTTAAATATTTTGGTTGATAAAATTCAAAAAATCAATTTTTTTCTTAAAATTTTTACATAAAACTAAAGCATATTCAATGTTGCTCCGAACATACTGTTAAAAAATAGACTTTATAGATAAAAGGAAATTTTGCAGTTTTCTATTATTTTATACAAGATAGCAGCAATTTCTTTTAAACCATTTTCGAAATCCTCCTTGCTTTTTCTCAAAACAAGTTTTAAAAATGCCCTATGGGACATTCCATCGTGACTCCTGGGACATTTGACTCGAGAGCTTAGTCAACTTTGACTTAATAAACTGACATTGGGATTTCAATTGCTATGGAATACATTTATCGACATGGATATATATCCAATACAATAAATGCATTAAAAGAATTGGCGAAATAAAAATAAATACCTTTATAACTACTCAGTAAGTGAGTGTGACTCCTGGGATACCGAAAAATCCCTTTGTTGCACCTTTGTGAGCACGCAAACAAATTTTAGCTTTACAGTTCAACTTTGAACTACAATTTGTATAGGATGGAAAGTACATACTACATAGTACCATATTCTTTAAAAATAAGATCAGTATTAGCTTTTAGAAAATTTTTGATAAAGGTTAAAGAACATTTTCCTGTTTTTTTCGTGATACAATTTTTAAGTTTTTCAGTATTATCGATGCAGTTCCCTAAAAATTTAGCTATGCAACTAGTTACCCCTAACCCATGACAATAAAAAGACCTTTTTGTAAAGTTTTGTCAGAGCAGTGGGAGTTTATGGCATTTTAAACTTTGGTACTTTTCCTCTTTTGGGTGGAATGTCCCCTATGTTAATGAAAATTCAATACATTTTCAGCTGAGATGGGATGTTTTACATTCAAATTTCGAAATAAGTCGTTATTAAAAAAGTTCTGAGATAGGTCGTTTTTGAAAAACATTTTGAACATTTTCAACTCAAGAATCGGTCGATTCTATAACCTCCAATTTACACAAACGAAAGCGGCAAAGAAAGCAATGATTTTTTCCGACAAGCATAATACTTGAGATGACCTTGTTGTTGTTGTACCTTATTGTACCCTGGCTTCATATTGAAATGAAAATTAAATTTCATAACGTTCAAAATCTTAGATTCAAGCTAAAATATCTGACATCACGTGAAAGGCCTTTTTTCTAAGCCGATAATCTTAGAGCGGTTTTTTATACCCAGCGTACTAGTACTAGTACATGGGTATATTAATTTTGTTCACATAACGGTAGTACGTAACGGCACAAAATAATTGAGATAGATATAGAGTTCCATATATGAAAGTTCTTAGGTTGAAAAGAAGAGTTGATTAAGGCATGTCCGTCCGTCTGTCCGTCCGTCCGTCTGTCCGCCTGTGTACACGATAACTTGAGTAAAAATTGAGATATTTGCATGAAATTTTGTATACAGGTTACTTTCTGGCCAAGGTAGGTTGCTATTGAAAATGGGCTAAATCGGATGATAACCACGCCCTCCTTTTCGATATCGAAAAATTCGAAAATCACTCAAGTTGACATATCTCGGTAGCTAAAATGGCTAAAATGATATAATTTTATAGGAGGCATTTTTGAAAGTTTTACTGGTCGTAACTTTTAAACTGATTACGATATAACGATGGAATTTCGCACAAAGTATACTAATATTGTTGGGAGTATACCTCATGAATTAGTTTTACGTATGTGGATTTTTTATGCAAGAATATAAAAATAATGTGCATTTAAAATTTAATTTTCGAAAAATAAAAAATTTTAATTTAATTAATTTTAAAGTATTTTCAAAACCGAGAAACTGGTATTTCCATTTCCAAAACTTGATTTTAAAGCGGTAAAAACTGGTATTTGAATTGATAGTTTTAAAAAGACCTCTATCACCAGTTATAAAAAAAAAAAAATTTTTTTAATTTTCAAAAATAAAGATTTTCAGCAGTCGCAAAAAATAAAGTTCTGAGATTGTCTTTAAAAAAAAAAACGCAATTTTTTTATTGAAAAACTTTAAATTTTTAAAACTTGAAATTAAATGAAAAAAAAAAAAATAATTTTGTTGCAAATTTCGAAAAATACTGCATTGAAAAAGCTCTGGAAATATTTTTTATTTTTTAATATTACAATTAAAAATCATCGCAAAAATTTATGTTCTGGCGATTTTAGTTATAAAAAAGAATTATTTAATTTTTTTTATCATTGAAATATTTAGGAAATCTCAAAAAATAAAGTTCGCCCTTAAATGAAAAAAAATTGTTGTACTAAATTTCAATTGGCGATAGAAGAGAAATAAACTTTTGTTTGGAAAAATCTAGCATTAGAATTTGTTGGTCAAAAGTCACTAAAACATTTTATTACTGATCAAAAATAATTTATTACTAAAGATTTGTTTCAGGAATTCTGACGCTCGCTTTTAATCTAAAAATATGATCTCACTTCTCTTTTTACCTGAGGTTATTTTGGCAAAAATATTTGTAAAAACCAGAGACCGCAAATAACAGTTAATTTTACGGTATCAATTCGTTATACAAATCGACCTATCCTAATAGAAAAGACATATCTCAAAAAATTGTTATAAAAGACGTATGTATTTCGTCGATTTTGTTAAAAAGACCGTATTTCATTATTTTTTTTTATAAAGGACGTATCTTGGCGATGTTATTAATAAGGTCGTATCTCAGGAGCTGGCTTAAAGTGGGTTGTAACTAAAAAAATTAGATTTTTACAGGAGCGATTTGAACATTAAATCCCTTTCCACAATTCGTTAACGACTTGAATCTAAAAACTAGATTAATTTTCATAAAAAGAATGTGCTAAAGAGTTAATTTTACTTCTACATATATAAAAATTAATGCCTAGATTACCGGATGTGGCCTGAACGGATTGAGATTTTGACCATAATGTGGATCAGAGTGACCCAGAATGTCTATAGGATATGGCTATCAAATGAAAGGTGTTGATGAGAGCTTCCACAAGGAGCGGTTTTCAGGTTTATCTGAGTACTAGAGGTACTTGCCTATATCTGTATATAAAAATGAAACCCTACTTCCCTTGGTTCGGATATCACGCGCGAACAGATTGACCGATTTCACTAACCCTTTTCCTACCGTGTTTTTTATGGTCAGTTGATAACTTTTATGAGAGACAAAATTTGCGGAATCCTAAGATATCGACTAAGATGTCGCCCAAAGTTGAACCTAAGAAGTTGCTTTTCGATGTGGGTATCAAATAAAAGTTCTCGTCTGAAGCTTTTCGGGAGATATCGATTAAAATGTGGACTTATTAGTTGGAGTATTAATCTTGATTCTGTCTTAAAATGTCTTTCGTATCAAAGCCATGGCTAACCAAACGGCTAAACAAATCACAGAACGGACATTTTTGGAATTTTTCTGGGGAAGAATAATTCTAAAAGACCTCGGGTCCCGGAGTTATGGGTATATCACTGTCCGATATGGGTATGGAATGAAAGGTATTGATGAGAGTTGTAGCAACGAACAACTTTCGTGCTCATATGTGAACCCGTTTTCGAGATATTGGCCAAAACGTCGACCACGGGACTAAAGACCACTCCTTCTTAAAGCCCTCAACAACACTTTTCATTTGATAACCATATAATACAAACACCTTCTGGAGCCACATCGAGTTTGCATCGGGTTTCAAGACATTAACCACCTGGGGATATGAAATATAGCTCAAAATCTATGTTTATACCCATCAACTATTCTTTCAAAATTTCGTGAAAATCGACCGAACCGTTTCGGAGATCTGCTATAAGTACATAACACCGTGACAAGACTATTAGAGAGACTAGTTCTCATTGACAGAAGATAATTTATTAGATGAAAATAACAACATTTCTCGCCATAGATTGAAGAAGAACTTTCTTTTCCCAAACCATTTTAATCAATTTCCAGAGAAACGACTTTATTAATAAAATCGCTGAAATACGACTTTTTTCGAGGGCAAATTTTTTATAACTCGCAGAAGGGAATATTTAATTTCGCTTATACTTTTTGAGTGCAAAAACAGTTTAACATAATTTTGGCATCACAAGAATGCAAATTTTTCGCGTTATTTATAGATTAAAAAGCTCAATTTGCAAAAAAATTAAGTTATTCCCCTTTTAACCAAGATCCTGAGATACGGCCTTCATAATAATTTCGCTGAGATACGTCCTTCATAAAAAAATTTTTAAATACGATCTTTTTAACAAAGTCGACGAAATACGTCTTTTATAAAATTTTGTTTGAGATACGTCTTTTCTATTAGGATAGGTCGATATGTAGATACTTTCCGATTTCTTTTTTTTTTTTGATTGAAAAATAACAATATATTTTTGATTTTTTTTAAATTTAAATGAAAATATGTTTTCGTTTTCATTTTTAATTAGCAAATAATTTTTTTTTTCAATTTTAAAATAACTTTTACTTTTTTATAGAGCTAAAAATTTTAAAATAACTGTTATTTTCTAATAGAAGTAAAAAAAATTAAAAATAACTGTTCTTTTCCAATCCAAAGTTTGCAATTGAAGAAATTTAATAATAACTTTTATTTATTTACCTACTAGTATATACCCGCGGCCTTGCCAATATATCGAAGTTCAAATAAAACCTTTAGTTTAATACCCATATTGTAGGGCAGTTTTAAGGTTTTTGGGCAATCACATTTTCACCGATAACTCAGTTATCGAAAAATGTATCGAAATATATCGAAGTCCAAATGAAACCTGGGGCCATGATCTTTCGTTTGATACCCATATTGTAGGGCAATTTTATGGTTTTTGGGAAATCACATTTTCACCGATAACTCAGTTACCGATAAATTTATCGAAATATATCGATGTCCAAATGAAATCTGGGGTCATTCCCTTTCGTTTGATACCCGTATTGTAGGGTGTTTTTAAGGTTTTTGTCAATAACATTTTCACCGATAACTCAGCTATCGATAAATTTATCGAAATATATCGGAAGTCCGGGCGGTTAAAAGCTTCGAACCGTTCAAGGCTGCCGAGCCAGACGGGATTATTCCCCCACAACTCATAAACACGCTGGAGACATCAGCCAAATGGCTGGTATTTCTCTATACAGCCTGCCTTTCTCTTAGCTACATTCCGTGCTCCTGGAGAAGTGCCACGGTAGTGTTTATTCCTAAGGCGGGGAAGGCGTCTCATTACGAGCCCAAGGACTACAGGCCGATCAGTCTCTCATCCTTTGTGCTCAAAACCTTCGAGAGGATAATAAATGACTACCTCTCCTCTTCTATTATTAGCAACCTGATCTCTAGCTATCAGCATGCATACACCAAAGGGAAATCTACAGAAACTGCGCTTCACAGCCTAGTTTCTGTTATTGTGTAGTGGCATATGCAGACGAGTTAGCTATAGTATATAGGGGAAAATTCTCACAAACCCTGTGCGACTTGATGCAAGTAGCACTGCGAGAGGTTTCCTCATGGCGCTCGCGCTGCGGACTGAGCATCAACCCGGGAAAAGTAGAACTGGTTCTCTTTACCAACCGCTATAAGATACCACCGCTAATACTACCAAAACTGAATGACGTGCACCTGAACTTGGCTGACAAAGCCAAGTTCTTGGGCACAGTTCTGGATAGGAAAATAACCTGGAAGGAGAATGTTCTTCAGCGCCAGAAGAAAGCGTATATTACACGTGCAAAAGAGCCATTGGAAAGAAATGGGGGCTCAGCCCCAAAATATGCAAATGGATCTACGCTGCAATCATTCGACCAATCATGCTCTATGGAGTTGTGGTATGGTGGTCTGCGCTGAGCAAGGCAACAAACCTTAATCTGCTAGGTAAAGTACACAGATCTTGCATGATCTGTATAAGCGGTGCGTTAAGAACAACGCCCAATGAAGCACTCCAGGCCAATCTTGGCATTTTGCCACTCGATCTGGAAGGGCACCGGGTGGCAGCAGCATCGGCTCTGCGTCTAAGGGAAACGTCCGGCTGGGGCGCAAGCACTACTGGACACGCCTTTATTTTGGGATCCTATAGCTTTCTTCCGCTGAGCGCAGATCGTTGGCTCGAAGCTAGACGGCAGAGTTGGAGGAGGGGTTTATTCAAAGGATCTGAACCTTGAGCTCTCCTTCAGACTACCTGATCACTGCAGTGTCTTCCAGGCTGAAGTTTCAGCAATCATGGACCCTGCGGCTTGGATAGGCCAACACACTATCGGACAGGACATTTTTATATTCAGCGACAGCCAGGCGGCCTTCAAATCCCTTGGCTCTTATTCGTTCAACTCTGAACTGACGCTCAGCCGTCGTCGATCTCTACAAGAGATGGCCCAACAGAATCGCGTGAACCTCACATGGGTCCCGGGGCATAGGGACATTGAGGGAATTTGTAGGGCAGACGAACTTGCGAGGCAGGGCACGACCAAGCAGGTTCTTCGGGATAAAGAGCGGTTAGGTATGCCGTTTGCCACATGCAAGCTTATGCTGAAGGAGTATAAACTCCGCCAAGCCAACGAAAGATGACTGCAATCTCCAGGATGCCGGATATCGAAAGAAACCTGGCCGAAATGGGATCATAAAAGATCAAGACAAATTTATGCCCTAAGGAGAAGAGAAATCTCCATATTAATAGGCGTATTAACTGGGCACTGCCTCATTGGTAGGCACGCAGAAAGACTTGTGCCAAATTTCATCGTTCTATCTTAATCAGTTTAAAAGTTACGCCCAGTCAAATCATTAGAGGATGACCAGGGTGATTCACCTGTGAAATTATATCATTTCAGTTACCGAAATATCTCAATTTGTGTGTTTTTCGAAATTTTCGATATCGAAAGTGGGCATGGTTGGGGGGGGGGGGGGGGCGATTTTATCCAATTTCATCACATATACTCCCAACGATACTAGTATGCCTTGTGCCAAATTTCATGGTTCTATCTTAACCAGTTTAAAAGTTACGACCAGTCAAATTTTCAAAAATTTCACCTTTAAAAGTGGGCGGTGCCACGCCCACTATAAAATTTTTTTGGAAAAATCATAAGAGGATGACCGGCTGGATTCACCTATGAATTTACATCATTTTAGCCATTTCAGTTACCGAGATATGTCAATTTGTGTGATTTTCGAAATTTTCGATATCTAAAAAGGGGGCGTGGTTATCATCCGATTTCGCCCATTTTCAATAGCAACCTACCTTGGCCAAAGAGTGACCTGTATATAAAATTTCATGCAATTATCTCAATTTTTACTCAAGTTATCGTGTACACAGACGAACGGACGGACAGACGGACGGACATGCCTGAATGAAATCCTCTTTTCAAACTAAGAACTTTCATATATGGAACTCTATATCTATCTCGATTATTTTGTGCCGTTACAAACTACCTTTATGTGAACAAAATTAATATACCCTTGTACTTGTACTAGTACTAGTACGCTGGGTATAAAAATAGCCTATACCTCCTTCCAGACTATTAGCCTGCCTACCAAATTTCAACAAAATCCGTCTTGCCATTCTCACGTTATTGAGGAACAGAAGTAAACGTCTGGACATCCAAACATCGCTACATTCAAATTTATAATATTAGTAAGATTTAAATTAAAAAAAATATTTTCGCTTTTAAGGTAAAAATTGGTTATTAAACAATACATTTGAATTTCGAGTAGTAACTGTTTTTGCAGTTCCATCCAAAAAGCTAATTATATTGATAAACTAAAATTTTACCAAGTTTTATAAAGTTAAAAAAAGTTTTTTTTTTAAACTGAATACACCAGCACAGTTGGGTATAAAAAATAACGCTACGAGTCTCGCACAGTTTGACAGAAGGCGCGCCAAGTTTATGACAGTTTCTGCATCAGCTGATGCAACTTGCAATGCAACCCTTGCACACACTTTCCCAATTCGCAAATTTACCGTGTACAATTTATCGCCATTTGTGCATTTAATTTATGTTTTAATTCCACGACGATATTAATTAACTATAGAATTCCATTGTTTAAACTCATTTACAAATGAATAAACTTTAACTTTTGTGATCGTTTTGACATAGTTCACTTCGCAACTCCAACTGCAGTTGTGGAAAAAGTGCGACGCATAATTTTTTTTTTCGCTTGCAATATGATGGAATTAAATGCGAATACGTTTGATGTTGAACTGGAAGATGGCGAGGTAAGTGTTTATAATATTTTACTTATACAATAGAATATATGCTAATTAATGCAAATATTTACGTCTAATTCCTGTAGATATCAGCTAGTTCAGATGACGGTTATACACCTTTAGAGCGGCCACGTACACTGTCAATCAACACCACAGTGCCGACGTCGCTTGAAGCTAGTGCCTCGATAGCCGAGCAATGTAGCCCCTTAGCCACTTGTCATGATATGCAACGTGCATTGGAAGAGGACGAATTAGATGACACACACGGCAGTAGTGGAGATTCATCGTCGAGTGAATCGTCTGATGGATGTCTGAAGAAATTGTCAACCACATCTGCACATGATGCAGGCGCAACAGCTGATGCTGGACAACGTAAACGTCGAAAACGTGTACGTCGTACAGTGATGGTGCGTGTACCACAACCAGCTACCGCCGATATAGCAACTCAAGAAAAGCGTGCACGTTTCAAAAAATATAATATTTGGACAGCAGCGTTGCAGGAGGAAGCTCTAACTGAAAATATGCGCGGTTGTGAGGTAGCGCGTGTAGATGATGCTATTAACGATCGTAACGTTGAGAATTATGACTTTTCGCTATTGCGACGTTTAAATGGTGGAAATTGTTTGAAGCGACGTCTTTCGAATTCTACTGATGATTTCTCAGACAACGAAATGATGCCGGTGGCAAAGCGGGGACGTTGTGCAAGTGAAGCGGCTGCACATCGTCGTTCGGTTAAAAGTCGTTTGGGTTATCGTACACGCACATCACGTGGTAGGCGTGGTTCATCGCCCACCAGTGGCTCAGATACATCGTACGAACCTAGGCATATATTGGATTTGGAACCATTGGAAGGACGTGATGGCGCTGATGTGGCACGTGAAATGTCGAATAAATTGCATGAGGAAAGAGATGATCTGTTGGGTAAGCATTAGAGTGATTAAAAAAATATAAAGTTTTTTCTTTTGGTTTTGTTCCTCGAAAGAAAAAGGCGGTTTTATTAAACCCTTTGAGGGGGTTTTTAAACTTTTTCGTACGTTTAGTTTGTAAAAAAAAGATTTTTTTAGTAAATTTTCCATAATTTGTCAGACTTTTTTCCAAAAACCTTTAACATATTCTCAAAATCGAAGCTTTACATTTTCTATAACTGTGATAATCATTACTGCAAAAAGTAGTTATAGCCATTCGAAAGCGAATCAAATTAAACAAGTAAGGAAAGCTGTCTTCGGCTGTGCCGAAGGCTATATACCTTTCATGAATAAGCGTCACGATTTTCACTGTTCGATCCCCAGTACAGCCTGTGTCAATTTAACTATATTTACTATACACATTACACATCTTTGTTATAATTTAAAAAAACTTACAAAATAATAGGATCCGAGTTATCGGAACAATCGATTGTATGGAGACTATATATTATACGTGTTCAATTGTACTGACTTACACTATACACATTACATATGTACTAAAGGTGCAATATTTTACGTTCCTAACTTTTTAAATGCGGAAGTATTGGCCAAAAAACCTTATATCGGAACAACCGGTTGTATGGGGCTATATGTTATATTTACCCGATGTTCTTGATTTTCCTCTACACACTACATAAATTGAAAGTACTCAAGTTGCAAAATTTTATGTTCCTAACTTTTTAATTGCAGAAGTTTTGGCCAAAAAACCTTATATCTGAACAATCGGTTGTATGGGGGCTATGTGTTACATTTGCCCGATCTTTTTGATTTTCACTATATACACTACATAAATAGAAAGTACTCGAGATGCAAAATTTTACGTTCCTAACTTTTTAATTGCAGAAGTTTTGGCCAAGAAACCTTATATCTGAACAATCGGTTGTATGGGGGCTATATGTTACATTTGCCCGATCTTGTTGATTTTCACTATATACACTACATAAATAGAAAGTACTCGAGTTGCAAAATTTTACGTTCCTAACTTTTTAATTGCAGAAGTTTTGGTCAAAAAACCTTATATCTGAACAATCGGTTGTGTGGGGGCTATATGTTACATTTGCCCGATCTTGTTAATTTTCACTATATACACTACATAAATAGAAAGTACTCGAGTTGCAAAATTTTACGTTCCTAACTCTTTAATTCTGGCGACCTGGTAACCGACGTCCAGAGTGTACTTAAATTATGGAGGGAGCACTTCTCCTCACTGCTAAACTGCGAGGGAGACGTTGAACCCGATACCCCAACCCCTGACGATGGAAAGGTCGTCCCACCACCTGACTATGAAGAAGTGAGGATAGCTATATCCCGGCTCAAAAACAACAAAGCGCCTGGAAAAGACGGACTACCCGCCGAGCTGTTCAAACACGGAGGCGAAGAGCTGGTAAAAAGCATGCATCAGCTCTTATGCAGAATATGGTCAGACGAGTGCATGCCTCCAGATTGAAATTTAAGTGTGCTCTGCCCAATCCACAAGAAAGGCGATCCCGCTAACCCCACCAACTACCGCGGAATCAGTCTTCTTAATATCGCATATAAGGTTCTTTCTAGCGTATTGTGTGAAAGACTGAAGCCCATTGTAGACAAACTGATTGGACCTTATCAGTGTGGCTTTAGACCTGGTAAGTCTACCATCGACCAGATTTTCACGATACGCCAAATCCTGGAGAAGACCCATGATAAAAGGATCGATACACACCACCTCTTTGTCGATTTTAAAGCCGCTTTTGACAGCGCAAAAAGGAGTTGCCTGTATACCGCCATGTCTGAGTTTGACTTCCCTGCAAAGCTTATACGGCTTTGCCAAATGACGCTGAGCAATACCAACAGCTTCGTCAGAATCGGGAAGGACCTCTCTGAGCCATTTGAAACTAAACGAGGCTTCAGACAGGGCGACTCCCTTTCGTGCGATTTCTTCAACCTGATGCTGGAGAAGATAATTCGAGCAGCAAAGCTAAACCGCAATGGCACAATCTTCTACAAGAGCGTACAATTGCTGGCGTATGCCGATGATATTGATATCATTGGCCTTAACAACCGCGCCGTAAGTGCTGCCTTCTCTGGGCTGGATAAAGAAGCGAAAAAAGTGGGTCTTGCGGTGAACGAGGACAAGACGAAGTACCTACTGTCATCAAAGAAAGAATCGGCGCACCTGCGCCTTGGCAGGCAAGTCACCGTTGATGGCTACAAGTTTGAAACGGTGAGAGATTTCGTCTATTTGGGAACCAGCATTAACACCGAAAATAATATCAGTCTAGAAATCCAACGGAGAATCACTCTTGCCAACAAGTGCTACTTTGGACTGAGTAGGCAATTGAGAAGTAAAGTCCTCTCTCGAAGAACAAAGATCACGCTCTATAAGTCTCTCATCATACCAGTCCTGATGTACGGCTCGGAATCATGGACAGTATCCAGAGAAGATGAGATGGCCCTTGGAGTATTTGAGAGAAAAGTTCTCCGGAAGATTTATGGTCCTTCCCGTGATGCCAACGGCGAGTATCGAAGGAAATTCAACGATGAGCTGTACGAGCTTTACGCAGACCTGACCATAGTTCAGCGGATTAAAGCCCAAAGGCTCCGCTGGCTGGGTCATGTTATGCGAATGGAAGAAGAAGCAAAAATGGAAGTTCGCAAGTTTCGAAAAAGTCTGCATAAAAAAAACTGGCACTTTCAGTTATACAAAAAACTATTCAATTTTTTGTATGAATATTTATTATTAAAATTGAAAAAAAAATTGCAAAAATTTAAATATTGGCACTTTTAATTTGAGTATGCCTATCTTCAGATTTGTTTATTTAAGTGTGTTTCTTTGGCAGAACTCTGCTTTATGAGAAAAGGAAACTTTCCACCAAAATTTATGCAAATCGGGAGGGGTTAATTCCAAAAATTTTACGATTTGACGTGGAATGACCCAAATAGGATTCAAAAGTAACATTTGTAAGCAATGTTTTAGTGCCTATTTTAACCTTTAAATTCACTTAAAAAAATTTTTATTTTTTTACATTAATTTTGGTATGCATATTTGACAAATTTCTACCAAAAAAAAAGTGTTTTACAAATTTATATAAAAAATTTCCATTTCTTTTCATAGTGCGAATTGTGGACGTATTGGGAACTAAATTGCCTGTAGAAATATTTAAAGAAACGCAACGTATAGAGTTGGACGGTGGTATGATGATAATGGTGAGGCTTTGTTGATATTTAACTAAACTGTAAAAGCAAAATTGTTTGAAATCTACTTCTTTTTTTACAGAACGGTAAACGGCGCCGTACTCCAGGTGGTGTATTTTTGTTTCTTTTAAAAAATCATGGCAGCCTCACACCAGAAGAACACAAATCTATATTTTCCGAAGAACGACAAAAAACGAACAAATGGCGCAAAGAAATGGAAACGCTTGCACGTGATCGCAAAGTGGAAGAGCTGAAAAAGCGTTTAAGTGAACAGGAGAAAGACTTGTTGCCATCATTAAGTACACGAAAAGAGCAGCTTTTTTTGCTTGGATCAGATTTGGAAAATCAAACAGGAAATTGTAAATAATAATAAAAATTCTAACTAATTTTGCTTTCTTTATAACTCATATACTTTTTATATTGTAGTATCAAATCCACCGCCATCACCTGTGGGTAATGAACAAAGTCCCGATTATAAAGCACATGCAATTAATCATGTGACTTCGGATGTGGATACCGATGCAGCTAGTCCAGACAAACCATCAACTTCAGCATCGGCATTAGCGGCCTTAACATCTCCATCGAAAGCTTTAATTGGCTATGATGATGATTTGCTCGATATCACTTGTGGCGATATGGATTTGTTTTAGGTGGGAACAAAGTAACTCGTACTTTTTTACTACATCTATGCATGTATGTACTATGCAAAACGAAAAGAATTCGTTACAATTATAAAAATAACGTGAAATATTAAGAAATAATTTTATACATGAACAAAAAATCTAAAAGAATTCGTATTAAGTATGTAAAAATTGTTCGAGCTCCGAAAGTTAGCATTCAAGCTGTTAAACAATTATTTAAAAATGTATAACATAACATAAAAATTAATATACCAGACAACATAATAGCAAAAGCTTCAGAACCTGTAATCAGTCTAGACCGTATATAAAGTATTTTTATTAGCTAGCTTGGTTTTTATTATTCACCATTTGAGCAATAAATATGTCCTTAAAATAATTTAAATATCAGGCTGTGTTATTCAGACTCTTTGAATTAAAATTTCGGACCTTTAAATTCGGTTTATGATAAAAAATTTAACTTATGTATTATACATTTAGGCGCCGGGTATCAACAAGCGAAAAGATAAAGTTATTAAATTTAAGACAGAATGTATCAGGCGGAATGAAGGAAAGATGCGGTTCAAGGAAGCAACTACCCCCCTATTCTGTCTCGCAAAGACTGACAATTGTTATAGCTCTATTTCAAATTTTCCAATAATTTAAAATAGGAAAGTGACAACAGAGCTATGACCATTGTCAGTCACTGGAAGCCGGAATAGGGGACTTGATCTTTCATGAGGAAACTCAAGACTCGACCTTTTTGAAAAAAAAAATACCAATTATTTTAGTTACTAAAAATGCCATCAGAATGTAAATACATATCGCTACCTCAGAATACGATTACGTATGTAGCATAACTTGACTTTTCAGTAGACGCTTGTATGACATATGAGAAAATACATGCGGATGAGAGGTCTTAGGTTTTCGGAACAAACTGATAACGTCTTTCGTATTCTGAGGTAGCGATATAGAGGCGTATTCATAGTCGGAATCAAGTATAACATAGATTTAGATGATGCTTTTTTTGGCATATAGCCTATATAAAATTGTTTCAAAGAACTGCAACTAAATTTAAGTCATGCCTAATTTTGACTATGGCTATGGTCCATAACGTTTATGTTGAAATCTCTCATTAAAATGGGCGTTGGGCGTTATATACAAATAGATTCATTGAAAAAGAATTTAGCACTCTAAATTAAGAAGATTCATACAAAAGCGGCCCTACATATAAATATATATTATTATATATATACAAATGCTGTCTAAAATTAGAATCGAATGTTGTAGAAAAACGTTAATGGAACAAAATAAAGTACTTTCATAACATAAAATAATAAATGTGTTTAAGGAAAAAAATGGGTCTTTGAAATCTACACCATTTTTAGTTGGATTTTATAAAGCGTCAGTTGGATTTTGGAAGGCGTCGATTGGATTTTAGAATTGTCAATTGGATTTTAGAAAGTGTCAATTGAATTTTAGAAAAGTTAATTAGATTTTAGAAAGCGTCAATTGGACTTTGGATGGCGTTATTTGGATTTCAGAAAGCGTCAGTTGGATTTTAGAAAAGTTAGTTGGATGTTAGAAAGCGTAAATTGGATTTTTGAAAACCGAAAAAATTTAAATTCTGGCTTTCTTAAATCCAATTGAAGCTTTCTAAAATCCCACTGACTGTAAATTTATTCTTTCCAAATGGCGTAAATTGGATTTCAGAAAGCGTCAATTGGATTTTAGAAAACATAAATTAAAATTTTTTTAACTTTTCTAAAATCCTATTGACGCTTTCTGAAATCCAGTTGACAATTCGAAAATACATTTAACGCTCTCTAAAATCCAATTGAGAATTCTAGAATCCAACTACCGCTTTCTAAAATCCAATTGACTATTCTAAAATCCAATTAACGCTTTCTAAAATCCAACTAACGCTTTCTAAACTCCAACTTGAAATGGTGTAGAAACAGCAACAAGAAAATACGTTTAACAATTTTCTAAGCCCTTCCGAATTTCAAATTTGATATAATTCAGTTGCGAAAGAGCGCTTAGATCAAACGTAAATTTGTAACACATGTTAATTAAGGTGAGCAGTTTTGAATTTAAGATTACTTGTCACCAAATTCAAAATGGCACAGACCTATCAAACGGCTCTCGTATTTGATATATACAAAAAATTTCAATTCCCATTGGCAGATTTTTGGTTTCATCAATTCCTACAAGGAATGTGATTTATATCGTTTGGAAAGTCTGGCAAGTTTCATAAGAGATTCAACGTGGAAAATTCCCACTATTCCGTGAAGAAAGTAGCCAGCGTTTCCACCAGCTAGCGTTTAATCAGTGTTACCAGAACTTTTTGGACAAACTTAAAGCCTGAAATAGACGTGCAGTAACCCTGCGCAGTAAAAATTTAAAAGCACTAGACTTTAATTTTTAGAACTGAGCCGCCTTCAATTTTTTTCGACGGCCATGTATTTTAATGAAAGTTGGTATTATGGCTCACAACGATTAAACAAAAATACGTACATAACTATTTTTCGAAATTCGAATTATTTTCAAAGTTATAGCTATCAACACTTTACGAAATTCCTCACTTTCTGATGATTTTCTCACGATTGGTCAAACCGATTTTTCTAATCTTTTAAATATATATATAAAAAATGGCATCTTCTACCAAACAACGATAGTAATTTTTGCAAACATTCGCAATTTTTAACTTCTCCATCGTGGTCAGATAGCGCTTTTGTATGATGTTGTTGGGCATTCCATTAGTAACTATTAGCAAAAAAAATTTGTTGGCACTTCAATGTAGCGGAAGTTATTTACATTTTTTGTCTTCATAGTACACAGTACGTAGAGAAAAAAAACGGGTGTAGCCAGTACACATGAAACAAGATAACTTCATAAATTCAATAATAACGAAATATGAATAAGGTGTATTCGAGAATAGTTTAGATTCACAATTTCTTACTTAAATGTCTTAAACATGGTGCGTTTTCCTTCAAATTCAGTACATGGGTAGAATTATGCCTAATAGTACATTTATACTGCACCAAATTTGGCGAATTTGAATGTGTCATTTCGAACCTTTTTACACCGGCAAATTTGCATTTGGCTTCACCTTCCCCGCAAGAATCTTCTACCAGAATACAAAGCCACCGAAAGAAAATGCACCACCTTGATGTTTTAAACACATGTAGAGTAATAATAAATGAAGAATCAAGAAGGCTTCTCTCTTTTCTTAGTGGAACTGGTCCAATATCATAAAAAAAATAGTTGAAATTGTTATTTAGAACTATGCATAATGCAAAAGTTTTCACACGTTAATTACCCATTAAGGTTCTTGCTGGGCAATTCTAAATGTGGAACACGGGCAGGGTTGCTATTTTGAGGAATTGTGGATTGTATTGTTCAGCGAATGAGGCCAAATGCGATGGAATTCCAAATTTGGAAAATGAGATTTGTATGGAAAAAAGCGCCAAATTTGCAATTTTTCGCCAAATTTACCAAATTTGGTGCTGTGTAAATGTACTATAAATTAAGTGGGCCAATACGAATGGGACATAGAGGAAAGGGGCGTGGTAGAAGGAAACAGGGGAATCAGAAAGGGAGGGAGATAGAATACGGCCGAAAATACCTTTCTTTTGATACCCATATTGGCATATCTAGCTCTATATTAAAAAAAAATTGGCATAGGTGGCTACTCTGTAAACCGCTCTAGCAACACCCATGTATATAATCTTTGAATGAATGAAATTGGTTCAAGCAGTTCCCGAGATATACGAAAAAAATAAATAAATTGCGGTTATATGGCAACCTTAAGTGGCAACCCTGCTTGAAATTATCTTATTTGGAATACGGTCGAAAATACCTTTCTTTTGATAATATTGGCCTATCTAGCTCTATATTTAAAAGAAATTGGGATATGTGGAAACCCTGTAAACGCCCTAAGTTGCAACACCCATGAATTCTGCTCGGCCTGACTATTACAATTTGTGCAATGTTTGCTAGATCCTAGAATTTCACCTCCTATTTGAATTGCACAGCTAAACATCGTAGTGAAAACCGCCTACGCCTGAAAGTCTACAATTTCTATTTCCGTTGCATGATTTCCGTTGCATCATCATCCATTTTCTCAAATTTTACTCTCAATAAAAACTTCATATCGCTGCCTAAGAAGTTAACTTCAAAAATTCAAATCAAATTTCATTGCATGGAACTGGCAGGAAAATTTTGCTGCACGTGTGTTTACGAATCGCAGCAGTAAAACTAGCAGCACTGCAGGCCAAATCGCTGCACATGTATTCCAGGCATAATACTACGTTTTCACTGCATCGCATTTGGATATAGATTTCGAAGGTGATGGTGAAAAATGTTATGCAAATATTTGTGTAGGTATGCATTTACATTGCAATATGTAAGTGTGCCCCTCCGAAACAAGTGTCGGATGATTTGTCACAAAGGTATCAAATCCGGAAGCTTTTTACCAATCCTGAGATTTCGGGATTATCTCAGATAGTGTCCAAAAAGGTCGGGAGATGCATCAAAAGGCGTGTTTTGATTTCGATGTGCATTATCCGAAAGCCAATACTCGATATTTTATTCTAACTTCACAGCCGTGGAATTTCGCCACCAACATGCATGTGAGTTGTTGCTAGCAAGTTTCATTTTTTTATATTTTTTATTATTAAGTAGTATGTCAGTTTCAACAAATTTTACTTTTCGCACCATTTTAAATTACATGGAGAATTAAAGAAGTCGTGAGAAAATGTTGCTAATGTATTGCGCGATATTGTACGACGTGAACTCAGTACTACTTTACCGTGAAGACAAGAAAATTTGTATGAATTTCAAAATTGCAATTTTGGGATCGGACCCGATAAAATTAGTGCTTTTTTGCCTGACAAAACTTTAACGTGCGCTTTCGGATAGTTGTAATCGAAACCAAAACGCGTCTTTTGATACCTCTCCCGACATCTTTGGACGTATTTTATGCGGGAGGCCCGAGATACGGAATCGGTATTTCCAGAGACCGATGCCGTATTTGTCATTGATCAAATAGTTTATTTAGGTAATAGCAAAGTAGATAAAGAAAGGAATTTTTTTTTTAATTTTTGCGCTGTCAAAATGCTAGCCAATTGCAAAAATGAAACATTTTTATTTAATTTTCGTATGCTTCTACCTTCCATGACTTGTGACAATTTTTGCACTATGCACAGCTGTAAATAACAATTTCAACTACTTTGTTTTAGGAAAATGGGCGAATTCTCCCTGGATAAGACAGAAGCCTTCTTGAATCTTCTTTTATTATTACTCTACAGGTGTTTAAGACATCATGGTAGTGCATTTTCTTTCGGTGGCTTTTTGTCCAGGCTGTTGTTGTAACAAGGTATAGCCCTGCCTAAATGTCAGACAGGGTCACCCCGAGTGTATTGATCTTGGCCGAGTCGATATAAGAAAACGGCCGGGTCGTTTCGGCACGATGGGTACAGCACAAGTACTAGTACCGTTCTCGTAGAACCGGCAATACAAGAAACTAGCCGTGTATATATCAACTTAAATGTTCAATAAATAGTTGATATATAAATTTTGATTTATAAAAACTGTAAACTTTATTTTATAAAAATATGTTGTAGACTTCTAAAATTTTCATTTTGATTTCACATGATTGAATTATAGTACAATTTTTAAAATTGTTAAAGTGTATTTAGAACAGGTACATATGTAACCCTACAGTGTAAGCCATGTAGGTCATTTAGCGTTACACCCAGGGTGCACCAACGTGGAGGCTACCTACTCTTACACCCCATAGAAGATTCTTGCAGGGAAGGTTAAGCCAAATGTAAATTTGCCAGTGTAAATGTACTATAATAATACGCATATGAAGTGTACGGTAGGGACACGCGATAGCGATATGGCAACGTCAACACATTCTCCGGCTTTTCCCATTAAGTTTTGGGTATGTTCAGTGTTAATACAAGCGAAATATCCCAGGTGGAAAAAATAAAGTGGGATTTTTTTTTTTCACTTCGAATGCTAATAAAATTGCCTAGAATTTCGGAAGCGACTGAAAGACAAACAGACGACGATTATCAAAAAATACCGCATTTTGTAAATTTTGAGCCGCTTTTTATCAGTGTGCTGTCAAATTGTTCTACATTTGACATTCTTGTAAAAAAATATGTATTTGTAATTATTTTGATATTAAAATATTTACAATCGGTATTCGGAGATAAAGGCAAAGGAGCAAGGACATAACTACATACCTACAAATGTACATACATGTTGTGTATTGTATCGCCGTGCTAGCGTAAAAGCAGCATCAGCAACAGAGGTGCGCTAAAAATACCAACAATCAACTATTCATGCGGCGTCTGCCATCCTGAAGCGTTTAATAATCGAACATTTTAAGCTACTACTAGTGCGTTTGTGAAATTTATTTAGTGCCGGTGTTACAATGCGTAAAACACGCTCCCAAACTCAGGCTGAGGCCGCCATGGCAAATGCGGGTCGTACGTCTAATAATACAACACCTACAATTTCATCAACGGATAATAATAATAGCAGCAACAGTCAACAAAGTATTAATACAAGCATGCGTCCGGCTATATCAGCATCATCCAATATTCAGGTGGCAGCTGTGAGTGGCATGAAACGTAGTGGGCCACAGCCACCAGACCATTTTAAAATCAAGGTATGTATATAGTTAATTAAGGGCGTCACGAGTCGATTGTGATGTATAAAATATGAATAACCTTAATAACCCCAAAGACTGCTGGTATGTACCAACTTTATGAGTCGGGCCGGACCTGTATGTTCTGTGTTGGGATTTGTTTTCGTAAAAGTATACACATTTCATTCATTTGATTAATTTAATAGTTTTATGTCAAATCGTTATGTCTAGTATTTGCAATCGTTGCTTGATGTCACAGAACTCCCGCTATTTCCATTCCAGCTGCACTACTGGGGGTGGTTTTGATTCAGCCCGTAAGGTTTAGGATTTTGTATGAATAGAAAATAATAGAATATTAGTTGAGGCATTAGCACAACAACAATGTAACCCTGGAAATCCAACGAAGAATAACAAATTCTACTTTGGACGAACAAAAACGAAAAATCTTTTTAAAAGTCACTTATCGCATCCGTCCGGTTATATGGTGCAGAAAACGGAATTCGAGAGAAAAATTCTTCGAAAAATACATAGACTTCTGCGGGTTAGGAGTTTAGAATATGGCCGAGGTAGGTATGCCCGTCGTAAGAGGCGACTTAACTCCACTACGACCCCGGTTAGGCGGTCAACGAAATCGTTCTCAAGACAGTCGGGCTAGTATCAAAAGGTGCTATTCACCGGATTCATATCCGGCAAAGGGCTGTCTGACGTCAACATAGTTCGGGGAATTATAACTCAGTGGCTTGGCTTGTTAGGCCATATTGTGCGAATGAGCGGAAATTCTCTAGACCAGAAGGTATTCTTATTAGCACCCGCCGCTGGAAACAGAGAGAGATCACCACGCCGATATAAGGACCAAGTGGAGCGAGAAAGCTGCGATTACGTGATGCCTATAATTGACGTCAGTTGGCTCAACAAAGAAGCGATTGGCGAAATATGTTAAATGTTCAAAATCAGGTTATGCAGGGGACCCTTAAGCCTGCAATGTTCTGTGAACATTCCTGTAGGGTTTTAAGACTGCTGTCCTTTATCGGATATGATCCGGTGAATAGGCACCTTGGGTACTAGCCTGACCGTCTTGGGACCCTGTAGCCAGGGTCGAGGTAAATTTTAGTCGCCTCTTACGACAGGCATACATATGTACCTCTCTGGGGCATATTCTGAACCCCTAACCCTCATCTAGTTTGTTTGTTTTAACCTTCGAACGCAATTAAAAACACCACGGGTCATCACATCGTTCTCAACTTGTTCTTTCCATCGGATAGGGGGGTTACCCTGCTTCCACTGACGGGTGCCGATAAGAATACATGGTCTAGCCAACGGAGTCCTCCGATTGTTATTGTCAGCTTAATGGGGCCTCCGGACAGAGTGACTTCCTATTCCCACCCTAGTTGAAGTCGTCGAAAGTTAAACGAAAGCTCTATATAAAGTTGAATCTTGGATGCTTTTTGGAAGCAGAATATCAGTCCTACAAAAGGCTCCTATTAAAAATTATAGGAAGAACACACAAAGACTAGGTAAACGAATAGCTTTTGAGAGTGCTTAAATAACTGGTTGCGGTGCAATGAAATTTGGAGGGAAACAACATTCTACTATAGACATGAAGGGAGGCAAGAACTTCAAAGACTGAAAATAAATGGAGCTGCAATGTAAACTTGGTAGCCTATAGTAGAGAATGTATGTATGTGAAACGTTATGGTAGCTTATGAAAGTAGGCCTTATACTTTTAAAACCGAAACGGATTCCACGCGGTAAAAATTGAATGGCCCAAAAAACGCTGTAAAGGTTCCCATGCGGTGCTCTTCGTGAGTCTTTTTGCTTCTTATTCGGAGCACTATGTAAATGAATACTACCATTCATCAATGCCAGAATCCAAATATCTTCATAGACAGCATACATCCTGCCACATATGTATGTATGTCTTATTATATATATAAAACTTTTTTATTTATATATTAAAATTTTTTTCTAAAAAAATTTGATGTTGGCTTTACTCGGATGCGAACCAGGAATATTGGTGTAGTAGGCCGAGCACACTATCGCTACACTACACCACGGTGGCCGCTATTTTTAAAATATACTATACGTCGACCTAAGAAAACCAACCCCCATTTTGCTTTAGTTTGCTCTTCTATAAAACTATCGAGTAGAGAATATCGATAGCGATATGACATAGTATATGCTATCGAAATTCATGTCACCAAGCTATCGTTATACCAACGCACGTCTTTTCATTATTATAAATTTGGACGCCGTTTTGTAGTGGTAATATGTTGAATAGGTTCCTGGCTCTTTTCTTTCAACTCGGAACTAACGCTGAACTGTCCATCGATCTTTTCAAGAGATGGCACAACAACGTGACCCTTCGTTGATCCCGGACAACCTTGAGAAAAACTGTAGGACACCACAATGCTAGTTCTTCCATCCAAAGAGTGCTTAGGTATGTTGTTGTAACGAGGTGTAGCCCTGCCTAAATGTCAGGCAGGGTCACCCCGAGTGTATTGCTCTTGGCCAGGTCGATATAAGAAAACGGGTCGTTTCGGCACGATGGGTACGTACAGCACAAGTACTGGTACCGTTCTCGTAGAACCGGCAATACAAGAAACTAGCCGTGTAGGCCGCTTAGGCTTGAGCGCTTAGGTATGGTCTTTGTCAGATGAAAACTAATGCTGAAGGAGCACAAACTCAAGCCAACGAAAGATGTGTACAAAAACGAGGGTGCCGTATATCCAAGCAAAACCTGGCGAAATTGGGATTCCAAAAGATCCCGACACATTCACATCCTAAGAAGAGTGGAAATCTACAAACTAAGAGGGTTACTAACCGGGCACTGCCTTATTGGGAGGCATGGAGCAAGGTTTGGTGTGCCCTACCGACGAGGCTGTAGGAGTTGTAAAGATGACAAAGTGGGGGTACAGTACGCCATTTTGTGGAACAAGACATCAGAGATTTAGTGGTTGGCAGCCACGTCACCGTTGATAGTTACAAACTTGAACTGAGATGGACTTCGTCTATTTGGGAACCTGCATTAACACCGAAAATAATATCAGTCTATGTAGAAATCGAACGGAGAATCACTCTTGCCAACAAGTGTTACTTCGGTCTTAGTAAGCAATTGAGAAGTAAAGTCCTGTCTCGACAAACAAAGATCACGCTCTATAAGTCCCTAATCATACCAGTCCTGATGTACGGCTCGGAGTCATGGGCCGTGTAAAGAGAAGATGAGATGGCCCCCGAAGTATTTGAGAGAAAAGTTCTCCGGAAGATTTATGGTCCTTCCTGTGATGTCAACGGAAATTTAACGATGAGCTGTACGAGCTTTATGCAGACTTGACCATAGAGCAACGAATTAAAGCGCAAAGGTTTCGCTGGCTGAGTCATGTTATGCGAATGGACAAGGGGCTCCACCACAGAAGGTTTTTCTATCTACACCCGAATTCGACAGCAGAGGAAGGCGGAGACCTCGACTGATATTGATGAAAACTTAGGTTACAAAAAGTTCATGAACAGGCAGGGCTACACATCGTTAATACAACCACTAAAGGAGGAGTAACGGACAAAGGACCTTCTAAAACTGGACTAAGTGTACCTATCTGGCAGCCATTGCAAATTACACACAGATCTTACTGACCGAACGTGCTTGGGGTTAAAATATATACACGGTAGTAGAATAGATAAGAGCACAACAGGACAGTTCTAGTTGCTCTTGATCTGTCTCAAGCTTTTGACACAGTTTATCATGCGTAGCTGGTGCCCGACTTGGAAGACTCGTCACTCCCCGTCTGTCTTAGGCGTTGGTCCAACAATTATCTCAATGGTCGTCGGTCGTCTGTTGTGTTCAGGAACAAAAAAAATCAAAACCCAGGAAGATCAAACAAGGGGTACCTCAGGGTGGTGTCCTTTCCCGCTATTGTTTTACTTCTACATTTCGAAGCTTCCTCCTCCACCAGAAGAAGTTACGATTGTTTCTTACGCAGACGACTGCACGATATTGGCAACAGGCACTTCCGTCGATGGGCTGTGCTCTAAAATAAATGGTTATCTCCCCTTTGTTGTCGAATTCTTCGCCGCTCGGAGCTTGACATTGTCACCAACAAAGTCCTCGGCGACATTATTCACGACTTGGACGGCGCAAGTTGGCATGGAGTTAGAAACCTATAAATCCCTACTGTTGCTCACTCCAAAATCTTACGAGTGACTTTCGACATCATGCACACTTTCGCTCTCCATTCAGCTGCAATTGCCTCTAAAATACAGAGCCGCAACAAAACTTGGGGTAAAGACAAAGAAACGTTGTTGGTTACTTACAAGGCAATTGGTCGGCCGATCCTGAACTATGCGTCGCCGATATGGTCGCCGGGGCTTGCAAACGTTCTTTGGGGTCAGCTGCAGGCCTGCCAAAACACCACACTCAGAAATGCTTTTTTAGCAGTATCTGTTGAATTGCTGTAAACCGCAGCAATGTTTGAGCTGACTCCGCCTACCAGGACCGTAGGGACGCATCTACGTAAACATTATGCTGAGATCCGGCACTTTATAACAACGCCGTTGGATCCAGAGGTGCAGAAGCGGGCCTTGAAGCATATCCATGACACGTCTGTTGACCACCAGGTCGCGCTCTGTCTGGTGAATGCTTTTTTGCTTGCCTCAACGCCACGCGTTTCTGTAGAGGAGCGTAATTTTCTTCGAGAGCCAATGGTCACTATGGCTCAATTACTGCTCATAAAAACTTCTACATATCCAGGCTGAACCCTGACGTGCCGAATGAATGTCCGGCATGCGGCTCATCCCACCATACTATCAACCACCTATTCACTTGCTCTACGGAGCCTATTCTTCTAACACCCATCTCCATTTGGTCCAACCCTATTGAAACAGCTAGTTTCCTAGGACTCCCGTTAGAAGATATTGATGACAATTTAGGGTAAGGAAAAGTACGCGTTGGGCAGGGCTACACCTCGTTAAAAAAACAATAATAATAGGTACGTGCCATTAAAAGAGACTAGAATCCACCATCCGCATGTTTATCGGGTTCAAACATATCGTTCCCGAGGCAGTTGGGTTGGTACCGGGTCCATATCCTGAATAAGACTATCCCTACCGTTAAATACTTGGAAAGTTTTCTTACCGTTACAAACGCAAATTTTCAAATTAACTATAAAACACCACTCATCGCACTCAGTATGTAGTAAGGACTTATAAAAGTTTTTTTTTTATTATTTACACACTTTAAATAAAATCTTATTTTTAACGTATATTACCTTTTGTCAAGAAATTAAAATTAACTGTAAATATTGCTGGAACCGTAATCAATGCGAACTTACTAAACGAATATTTCACTCAAGTTGTAAGCGGCGTTCACCAGTTATTTTTGCACAAATCACATATAACTTTTTTGTTTTGTAAACATTTTATTTGTTAATTCTTTTCACTATAACTTTTTCTGTTTATACTTTCGAAATTCACTGGCGGCGGTTGCTTGCGGTTGTTCTACACCCACACACACACACACACACACACGCATTGGGTATGTTCAATGTGACGCTTGCCAACAACAAAATTCCTTTTCTCGAATAGTGGGAAATTATGAAAATACCAAACTCGGCGCCGTCGCCGCCATATTCTTTGCGGACAACTTAATTTTTATGTGTTCAGAGAAATAAAAAAGGCGACAAATTTCATAAATATTTCATTAAAATTATTGAAAACTACTTAATTAACTACGCAAATATCAATTAAATAACTGGACAAATATTAAAAAAAACTTTTCAAGAGAAATAAATGTGAAAATGTTCGACAAAATGCAGCTTCGTTTTGACTGAGATTTCGCATTGAAATTTTTTATCAAATTTATTTTGTTGAGAAAGTGTACAACAAGGCAAAGTGAAAATTTATAATTTATTGCAAATAATTGAGATGAAATCTCTACAGCACATGGCACGCTTACTATTTGCCTCAGGTATGATTATTAACTTTTTGCTAAAATTGTGCAAATATGTTATAAGTGGTGATGTATATAGAAGCATATGTATATACATTTTTATATTCTTTCAGAGGAAATACATATAGTAAGATGTTGGTTGGCTGACTTCGTTTGAGAAAATTCAAGCAAAGAGCACATGTAAATTGTCTTCACTTCGTGGTCAACTTTTGACCACAGCTAGGTGGAAAGGGTGCTTCCTCGGTGCAATATGAGTTACATATAACTGTAATTATACATATGTATGTATCTACACAGCTCCACTTTGTTACGGGAAAATCTGTTGAGCATGCCAATGGTTGTGTTTGTCTATAACCTATATTTGCTTTATTTCCGCGAAACCTCATTGGTTTGAGGTGGGAGCTGAAAATTGCGTACATGGTGTTGTCTTTAAGATTCGTTCTTGTTGTAATCGCAAAAACACTAAATGTTTGGCGACAAAAAGTATAAGAAATGTTCGATGAAAGCTTTTTAGGAATAACTTGCCTGCGAAGCGATCGATTAAACAGGCTTCTATATACTTTACTATAGATGTCAACAGGAACCGGCAATAGTTATTCCTAAATAGCTTTCAACGGCCATGTCTATAGGCTGAACTCCAAGAATAGCCTCTGGTGGCGTTTCAGTCATCGCTTCGATTTTAAGCTATTATTTACACAGCTAAAAGACGCCAATGCCCGGGGTAGGTATGCCTGTCGGAAGAGGCGACTAAAATCCACTTCGTCCCCTGCTACGGGATCAATCGTTCCCAAGACAGTACTAGCCCGACAACATGCTATTCACCGGAGTGTACCGGATTCATATCCGGAAAAGGACTATCAACAAGAACTAAAATCACATTCGACCCCAGCTACGGGGTCAACGAAATCGTTACCAAGACAGTCGGGCTAGTATCAAAAGGTGTTATTCACCGGAACTTACCCGATTGATTTCCGGCAGTGACAGTCCTTTGCCATCCAAGAATAGTTTCTTGCGGTGTTCCAGACATCGCTTAGATTTTCTGCTATTATTTACACAGCTAAAAGACGAATATGCCATAAGTAGGCATGCCTATCGTAATAGGCGGCTAAAATCTACTTCGACCCGGGCTACGGGTCATATCCGGCAAAGGACTGCCAACATGCGTACAACGCGTCTGGTCCGTCACGTAACTTATAAGTGGATCTTTCGGCCAGGCAGGGCAAAGTACTATTATAACAGCAACGAGGCAAAGTCCAGTAAGTCTAAGGTTCACAGTGCGCTAAATTCACAGAGTGGAAATACCGCGGGGGTGTAAGAGTAGGTCGCACCCCGTTGGTGCATCTTGGGTAACTCTAAATTACCTACATGGCCTACATGGCTAGTTTCTTTTATTGCTGGTTCTACGAGAACGGTAACAGTACTTGTGCTGTACCCATCGTGCCGCAAGGACCCTGGCCGTATTCTTATATCGACCGGCCATGACCAATACACCCGGGTGACCCTGTCTCACATTTAGGCAGGGCTACACCTCGTTACAACAACAACAACGACAACCAGGAAATTCTCATGGATTCTGCACAGTGGAACCGCCCGGGGTTCTACACCGGCCGCTGCAGGCGGTCGTTAGGCCGAACCCCGGTCCAAAAGAATATACATATATTTAGTAACTGCTACAAAAAGATCTATAATAAATGGTTGCGTTATGTGCAATGCTTGTCGTCTAAGAGATGGCTCCATAAATCCGGATGTTTAGGGCTTAACCCAAACTCTGGTACAACACTTTTGAAACTGCTCCATTCCTTGGACTTCCAATAGAAGAGTTTAATAATGATCTATGGAATGATTATGCTAGGCAGGGCAAAGCACTCGTACTCATTTCGTATTATCAAGGAAATATTTGAGGCACCAGCACATTACCAGGCACGTCCGCCCCTGCGGGTTGGGGTTTAGAATATGCCCGAGGTAGGCATACCGGTCGTAAGAGGCGACTAATGTGTACATAGGTAATGACGTGCTAACTCGATGGTTGATATACGGATATGATGCCTCTCACCTCTCATTACCCATCTTCTCCTTCCTCATGGATGGGGGGATAACATGACCTAGGTTCAACTGGTCATACCAAATCGCTGCCACGACAGTCGGGAAGTACCGCAGCGTACCGGGTTCATATCCGGCCAAGGACTGTCAATCTCGGCATCACCATCACCCCCCAAAACCTTGGGGAGTGCTTTTTGTGTTAACAACAACAACTTCCGTTTTGAGTAACGTCCGCAACGCACTTAAAGGTGTTAAGACAGCGACATCATACTATATAAGCGCCTGCAACATTTACAAGCAGCAGGTTCCTAAATATGGCCATATATATAATAAATCGCCCCAGTTTTTACGGTACTTCTTTCTGAAAATTCAATAAATTCCTTCAAACGTAACGTCCGCAAGGCCAGGAAAAGCGCATATGCAACAATTATATATCGTCGGCTAAAGTCGCAAAGATGCTAAGTGCCATTTTTCAAATCTTACAGGACAGACAAAAAAACAATATAAAGATATAAATTTAAATTAGGAGTTTCGGTTGTTTACGTCATGTTACTCAATTTTAGACTATAATAAGTGCACGCTCATAAAAAAATACAAATTTATAATTTTTGCCGACTTATATGCACTTCTGTGACTTAGCACCTTTTCGGCAGCTACTTTTTATTTTTTCACTGGACTTAGCACCTTTTCCAAAATCCAAAAATCTGCGAGTGAACCAAAGCAATTTTCTGATGTAAGTAGTGTATATTAACTGTTTCTAGCATTTTGCATCAAAACCTGAAAAAATCCAAAAGGTGGACTTAGCACCTTTGCGACCTAAGCCGACGATATATACATATATAGTACTTTTATTAATCTCATTTTATCTTTATTTTACTTTTTTCCAGGAATGTGAGGAAATGGTAAATTTGTTACGTGTAGTAGAGTTGCAGCAGATCCTATCATTTTTGAGCATATCATTCGCCGGACGTAAAGTCGATTTACAGCGCCGCATTATAAATCTCTTACATTCAAATTACGATTTACTATCACACAAAATACGAGAAGTCTACTCGCAATCAATGTAATTAGACATACCTACTTACAAAAATAGATATGTATATTCCTAATATAAAACAAAATTATTTGTGTATTTACAGTGCAGAACAACAGGTTCAACAATACGGACCAACAGATCCAAAAAGAATGTATTCACACATGCAAATGGCGCCTGTACAACAAAATCCTGCAGCTGGTCTGCAACAACCCGGCCACCAGCAACCAGTTGGCACACAATCTATGCAAGGTGTACCACCAAATGGTCCCGGTGGTGCAAATAATATGGTACCCTTTATGAATCCCATACCTACACAGATACCCATACATCCTGATGTACGTCTAAAGAAACTTGCATTCTATGATGTATTGGGTATATTGATTAAACCATCATCGCTTGTGCCGCGCAATACGCAACGCATTCAAGAGGTGCCCTTCTATTTTACATTAACACCACAGCAAGCTACAGAAATTGCATCAAATCGCGATATACGAAATACTAATAAAATTGAGCATGCCATACAAGTGCAGTTACGTTTTTGTTTATTAGAAACTTCGTGTGAGCAAGAGGATTGTTTTCCGCCAAGTGTTAGCGTGAAAGTCAATAATAAATTGTGCCAGCTGCCGGTGAGTATAAATATTAAATGATAGGGTAATTCTATTTGATAGGGATGCGATAGGATAATATTGATTGCTGAGTGTGCCATGTAAGAGTTGAAAAAAAAAAAAAAAATAAATTAATAACAAAAATTAAATTAATAAAATTAATATAAAATTTAAAGGTAAATAATAAAGAAAAAATAAAAAGGAAAATAAAAAAATAAAAATTTAAAAGTAAATAATAAAAAATAAACACAAATTATTAAAAAATATATATGAAAAATCTAACAAAAAAAAAATTACTAAAAATAAAATTATTTATTGAAAATTAGTAATGTCAAACAAATAAAAATCAATAAAAAACTACATAAAAAGGAAAATTAATAAAAAATTTAATAAAAATGAAAATTAGTTCATAAAAAAAATGAAAAAAAGAAAAAAAAAATAAAAAATACAATTAATCAAAATGAAAAAATACAATTAATCAAAAAGAAAAAATACAATTAATCAAAAAGAAAAAATACAATTAACAAAAAAAAAAAAAATAAATAAATAAACAAAAAAAAAAAAAAAATGACATTAATAAAAAAAATTTAGCTAAAAAAAATTATCTTAACAAAAAACTAATTAAAAAAAATTTAAAAAAGTCAATCAAAAAATATTAATATGTAAAAAAAAATTGGTGAAAAAAATATTAATTAATAAAAAAAAATATTAATGGAAAAATTTATTTAAAAAAAAAATAAAAAAATTAATGAAAAACCAATTTTAATTTAATAAAAGATAAATAAAAAATATATAAAACAATAATAAAAATAAATAAAAAATATAAAATAAAATAGTGAAATATAAACAAAATAGTAAAAAAAAATAAGATAAAAAAATAAATAAAATAAAAATAAGAAAAAAATAAAAAATAAGAAAAAAATAAAAAATAAGATAAAAGAAAAATTAAAAAATAAATAAAAAAAAATTAAAAAAAAAAATAAAAAATAAAAAAAAAAAATTAAAAAAAAAATTTTCACAAAAACATATTTTCATACAATCTCGAAAATTGCTTCACATAATTTTATCAAATTGTTGTGCCAGGATAAATTTACTAAATAAATACAAATACAAAGAGAGAGAATACCGTCGGTGTTTACAGCAATAGACTACAAGTCAAAAGCAACAAAGAGAAAAAAAAAATAAAAAAAAATAAAAAAAAAAAATAAAAAAAATAAAAAAAAAATAAAAAAAAAATAAAAAAAAAATAAAAAAAAAAATAAAAAAAAATTAAAAAATGAAAAAAAAAAAATTAAAAAAAAAAAAATAAAAAAAAAACATTTTAAAAATAAAAAAAAAAATTAAAAAAAAATTAAAAAAAAAAAAAAAAATAAAAAATAAAAAAATAGAAAAAAATAAAAAAAGTTACAAAAAAATAATAAAAATGAGTCATAAAAATAAACAACAAAAATTTTGATATATAAAAATAAAAAATGGTTAATTTGTTTTGGTAATTAAAATTTTCTATAAAAACTACCATACCTTCCGATTCCCAGAATGTCATTCCAACAAATAGACCGAATGTGGAACCCAAGCGACCACCGCGTCCAGTTAACGTCACTGCAAATGTAAAACTGTCACCGACAGTTACAAACACAATAACTGTCCAATGGTGTCCGGACTATACGCGTGGATACTGTATTGCTGTGTATTTAGTAAAGAAGTTAACATCGGCACAATTGTTGCATCGCATGAAGACCAAAGGTGTCAAACCAGCTGATTATACACGTGGATTAAGTACGTAATACATAAATGTTTATATACAGTTGTACTTACAATTTTTTATTTCCCTTACACAGTTAAAGAGAAACTAACTGAGGATGCTGATTGCGAAATAGCTACCACAATGCTTAAAGTATCATTGAACTGCCCCTTAGGCAAAATGAAAATGTCCATACCGTGTCGTGCATCAACTTGTTCACATTTACAATGTTTTGATGCTAGTCTATTCCTGCAGATGAACGAGCGTAAACCAACATGGAATTGTCCTGTGTGCGATAAGCCTGCTATTTATGACAATCTTGTCATTGATGGGTATGAAATTTGCTTTTTGAAGGTGGGCACGAATTTATGGTTTTTTTCTTTCTTTAATTAGCTATTTTCAAGAAGTACTGGCATCACATCTACTTAAGCCTGATGACACTGAGATACAACTACACAAAGATGGCTCATGGAGTACACATAGTTTACGTAATGAGTCTCAAATAATTGATACTCCGACGAAACCTGTAGAAAAGGTGGAAGTTATTTCAGATGATATTGGTATGCTAATTATAAAAGATTATAAAATTGAAAGGTTAATTTATATTCTTAAATAAATGTCTTTTTTTATAGAAGTCATAACCACAGAGGATGTAAAGATGGTAAAAGCTGTACAACAACCTGCCACTGCTAATGATCAACCCACATCAACGACAACTAATGATACGGTATGTATGCTTGCAAAAAATATAAATGTATTTATTTAGGGGTCGTGCATATATGACGTCACGCGATTTTTGGTAGTTTTTGACCCCCCCCTCCCCCCATGTCACACCCAGTCACAAACGCCAGACCCCCCCCTCCCCCTCGAATGTCACATCACACCCTTAATAAATATAAATTCAATATTTATTTGACATAAAATCTGATACATATTTAGAATGTTTATATTAATTATTAAATAATATTTGCCAATCGAAAGAATGAAAACGTGCTAAATTTGAAAACGTTCATGGACGTTGCACGCTAGAAAACATGCAAAAAATAACGTGACATCACGTAAGTGCTACTCCCCCCCTCCCCCATGTCACATTTCGTCACAAATCGCAGACCCCTCCCCCCCTCAAAGAGCGTGACGTCATATATGTACGACCCCTTATATATAAGAGGCTGACAGCCTTTGACTATATGAAATCTGACAGCGCGAAAATTAATTTTCACTTAAATCGCTTCGTGAAACCGGCAGTGAGAGTGAGAAGGAAAACTTATAAATTGTTCAATAAAAAAGTAAATCAATAAGTAAATAAGAAAAAATTGAGAAAACAAAAAAATGAAAAATTTAAAAAATAAAAACCTTAAATAAAAAAAGGAAGATAAAAAAAAACAAATGATTATGTATTAAAAAAATTTTAAAAATTAATTTATTAAAAAAAAAAAATAATTAAAAAAAAATATTTAATAATTTAAATTGCCAAAAATATTAAAAAAAAAAATTATTAAAAAAAATTGCCAAAAATATTAAAAAAAAAATTAAAAAAACAATAGCTCAGGCGAACGATTCGGATGCAAAATCGCATTTTCTTCAATTTTTTTTTTTTATGGCAAAGAAAAGTCGAAAATATTTAAAATAAATCTATGGAGCGAAGGAAAATGATTGATAATGCGATGGCTACGCGATTTTGTGATCAGACGAATCGTTAGTCTGGGCCCTCGTTCGCCATGCATAATGAGCCCTACAAAAAAATATTTAAAAAAAATAAAAAATTAAAAATTTAAAAATTAAAAAAAGGTATATAAAAAAATATATAAAGAAAAATATTTAAAAAAAATATTATATAAAAAATATAAAAAAAAATATTTAAAAAAATATTAAAAAAAAAAATAGTTGAAAAAAATAAATTAAAAAATAAAATAAAAAGAAATCATAAAAAATTAGCTAAAAAACAACAAAAACAAAAAAAAAATTAAAATAGAGAAAAAATAATGAATGAAAATAAATAAATTAAAAAGAAAAATAAATGAATTAAAAAAACAAAAAAATTTAAAAAGAAAAAAGTTAAAAAAAAATTGATTGAAAACCAAAAAAAAAGGAAATTTAAAAAAATTTAACAAATCGACTTAAAAAAGCCAAAAAGTTATGAAAAAAATACAAAAAAAAACAAAAAAAAAAAATACAAAAAAAAACAAAAAAAAAAATACAAAAAAAAAAAAAAATAAAACTAAAAAAAAAAATAAAAAATAAAAATAAAAAAAATAAAAAAAAAATAAAAAAAAAAACAAAAAATAAAAAAAAAAAATAAAAAAAAAATACAAAAAATAAAAAAATACAAAAAGTAAAAAAAAATAAAAGTAAAAAAAAAATATTTACAAGAAAGGTTATTAAAAATAAGTAAATAAAAAATTATTAATAAAAAGTTAAATAAAACTTTCACAGTTTTCCAATTTTCCTTTTACTAACATTAAAATTACGTTTCTTTTTTACTCCCAGTCTTTCATACATATGTATTTAATTTTTGCTTAAGATACTCTAGAAATAATTTTCACTTTAAATGATGTTTAATTTTTTTTTGTACTTAGGTTGATTTAACGTTAAGCGATTCTGATGATGATATGCCTTTGGCTAAACGGCGTCCCGCACTCAAACAAAGTGCTGCTGCAAATGCCACAAATTCTGCGGTATCAACATCAAATATAAATAGCAACGGCAATGGCAATGCAGCGGGTAATGGCGGTAATGGCAATGCAAATAATCAACGTAATGCATTTGCACAACAGCAACGAACCGGTACGTTGGACGCTTATTCGTACTAAAGAAATAAACAAACAAACAAAATCAAGTAAAGTAAAAGTATACAAATTTTAGTTATACAATATACTAGGTAGGAAGTATAGCGTAGGCAGAAAACACAGATATTAGCAAACGCTTTACAAATAGTTTCATACTCAGTATACATACACATACATACTATTTTTTTTTTTTGATAGAATTAAGAAATTAAGTGATATACCGCGCAAAAATGTTCGGTTACATCTAGTGGTCTTTGGAGTTATTGACGGGTTTCATGTAAAGTTATAAAACTCGTAAAAAGCTTATAAAATATATAAAGCTCGTAAACTTGTATGAAAATTGACATATTTATAATAGTTATAAGCTTTACGAAGCGTATATAACGTTAAAAGAATCTCCTGATTGTAGTCCCTCTGAGGAAACTTCAAAAATCCATGCGATATGAACACATTTTTCTGTCTGTCTAGCTTACATCCCAATAAATGTTAACGGGTTACCACCTGAGGCTGCATGCTGCTTAGTATTATCGCTACTTTTTATAAAAAAAATTTCGTTCAAATGGTACATATCACTCTCAAACTTTCACCAAATAGAAGATTGGAACTGAAAAATGTGTCTCGAGTATTCAGGCTCGACGGAGCTACATATACATATTTTAAACTATACTAGCTGACACGGAGGCTTTGTCCTGATGAAAATTGCTTGACTCCATGTATACAATTTGATCCCCCGACTATCCCTATCCTTATTCTTATCCCTAAACCTATCCTTATTATTTTACTTAGATAACATTATCGTTATCTTTATGCTTATCCCCAACATAATCTTTACCTTTATCTTTATCCTCATCATTTTCCCTATCCTTATCTTTACCTTTACCTTAATCCTCGTCTTTGTCTTCATCTTTATTTGTGTCCTTAGATTTATCTTTATATTTATCTCTACTTTCATCTTTATTCTTATCCTCACCTTTATCTTCATCTTTATCCTCATTTTTATCTTTATCTTTTTTCATCTTTTATCCTTATCTCTATTTTCATCTTTATCTTTATCTTAATCCCCGCCTTTGTTTTTATCTTCGTCCTTTTTTTGTCTTTATATTTATTTTTATCTTTATCCTTTTTCTAAATCAGTCCCTAATCTGGTCGATAGGCCGAAGGCTAGTGTCGTCCTTTTGGCGGCTATTTAACGAGATTTTAAATTTCAATCACTTAATTTGAACACTTTTGTCATCAACTACTGTCTTGACACTGCTTAGCAATGAACCCTAAACACTTGCTTTCTCTGCCAGAATTTTGAAATTTTTTAAGAATAATTTTTTGTGATTTTTCTCTCAAAAAATTGTTTCAAAAATAGCAAATACATAATTGATCAAAATTGAATTGTTACAAAAAATTTTCCATTGCATTTGCAAATTTCGGTACTATCATAAAATTCCAAACCAACGCGACAAATACGAAGTCGACGTCAACATCAACAAGAAATTACCAACGTCAATATCAAAGTCGAACAATCAACTACGGCACATCTGATTCCTGCTAAATTAATTGCAGCTTAAGAACTGTGGACAAAAACAAACAATATATTGTTTGCACTCAACTCTCACTGAAATTTGCATCGTACAAAAAATCATCAGAAAACCAAAACCATCCAACCATGCTCGTTGATTTTGAAAAAGTGCAAGCACATCAAAAACTAATTGAATCCAGCGTTATTGTGCTAACTGGTTTATTTATGCATTTGAATCGTATAAGCATCATTGAATTGAAATATTCACGCTTGCCATTGCTAACACCAAATGTTGCCTCTAGCCTGTTTGTATTCTCCGTATTATGCATCCTATCGAAGCTGCGTCCATTATGGCCAAGTGCGCTACGTAAACCACAACGTGCATTAATTTTCTTTATCGAATTAGCATTAATATTATATGCCAATGATTTTCTTTTACGACAAATTTGGTTGCCCAGTTTGAAGCTGCTCAATTTCATTTGCCGTTTTCTTGGACAATACGTTATTGTAGCGAATGAAGCCTATCTTGCAAATAATGCACCCACCTTGTCATCATGGATACGTAATGATGCCTTTTATATGGCACGTTTCCTACTTGCTGTTATAACATTTGTCTTCATGATCGACACAACTGGCATACTTGAATTTGTAGCACAAACAATACGTCCAACTGATGGTGAAACAACTGGCTTCTTTCGTCTGCTACAACGTGATGATCGCGATGATGATACGCCCAATCGTCGTTTAGCTGGTTATGCAAATAATTATGAGCAACCAATGATGGATGATCCTATGCTTATGCCGAATATAACAAATAGTTACTCAAGTAGTTTGGCTGATTTGGAGTCGACCGATTTTGATGTAAACGATTTACCTTATGTACCACAAGAAGATTTACTCAATTTGGGACATCGTGTTGGTGCGCGTAGACGTCGTCAGCCAATGCGTAAAGCGAAACGCGGTAAAGTTGTGGTGAATGAAGTGGAAAATGAAGCAACTTGTTGATTTTTGCTGAAGATGCTCTAATGTTCTTATGTGTAAATGTGATTTGTTGTGGCTCATAAAGGAATTGATAACGTTTGTCCTTTTGTTATAATTTCGTATATGTTATTAAATACACAATAGTATGTAAAGGACTCGTCGTGGGCCGTCTGAGGCAAAAGTATCATGTATATATACTTGTTTTCTAATACGCATAAAGGAAAATTTTTAATAACACTAAATATAAAAAAAATTTATTTTCTAAAGCATTTTAAATAATATATGTATACATTTTGTTAAAGTATAGAAGAAGTGTTCTTGTTTTTCTTATTTAATTAAGTTTGTGGATTCTTTGAATTTCTGCCTCGTATTAGCCAATCTGTGGTTTTACTCTTTGCAATATGATTTTTTCGAATTTTATCGGGCTTACTCCAAAATTGCGATGCGAGAGGAAGGAAATGAAACGAAAGAATATTTTTTTCGCATGAAAATAAAGAGCCTCATGCATAAAAGATGAGCATTTGTACAGACTCTTTTAAAGTAAAATATGGTTTATTTTCGCAACAACAAAATACCTAGTCCTTAGTCTAAAAAATCGAGTCTGAGCTAATGCTCGCCTTATGCATGAGGCCCTTTATTTTGATGCGAAAAAAAATATTCTTTCGAATTGTACTGTATTTCCAATACAGAGTAAGCCCCATGGAAACCGGAAAGATTAAATTGCATGGATTAGAAGAAATTAACGGTGATGTTAAGGAATACATACATATATTTGATCGCTCAATAATGAAATAAATTAATTCCCTCGTTTCGGAAAGTATTTCTTACAGTAGAACATATCGACGCCTGAGTGAAAAATCGCCTTGTTTAATTTGTTTGCCAAAAACGACTTATCTCAGAATTTTTTGAAGAATGGCCCATTTCAAAATTTTTTCAATAACGGTCGATTTGAAAATTTTTGGTTCATGGAAAACACCCTATCTGAGAATGAGCTTGGAATACGTCCTATTGGAACAAAAATTCACGGGTCGATTTTCTGATTGATTTTTGTCGTTCCACTGCTTTCCACTTTCAAATACAAGGTGTAAATCGATCAAATTGCTATTTACACGGTGGAACGACGAAAAATCGACCCGTGTAAATGACAGGCCCTTTTGAAAAAAAAAAAAAAAAGTTTAAGATATGGTGATCTTCCACTCAGCCCTCGAAATATACCCAAGCCTATCGAGAATAATTTTTTAAAGTTCCTAGTTGTTATTATAAAAAGGGAAATCGGTTGTAAATTTAATATTTGCAATTTTTTGTCTCTTTTTCTCCCGTTTCTATTTTTTTCGAACATTTTTTTTTGTTGGTTAAAAATCTTACGAAATTAAAAAAAAAAAAAAAACATTACTAATCATGCACACACACAACAAGCTCAACAAAACGACATGATGGCTGAGGAGAATGAACAAAATTTGCAATGTTTGGAAATTACCGATTCATCAACCACTGCAATGCAAGACGAGCAGCAGCGAATTGATCCGAATGCCGGCGATAGTACACAATAAATGCACCAATTCCACAGTAAAGCACATCGCATGCGTATCGTTATCAACCACCACCACAACAATACAGCAGCAAGAGTAATGTTGTCAACATTCCTTTGGTAGCACCAGCACTTCTTTGGTTACTTTGGCCTGGACCAATCCATTTTACTACTACTTACTGTCAACGCTTGCTACAAGAATTAAAACAAAATGTGTAATGGAAGAAGAACAATAAGATCATTGCTGAGTGGAAGATCATCCTCCTTCACAATATTTTTCCAAAAGCGCCCTATGTACATATTTAAAATTGGTTTCAATAATGACCTATCTGGGAATTTGATTCAAAAAATGTTCTACCATAGCTGAAAATGTATTGAATTTTCAATGAGATAAGACGTTTTTGAAATTCATTCTGAGATTGGGCGTTCTTCACACGAATTCTGAGATAGAGCGTTTTTTGAAAAGTATTTTCAGATCGTATAATCTTCCACTTAGCGGTCCGAACGCTTTCTGCATTTTATGGTGTAGCATTGTTGCTGTTTGTTGTGGCATTCAATTTAAAATGTTGAAAATATCATAAAACTTTGTGAGTACGTATTCCAACAAGTATTTAAAAACAGCCCAGCAAACATTGTCTAACGTTAGAGAAATTTTCATTGATATATTAGATAATTAGTATAGTTCTCGAGACGAGAAAGATACTAGAAAACTACACTAGAAAACGACTCGAGAATGTAATTCGAACTCGATTGGAGACCTATTATTTTTCTCGATTTGAGAATTATGTTCCATTTTGTTGGAGAACACTATAGTTCTCAAGCGTTTCTGAAATCGTCCTCTAATGTTAGAGGTTGGAGAATAAGACTAGTTATCTATTCTACCTCTAATTGACATCTAAGTTCAGTGTTTGTTGGGAGGATAGCGAAAACTGGCGAATTCAAAGCGTTTTCGGTATTATTTTTTTTTAACATTTAAAACAGGGGTCGCCAGGTCTTTCAACCTACTGGGCCATACAACAACAACGTCATACTTTCTACAACACATCGTTCCTGGTGGCAAATCTGTGTTCTGTAAAGTGATAAAATGTAAACAGTTTTAATACTCAATTTTTGTAAAGAAACATCAAATACATTCTAACTGTTATGTGTCTAAGCGCTCCATATCTAATTGACATAAGCAAATTTATAAATCTCACCAAATGGTTTGACCAATAATAAAGAAATAAAGAAATATGAAATATCCATCTAGTCTATAGACAGTAAGGTGTAATTGGTTTCACAGTTAGTGCATTAAAATGGCGCCCAGCGCGCTACTTGTGCAGCACGGCAACCAACCAACCAACACCTTTACATACAATCAGCTGCTTTATATTTACATCACGATTTTCTATCACGTTTTCAAAGGCAACATTACAAAGCTGACTGAATGTCATAGCACTGTCTAGCAGGGAAATTTTTTTCACCTCATCATTTCATAAAACGAGAATTGCCCCTTGGAATCACAAAAAATTACTCTAATGAATTATTATTGCAGAATAATCTGCAGACTACAAAAAAAAAAAAAAACAACAAAATACAACTAAACATTTGTATGATTTTTCGTATTTGAGTTGTTTTTGTGGGCCACAAAATGGCCAAATGATGTTGTAGGGCCACAGCGGGCCAAAAGAGCCACTACGTGGCGATGCCTGGTGTACAGCCTTGTTGCGCTGAGATTTGAGTTAGATTAGCATCATTTTCACTTCATGTAAGGCACGCAATATTGCGCTATTATTCACACTTGTATGTATAGCTTAAAAATAAGAGCTCATAAAAATGACAAAATAAAGCCGAAATCTATAGAAAAACCAAACAATTTTGCAAATCGCATTTAAAAATTAATTATTTAGCTTCACAGAATATTAAAGATATCGAATCCTGTGTAAAAATTTACAATTAAAGATTTAGCTATCATTTAATTCTTAAGAAAAATAAAATTAGTATGTATGTGTGTATGTACGATATGTAGAAAGTTGATCATATCTAAAAATAATATGCTCTAATAAGAGTTGCGGAAGATAATGATGATAAAAAATAATTTTATTTTCCATAATTCCCCTCAAGTGAAGAGTTGGGTCAACGTTAAGGACTATTGAATCAAAATATTGAGCCAAAGCGGCCATTTCAATATTTTATTTATTAAAACTAGAAAAAGAGATTCCTTTTTTTTATTAAGGGAATGGAAATCGCAAGCCACCAATTTATAATACCTAGTTTCCAAAAATAGTTTTAACACAGGGTATTTTATTATTTATTTTTATTTTTTATTTAATTTTACTTATTTTCCATATATTTGGCTATCAACCCTCATACTTTCTACAACAACATCGTTCCTGGCATCACAAAAAATTATTCGAAATAATTATTATTGAAAAGGGTCACATGATGTTGTTGTAGGGCCATAGTGGGCAGCAAAAAGAGCCACTGGGTGGCGCTGCCTGTTTCATACTATACATTTATATTTTTTAAGACGTATTTTATGAACTGTAAAGAAATCATTTCTTAAACTTAATACTAACAATGTGTTGTTTTCTGTATTTTTTTAAATGTGTATTGTTCTCTTTTATGTTCGCCTGACCTGTTAAATAATGATTATTAATCCTAAAGATTTGCTTTATAATAATGATTATTAATCCTAAAGATTTTGCTTTATAATATTGACTTCATCATTGATTATTGTTTTTAATTTTTAATAATTATTTTTCAATTCATAAAATGAAGAATATCTCAAAATTTTTTTTAAATAATCGTAAAATTAATTAAAATGATTAAAATCCAAATATTTTTTTTTTTTACTTTTTTTTTGTTAATAATTAATTAGTAGTTTCTGTAAACAATTTTAAGTAATTATTGTTAAACAAAAAATAAATAATATAATCAATGGATTATTAAGTCCAAATCAAATTTAACAGGTCTGATCTTTATATAAATAGGTATGTATACACACAAATTATTTTTAACGTTTAAACCAAAATGTCATTTAATCATAAAATCATTTATCTGCACATATAAAACGCAAATTTATTTTTTGAGGCAGGGGTCACCAGGTTTTTCAACCTTTTGGGCCACAAAAGAGCCACATGATGCTGTTGTAGGGCCACAGCGGGCCAAAAGAGCCACTAGGTGGTGATGCCTGTTTTAGAGCAAAAAATGTGCCCGCTAATTCTAAATTAAAATCCGAATGGATCCCGCATTTCCACTCTCCCATTCCTTTCATTATGGATAAACGAAATTTTAAGCTCTCAAATAATGCCATGCCAATTGCTAAAACAGATGATTTCCAACATTTAAAACTCATTCTCTCCAATTATTCTTCTCAGTAATGAAAATAATTCTAAACAACTTTTTTTTAACGAACTTCGGATAATTTATTAATAAATCTGTTTCTAAATCGTAGGTTCTTCTTCGAATGATATCTAAGGCGTATTTTTCACTGACCTCTCAACATACTCCATAATTTTTTTCCTCATTCTCATTAAAACCATTATTTAATCTTTGCCTAATTTTCTTTTATTATTATTTTTTTACCTATACCAAATATTTTAGGTATGCGCGTTATGATGCGTTGAATTGAACAAAAATTTCAAGTGTGTGTTTGTACATAAATTTACACATAAAAAAACAATACAAAATCCTTTACGCAAATACATACATGCTTGTGCAGAAAAAAAAACATTTGTAAAGTAAAAAAAAAATTGTATTTAAAAAAATATAATCAAACTAAAAATTGAAGACTACAGTACATATTGTTGTTGGTGTGTTTTAAGGAGGATTTTAAAAACGTACATGGGACGAGCGTAGTGGATAGATGCACGAAACGCAGAAGCTTACAATTGAAGAAGAGGCGTAATAAGAATGATAACAGAGGAAGAGAAGGCAGTAGAAGAAAGACAGAAAATGTTATTTAATTGACCAAAAAATATTCAAAGCAGAAAAAACACAAAAAAAAAAAACACACGAAAACTACTAAATGCTACAGCATAAATATTTAGAATTAACTACTTAAAACTAGAGCTAGAGCGAAAAAAAATAGCAAGAAAAAAACGCGCATGTATGTATATTGTAAGCAATGTAAACAAAAAAGCGCGTAAAAGAGAGCGAAAGCAAGAGAAATAAATATATGTAGTAGTGAATGGCATTAAATAGGCCTTTCTTTCTTTGTAAAAACAAACAAGAAGCAGAAAACCCGAAAGGAGATACAAATTAAATTGTAGTGGCAAACCTTGTTTTATATTAAAAGTGTGAAATTCATAATACATATATAAGTCAGCAAATTATATTTAAATTTAAGTTAAAATTAGTAGTGTAATAAAAAGATTTATTTAATGTAAAAAATTTATTAAAAAGTAAACAATATATACTATAATAAAACAAACATAAAATGAAATATAAACTATTATGGAATGCGATATAATATTCTATAAAATTTCTTTGTTTTATTTCTAACACTTAGTTCACACTACACAAAATTAAGCTAAGTAGATACCCAGTCGGGAACTCTGCTAACCATTAATGCATTTTAAGTTGACTACTTTGCACCCAATACTGTTTGAAAAGCTAACTACTTTGTATGGAGCAGACTGACTATTTTTACATGGCGATGGCCTAGGAGGTAGTCAGTAGTGCTTATTTCTGCATGACTCGCAGCTAACTAAAAGTCAATTTGTTTAAGGCAGATTAATATTAACTATATTGAGCTAACTTTTAGGTCACTTCTTAAAGATTGTTTGTAATTGGCTATTTAAAGAGGACTTTAAGTCGATTATTTTAGGTTAGCTTATGGTAGCACCTATTTTGGCTGCATTTGACAGATTTTATTTCCACTTCAAATAAATCTTAAAAAGCATGTATACTTTTTTAAATGCACTATACAATATTTATTTTTCTTTTAATAAGTACATTGTATAAAATAGTATATAATATTATTTTTCCTATTCACATTACATTCCAGCACAAATGCATGCAGCTCTCTAAAGGTGTTGTCCTTAAGGGCCATCAAATAAGATTTGTCAGCAAAGGTGTCCGTTGTATTTAGGCCAGGGCCCGGCAGAATTGAAAGAGCGGTCACCGTACCAATCAACGGATGTTGTTGAGTCGTTGTTTGAACGAGAACGACGTTATTGGTCAGAATTATCACAGCGCTCTCACAAGCGCAGCAACAGTTGAATTGTTCGAGAGGCCAAGCAAAAAGCGGTATAACCTGTGTGAATTCCGTTCTCAGCTTTTCGGCCAATTGTCCCACTACCTGCCGAGGCCTGATTTAGGCATAAGTTTACGCCTCGTTGCTCTATGGCACTGACAGCCACACAGATACCTTTTGTTCTTTATTTATCTTTAATTCGCCTTATAATAAATGTACACATGTGATTTTTAAAATACAAAACGTTGTGGATGTTTTGTTTTTATGAAAATTTTTGAAAATTAACGCAATTGAAAGTTCTCCAAGCTAACGAACAAAATAAAGCAAAGTATAAGCTGATTGCTTTCTACATTACTTCATGGTTATCTAAAAGTCAGCTCAGAAAAATGTAGAAAAAGTAATACAATTTATTATTGAATATTTTTCTTCTACATGACTTTGTAGTTAGGTAAAAGTCAGCCTAAAAAAATTAGTGAAAAGCAATAATTTTTTTTTTTTCAACTGGTTGACTTCTGCATGACTTTATGATCAACTAAAAATCAATTGGTTGGTTTGTGCATGACTTTGTGGTTAACTAAAAGTCAGGTTCGAAAAATTTAAACACGGGCAGAAATGGGTATCCGTACTGTTTGATTTCTGCATGACTTTAGGGCTAGCTATAAACCAATCTGTATAAATTGGCTTCCAGTTAGTTTTTTGTAAGGCTAGCTACAAAAGTCCCGACTGGGTAGAGCTGCACAAAAGAACGCTTGGGTGTATAAATTGTCTTTGTAAAAGAGGTGATATTTTATAGTGCCTGCTACGCCCTAGTGTCCTGTTTTGTGGTTCTGCTGGTTTTATTTTGCTTTTGGCGTTTTGACTTTTGGTGTGTTTTGCTATAACTAAGCGTTTTTCACTTACTCTTGTAGTGTATTCAGTTAATGAAATGGTTTCTTACAGTTTATTGCACTATTTTTTCAATTTTTCACGACATCTATTTCACATCTTTATTGGTTATACACTTTCGTTAGCTTAAAGTATAGTTCATAGCAGACCTGTTAAATTAGAAATAGGAATATTATCTTTTGACTATAATTATATAATTAAATTAAAAATTAAAAGAAAATTGAAGGAAAATTAGAAGAAAAAAATACCTATAAAATAATAAATAATAATAAAAATAATAAATAATAAAAAAATAATAAATAATAAAAAAATAATAAATAATAAAAAAAAATAAAAAAAAATAAATAAATAATAAATGAAAAATAGTAAATAAAAAATTTAAAAAGTAATAATAAAAAAAAAAAAAAAATGAAAATTTAAAAAGTAATAAAAAAATAAAAAAAAAAAAAACAAAATAATAATAAAAATAAAACAAAATAACAAAAAATAAAAAAAAATTTTACAAAAATAAAAAAAAATATACAAAAACAAAAAAAAAATTATAAAAAATATCTTGTAAAAAATTAATAAATTAAAAAAAAAAATAATGAAAAAATAATAAAATAAAAACAAATAATGAAAAAATAATAAAATAAAAAAAAATAATGTAAAAATAACATAAAAAAAAATAATGAAAAAATAATAAAATAATAAAATAAAAAAAAAATAATGATAAAATAATAAAATAAAAAAAAATAATGATAAAATCATAAAATAAAAAAAAAATGAAAAATAATGAAAAAATAATAAAATATAAAAAATAATGAAAATATAATAACATAAAAAAAAATAATGAAAAAATAACAAAATAAAAAAAATAATGAAAAAATAACAAAATAAAAAAATAATGATAAAATAATAACATAAAAAAAATGAAAAAATAATAAAATAAAAAAATAATAAAAAAATAATAAAAAAATAATAAAATAAAAAACAAAATAAAAAATAATAAAAAATGATAAAAAAAAATAACAGAAAAATAATAAAAAAAAATAATAAAAAAAATAATAAAAAAAAAAATAATAAAAAAAATAATAAAAAAAAATAAAAAAATAATAAAAAAATAAGAAAAAAATTAATAAAAAATAAAACATAAAAATAATAAAACAATTATTAATAAAAAATAAAAATAAAACAGTAATAAAAAAAATAAAATAAAAATAAAATGAAAAAATAAAAAAAATTATACAAAAAATAATAAGAAAATAATAAAAAAATTGATAAAATCGATAAAAAACTATACAAAAATTGATAAAGTTGATAAAAACTATAAAAAAAAATAAAAACAAAAAAAAAAATAAAAAAAAAAATAAAAGAAATAAAAACAAAAAAAAAAAAAATAAAAAAAATAAAAAAAATAAAAAAAAATAAAAAAAAACAAAAATAAAAAAAGATAAATTAAAAAACTTAAAAAAAAAAAATTATAAAAAAAAAATAAAAAAATGATAACAAAAAGTCCAACAAAAAAAAAAATAATAAACTATAAAAAATAAAATAATAAACTATAAAGAAGAAAATAAGGAAAAAAGAATAAGGGAAAAGAAAAAAAGGAAAAAAAGAAAAAATGGAAAAAAGAAAGGAAAAAAAGAAAAAGAAAAAAAGAAAGGAAAAAAGAAAAAAAAAAAAAATAAAAAAGTTTATAAAAAATAAAAAAATTTATTAAAAATGAAAACAAATTTATGAAAAATAAAAAATAAAAAAATTTATTAAGAAAAATTATAATTAAAAAAAAAAAAACAATATAAAAAATAGAAAATATAAAAGTTGTAAAAAAAAAAAAGTATAAAATTTTATTAAAAATAACACGGTACAACAAAATCGCAGTTTTTGAAAATCCCACTGGGTTTTTCAACGGTTTCTGAAGCTTTTGGGTGTGCTGATTTCGAATCTGAAGTCAAATTTTTCTGGGCACCTTATGTTTTCTCTCCAGGGCCTGGATTATCTAACAGTGAGTTTTGAAATTAACACTTTTTTCCCATATATTTTAAATGATGAAAAAGTGAAAATTTCAAAACTCACTGTTAGAGAATCCAGGGCCAGAGGGTGGTTTGTACAGAGTAGTTGTAAGCAATTTTTTTTTTTTAATAATTTATCAATCTGTGATAAGGAACCATAATTTAATTTTGGATTTTATATTTGGCGGCATACAGATGTTGTTATTAGAATTTTTTTGTTTTTTTTAAACTAGCTATCGCTGAACAAACTACCCTCTGGAGAGAAAAGACATCCAAAAGCTTTAGAAACCGGTATAGAACCCTCTGGGATTTTTTGGCTGTTGTACAGTGCTATTATGTATATGTACCTATATATGTAGTGCTTAGATTGGAAGCATTTTACTAGTTAGTACAATTTACATACATCCATTATTTTGTGGTTAAAATCTAAGTAGTGCAGCCCATCGCCTGTTTGGACCGCGAACAGCGAGGTGTCAGACTAGGTAAGGCTACCATCTGGGGAAGACCCTTGCTAAAGAAAAACCACAAACACTATCTTTAGTCGATTTCAAAGTAGATTTTGACAGCGAAAACTAGCTGCTTGTATTCCCCAAAGCTTATCCGTTAGGATTGGGACCACAAGGTTTTGGGAAGTGTTGTGGAATTAGCAGGGCTCCGACAAATTTCAATACGGTACTCTCAAATACTGGCACCTTTACATAGGTACTAGTTGGATTGTCGTGTAAACGATTTAATATGACCACGTTTAACCTCCAGGTCATCCCAAATCGACTAACCGCTATCCTGATGTGCGCTCGGATTCATAGACAATATCAAAGGAGGATGAGAGAACTTTTGGAAAATTCAAGAGAAAAGTTCTCCGGAACTCTCGATGGTGGGTATGATTGACGTAAATGAAGCTTTACTGCCTAGGCCATATTATGCCAATAGGTAAAATCGTTCCGAACCCTCGACTCAATAAGCTTCCAATCTTGTTCGAAATTAAGTGTAAACACATTTTTAGATTGTTGAGTAGCCTTACTTATTTTTTAAGACATAAATTAGCCGAATTTTTTATGCAAAGGGTAAATTAAATTTATTTTAAACAAATATTGTCTTGGTGAATATAATTTATTTATTTTTAATAATTAAATTTTCAGATGCGGACGCGAGCATAATATCGCTTGACTCGCCATCTCCACCAAACAGTCCGACACATTCCGATAGAGGTACCTATTTATGCTGGCGATTTCCATTTAAATAATACTGTTTAATTTTTTTTTATTTATTTAAATTATTATTTTTTATTTATTTAAATTATTATTATTTTCACTTATTTAAATTATTATTTTTTTATTTATTTAAATTATTATTTTTTTTATTTTTAAAAAATTTTATTTTTTTTATTTTTTTTTTGTTTATTATTACGCATGAGTGGAAGATCGGTATATTTTGAGCCGCCATTTCGAATTTGATTACAAAAATATTCTATCGCGGAATTCGGTTGATGAATGCACTCTCTGGAGAATTTTTTTGAAGTAAAGCATTCTTCAACAATTTTGGTTTTCGAACAACTATAGCTTTTTTCCACTCAGTCGTCGTTATAATGTGCAACACATTTGTTGACCTAGGTATGACATTATACTGAACGCTATCGTATTCTTTCATCTATAGGCGTCAGCTCGACCGATACCCCAACGCATGTCACAACTACTTCGATTAAGCACAGTGATTTTCGACTTAATCCCTGCGCTTTTCGTAGGTAAATGAAGCCTGCATTGAACAAAAAGAAATATGTCAAGTTTTAGTTTCAAAACGACATCTTCATTATTATTCATATTATTATTATTATTAACTTACATAATTTAATTTATATTCACAGTTCATTTTTATGCTTTTTTAAATTTGTAAAAGCAAGCGAAAAGGGAGAAAAGTGGAAGATCACCATATCTGGGCTGCCGGTAGGAAAATGGCATCGCTCACCAGGGAGGATATTTTACAACTAGAATCACGACAGCTGTCTACGACTTAACTCGCAATTTTTTTTTTCAAAAAATGTAGTATCGGCTCTTACGATTCGGGAGTGAAGGGTTCGATTATTTTGCAACTGAAAATCGAATGCTCGAAACTGCTATTATTCGAATGTTGAAAACGATTATTCGAATATTTGTTATATTTTTATCGTTAGAAGATTCGATCACTGCAGAATATCCGATCGCGCACGATTACTCTTACTTTTCGAATAGTGCCTTATTCGAATGGTTCAATTTTTCCAATATTAAGAGCTTTATTCTAAATAGTGCAGTTTTGAAAAACATTCCGATATTGGACGTTCTTCCCAAAAATTAAGAGTTACTGAAATAAATTATATATGTCGTCTCCCAAACCGCATACTAGGATAATGGTTCTTCAAGCGAAATCTGAGTCTTTTAAGCTCCTGCAGCAAGTTTTCTTCCCGGCAGCTTAGACTAGGCGAACTTCCATTTGGCTGTGGCTTTTCTAATTATTTTGAGTGTATTGCATTTATTTTTTTGCTGGGGGGTAACTCTTTATTGCGATTCGAAATTCAATGCGATTCGAAAGTGAAATGCGATGCGATAAGCAAATGGTACTCTGTATTGCTATAGCATTGCTAACAGTGCTGCGTTCTGCGGGCTTTGGTTATTTTCTAGTTTGGGTTGGCATCACTGTTGTAAAACTAACCGCAAGTTGACAATTATCATTGCATACTTCAAGTGAAGGCTTGTCCTATGCTTTTACCCATACCATTTCTTTTAATTTGGCGCCTAACTGTATGCTATGCTGCAAACGCTTGTACTTGCAAAAAATATTTGTATTCCTTTTATGTGTATTGAAATATGTGTGCATGCGTCCGTATAAACATAATTTTATTAGTTTAATTGACGTTTTCTTACAAACTTTTGGTAATTATTTTGTAAATTTAAAAGTTAAACAAAATATTTTTCAAAAAAAAAAAAAACATTTTTTTTATTAATTTTGCGAAATAAGCGCCAAATAAACATGTTTTTTCGATAAGAAAGATAAGTATACTAATAGCTCTACAATAATTTACAAGAATATGTTTAAAAATTTAATTTTATTCAAAATTCTTTAGCGGTGCGATAGCGGTTCGACTGCGTTTTGTTGTAGGAAGACAAATCCGAATGTAAAAAGCAATTGACATTTCACTTTCGCGATACAGAGTGTACGCAATTCGAGAGGGAAAAAATTAATGCCAAAAGGGAAAAAGAAAATCCGAAAATGTCGCTAAGGCAAATGCGAAAAAAATTTCTTTCGCATCGCAATACAGAGTGACCCCCCTGATAAACCCTGCTTCCAGTGCACCTGATGATGGCGCTTAAACTGCAGTTCGATTAGTTTATAGATCGTGTTTAAATTATATGACTACTTTTATTTGTTTTACATTTCATTTGTGTGTCTATGTTAATTTTTATCCTTATTTTTCAGAAAAGGAAAGTTACTTCTGTAGTTCTTAAGTGTCATTCCACATTGCGTTTAATGCTTAGTATACAGGTCTAGTAAGAATACAACATCATGCGTGTTTTCCAAGTTATTAACTCCTTTTGTGTAATAAAAACTTTCAAAACGAACTTAAAGATAAATTGTATTAAAAAATGTAAAATATTGAAAAATAAAATTTTATGTTTGATTTTCTTTGGACCTGTATACTAAGCTTAAATATCGTTTTCACCAAAAAACATGAACAAGGTACAAATTTCATGAAACCAACTCATGCGTTTGATCCACATGCATACCTAATTATAAATACAAATACTTTTACATACAAAATAATGTTAAATTTAAACCAACTTATAAAATTGATAAAATAAAAATGATTCAAAAACAATATTATGTTTTTTGACAATACCGTTGAGTGCCTCCTCTTTATTTTAGAGAGTCACTTGATTTAATGTATGTTCATACATTTCTTTCTTTTAATTTATGAAATTTTTTTTTTCAGCCGAACTCAGCGCAAGATCTGGTAATAATGGCTCATAATATTCAGTATATGGAAGGTACAATCCCAGACGATCACTCAACTATGAGCAGTGTAGTGGCGTTGAAAAGTTTATTGTGTTTCAAATTATAAAAACAAAATTGTATCAGCAGTGGAATAACTTCGAGCATATTGTTAGCTGAGTGTTGCGTAATTTATTGTGTTTCAAAAATCCAAAATTGAAGAGATATGTACAACAAAAGCAAAGGCAGCCTATAAATCCAAGATGAGTACCTGTTTCCAATGGTAGCTAACTCCCCTCGCCACCTGGATGAGTTGCCATAGTTTCGAAGGCTGAGTGGAAGATCACCCTATATCAAAATATATTTCAAAAACGTCCTATTACAGAATATTTTTCAATAACGCTCTCTTTATCTAATATAATCTTGGCTTGCGCCATTTATTGACGCTTAACCGCGTAGGCGATTTTGGCCGTTTCTTATCAAAGCACGTCACTCAATCCTTTTTAGCGAGAACTGAGGCCAATTGGAAACCCCAAGGGAATTCAACTCATCCTCCACTTGTTGTTTCCATCTCAGTCGAGGCCTCCCCTTTCCTCTGTTGTCGAATTCGGGTGTCGATAGGAAAGTCTTCTGTGCTGGAGTCTCCTTGTTCATTCGCATAACATGACCCAGCCAATGAAGCCTTTAGGCTTTAATTCGCTGCACTTTGGTCAGGTCTGCGTAAAGCTTGTACAGCTCATCGTTAAATTTTCTTCGATACTCGCCGTTGGCATCACGGGAAGGACCATATATCTTCCGGAGAACTTTTCTCTTAAATACTCGCAAGAGCCATCTCATCTTCTCTTGACACTGTCCATGATTCCGAGCCGTACATCAGGACTGGTCGAGACTTTTGTCGAGAGAGGACTTTACTTAACAATTGCCTACTTAGTCCAAAGTGACACTTGTTGGCAAGTTCTTTCTCTCTACACTGACATTATTTTCGGTGTTAATGCTGGTTCTCAAATAGACGAAGTCCCTCACCGTTTCAAACTTGTAGCTATCAACGGTGACTTGGCTGCCAATGCGTAGGTGCGCCGATTCTTCCTTTGATGACAGCAGATACTTCGTCTTGTCCTCAGTCACCGCAAGACCTCCTTTTTTCGCTTCTTTATTCAGACCAGAGAAGGCAGCGCTTACTGCGCGGTTGTTAAGGCCAATGATATCAATACGCCAGCAATTGCACGCTCTTGTAAAAGATTGTACCATTGCGGTTTAGCTCTGCTGCTCGAATTATCTTCTGCAGCATCAGGTTGAAGAAATCGCACGAAAGGGAGTCGCCCTGTCTGAAGAGGTTATGATAACCTATCATCGCCGCCATTAGTTTTAGTTACTAAAAATATTATGAAATACGGTGATCTTCTACTTAGTAGTTCACTTTGCATGCCTGCATGATGCCCGAATATCTTTTATCTAGGCGGCTCAAAATACTAAGTTACCATAATGACATACTGAACAGGCATTACCTCCTAAAACTGGTCTCCCAAAGCACTGGAACGCGCTCAACCCCATACAAAATTGGTGCCTGGCGAATACCGTAATCCAATCTAAAGCACTACCAAAAGATAAAGAAGAACACGAACGAGTCACTCTGGCCCAACTATGTTCAATAGAACAAAGTCTTCTAACAACAACTTCAATGAGTTGAAGGGAACGGGTCTGGCTCAACTTGGCCTCCTTTGGTGTTTTCAATTGGCATCAGTTACGAAAGTAATGGGCGTAGGTTTAACTAACGATTTAGTAAGATTTGTATCCATTTAAATTATCATTTTGAACTACCAATCTCATGAATATTATTTCCTACATTTTAAAAATCATTTCACAATAACAAATTCGGTCGAGCTGACAACAGAGGTTTCTCATGTAAAATACTTTTTTTTTTTTATTATTGAACTCTTAATTCTATTTACATATATAGTTGAACCGGATCACTTTCGAGGCATCACATTAAAACGTCTAAAACAGTATAAGAAACGTCAGTGGAGTATGTGGCACCATGGACACCGTGTACATGTGACTCTAATGGATAATCGCAGCTACGTTTTAAGATGTGAAGGACAAAAAAAAGTTATCAACCCTATATAATCACGATATTTTCAACAAGCTGTAGAACAGCATTTTTTATTTTAGTATTAGAGTATCATTTAATTGAAAATGTGATGTCTTGTTGAAATATATATTTTTTTACAAATGAATCAGAAATTGAAGTTTTTCTTAAATAAAAATTCTATTGTGTGGCTATCACCCCTCACTGTCAGGCTCTTGGGTATTGCCTCAACGGCTCGTCAAAATCTGTAAGCCATATGCTTTTTGATGGATTGAAGCATTAGAGATAGTCTCGTCCGTGACTTGACCGGTCATATTTTCTCTTGTTGTGTTGTTTGTATTCACAATTATTTCCAAGATTAGCTCTGTCCCATTTTGACTTAATGTCGGCTCCCTGAAATAAATCCCACGAAATAAGTCCCACTTTTAAAAACGAAATAAGTCCCACCAAAAATTGCTTAAAAAAATGAAATAACTCCCACGAAATAAGTCCCACTTTTGAAAACGAAATAAGTCCCACCAAAATGAAATGATTTAAAAATTTACTTGAAATGAAATAACTCCCACTCAAAATGAAATAACTCCCCCTGAATAATATATTTCTTAAATGAAATAAGTCCCACTTTCATAAACGAAATAAGTCCCACTTTTTCACTGTTTAATGCGATTTCAAATAAGAAGTGCTTGGCTCTATAAAGTAGTTTATAACAAAAAAAGGAGAGCCATGAGAGATAAGGACAAAAAATTATGGTTGTCCCTTTTACGAAAAGTCCAATATATAACTTTTTGCATAAGAAAAAAAAAAGAGAAATAAAGCCATAATGGCCTTATAATTCATGGCTCTATCGCACTCCTCCATAAAAAAATCATTTATTTATCAGATAAATATTTGAAGGGTTTCATGAACTTCTGCACCACAGTATGGACATACTATTTTACTGGTTTGATCAGTGCGTAGTGCGGATTTCAGAATCAAAAACTGAAAAGTTATGTGGACCGATCTGTAATAATGAAATCATAACATCTTTTTGTAAATATTCTGTAAAAGGGAATACCATTCATTTCGTAAAGAGCAAGAAATAACGGAACTTTTTGTAAAGCATATTCTACAATACAATAATTTTTTTTTAAAAAGCAACAAAAAGAACATTATGAAATTCAATGAGAAACAACGTGAAGAGCAACAAATAACGGCAAAAATTATTAAGCATTCACTTAAAATGTAAAATTATGAAAATGAAATAAGTCCCACTTAAAACGAAATAAATCCCACCCAAAATATAAATTTAGGGGTATGAAATAGCTCCCACTTTACAAAACGAATTTATTCCCATTCAAAACGAAATAAGTCCGACTTAAAATAAAAACGCGTAACGAAATAAGTCCCACCAATTGACGAAATAAGTCCCACTTTTAAAAACGAAATAACTCCCACTTTCAAAATAGCAATTTTTGGTGGGACTTATTTCGTTTTTAAAAGTGGGACTTATTTCGTGGGAGTTATTTCAGGGAGCCTTAATGTCACTGTTTGCCGAAGGATATGCCCACAGTTACTGATCGAAAACGATATCAAAAGCTGTATTTTTTTTTATATTCTAGAGTGCATCAAATGAGCTCTCAGACGTATGCAGGTGAGTCGTGAGAATTTTTAATGAAGCTTTATTTGTGTGGTTTTTTTGTAAGAAGAGAACCGCAGGCATGTGACTTAATACTCATTAAATTCGTAGTGATGTGTAGAAAGGAAGGACCGGATACGCAGACTAAGGAATTTAAATGATCCGACACTTTCGTATTTTAGGAGAATCGAAAAACGTGTATAATAGAACTGGAGCTCAATTCTCTAGTTCGAAGTAGCTATAAAATTCACCCGTTATTGGCGCTTTACCGCCTACCTCAATTGGAAACATCAAAGGACTTCAAGTCACCTGTTTTTTTTTCAACTAAGTCGCGGCCTCCCCATTAATTTGCTCTCGATAGAAAAAACCTGAGCTAGAATTGCTTTTAACATTTGCATAACATGAACAATGCCCTATGGTTAGAGCTGCGTAATGCTCGTACAGTTCATTGTTGAATTTCCTTCGGTACTCGCCGTTGGTATCACGGGGAGGACCATACATGAAGACGGAAGTGGAGAGCTTTTCTCACGAATTTTAAAAGGGTTATCTCATTATCTTCCGACACTATTCATGCTTCGCACCGATGGTTTTCAGCCGCCTCATTCTCTTCAAAAGAGTTTTTATGCAGGCAGATCAATTTTGGTTCAAAAGCGTTTTCAAAGCTTTTTCGTGTGCGACCCCTTTAAAAAAGTAATTGTAGTTGTTGTTTTAGGAGTACTACGCACTGCCTAGTCGGAAGATCTACTTATAAAAGGTTACGTGACGAACCAGACAGGGTATGAATCCGGTGCGTTCCGATATAGCATAATAGCACCTTGTGGTACTAGCCCCACTGTATTGGAAACGATTTTTAGTGGATTTTAGTCGCCTCTTACGACAGGCATACCTACATCGGTCATTTTCTATAAACGTAACGGCAGGAAAAAATAACTTTCGTAACCAATGTTGTCTCTGCTTGAGCCTCGGGCCTTTAATATCTGTCTACAAAAAATGTGTAAAATTTCGATTAACCGTTACTATGTCGAGTATTCGGTTCTTATAGTTAAAACCGCACATCTCTTGTAGAGCACCTTCAAGCCGAAAACCAAGTTGAAGTAAAAGCTTTGCTTAATTCAAACTCATGCTCTCTTTGATTTTATAAGTTGTTCATGTATTCACTTGAAATAACGCTCCGACTTGTTGCCATTCTTCTCTAAGCTTTTCTTTAGCCACTACCAATAACTTTGTTCCGGTTTTTTCAATGCGACTAACAGCAGTCATTTTTGAGACGTTCGCGAGTGAAGTACGCTGTGCGCAACAAAAAGCAAGAAACTGCTGAGAAATTGTTTTTACTTTAGTAATATAGTGTAACCCCCTGTCTGGGTATACATATACATATGTAAATACATCCATAGATATAAACCTCCAAACGTCCGCAGTACGTTCAGGTGTGTTGTGTGTGCCGTCTCTTTTTTATTGGAATGTAGAGTTTAAGTGCGGTATTGAAGCGAAGTTGTTGGTGTCCACGTTGGCGACGTTTATTAGTGAGCTAACGATTTTTTTTGTTTGTATATACATATTTGAAGCTACGGTTTTCGCGATTTTTTTTCGAATCGGACAATTCACAGTGTGTTGGAAATGACAGAATGTACACCCGGAAAGAGGGCCCACTAAAGAAAACTATATCGTCGGCTAAGAGTGTAAACCTGTTAAGTCCCGCTCTTAGCCAAATCGACTTTTTGATGCAGTTTGAAGCAATAGCCGGTTCTGCAGTTTCCAAACGATAGAAAAGCCTCAAAATAAATATACAAATATCAAAAAAATGTGATGAGAAAAGTTGCTAAATCCAACATATAGAGCTTCTATCGCCCGGTTAATGTTCTATTCTAGAGTTATCTAAAAGCCCTAATATGGTGTTTCCACCAAACACAAACACCGTGTTTGCAGGTTTTGTGTTTGAAAAAGCCGCAAGTGTTTGCAAACCCAAAGCAAACACGCTTTGAAAAGGGGTTTGAAATGGGTTTGGGTTATGAAATTTGTATGTGATTTTCGAATGGTGTTTTGTTTGCTTCTAAACACGCTAGGAAAACCGGTGTTTGCTTTTGGTGGAAACAACGTATAAGTGTAAAAAAATTTAAAACTCGATTTATTTATATCCTTTTTTGTCCTGGTTACAGCCCACTGTACAACTGTAGCAGTAACGCGCGTGAGAGCTGCTTCACACTCATCACGTATCTACGCTGTGGCAGTTTTTTTTTTTTATTTTATTTATTTTTTATGTATGCATTCAAACATGTTTTGAAAGGTTATAACACTTGAAATTGATAACAAAAAAATTAGTTTTAAAAGAATTTTTTAGTTATTAAAAAAAAAGAAACAAAAAAATTCCAAAACACTATAGTGGTGCCGTGTTATGTTGTGATTCAGTGCGTGATAAACATATTTTTTAAACAAAACAACTGTGCACAATACAAAAGAGCTTAAAAACACAAAAAACAACAAAAAATACTAAAAAGTTTAGAATAAAAAAATGTTATTGAAATTGCGTGTTCTAAGTGCACGTGAAGGAAAGTTGAACATAAACAGAAAATGTAGCAGCCTTTAATATAGACAGCTCGATCATTCGCAAAAGGATACTTCTTAGCCGATCATTTGAAAAAGCATACTTCTTGGGGATAAGGTGAGTTAAAAACTGTTTATTGTTTTTTTTTTCAAACTTTGAATATTTTGTGGACAGTTGACCAGTACAATAATTTTTATCAAATTATTCTTTTGAGTTTTTGGCGAAAACAAGTTGAAAAATTGTACATACAATACCAACTAGGATGATTGCAATTTCGATCTTGTCAAACCGCTTTGTATTGTTGCTTAGAAATTTTTCGTCACCTTTACTGGTCATGAAACCAAGGAGAGGAGATTAGGAATTTCTAAACCGCAGTGTGTAACCATTACACCAAACCACCACCAGTTTGTTTTAAGATTTTGAAAGAAATAAAACAAAAAAAGGAATTAAAGTAAACAAAATAAAAAATAAACAAATAAAAACCATTTAGATAGGTGACCACCCAGAAAACTGCCCTAAGATCAACGGTTTCCCGATATTATGGTCGATATACATGTAAACGAAAGATAAATAAATTGCCTTTAGTTGGTAACCCTTCCTGAAAATTTATTCATTGGTATAAACACCTTTCATTTGATCCCCATATTAGCATATTTTGCTCAATATTTAAAACCAATAGTGACAGGTGGCACCCCAGTAAACAGCGCAGCACCCAAGTAAAAATTTTCAGAATGAAGCATCCTATCTATATGCCAAATTTAATCCAAATCAGGGAATAACTAGAATGAGTCACACAATAGAAGATGGCAACCCTGCCCGAAAATATCTTAGTTGGAGTATTGCAGAAAATACCTTTCATACCCATATTGGCATATGTTGCTCAATATTAAAAAAAATTGAGATATGTGGCAACGCCCAAGTAGAAAATCTCAGAATGAAGCATACTATCTACATACATATATGCCGAATTTGATACAAGTCACCTCACCCATTCTCGAGATTTTGTTCGATATATAAACGAAGGATTAAATAAATTGCCGTTAGGTGGCAACTCGGCCTGACAATATCTTCGTTGGTATAAATACCTTTCATTTGATATCCATATCGGCGTATTTTGCTCAACATTTAAAACTAATTGGGACATGTGGCAACCCTGTAAACCGCCTAAAGTGACAACACCCGAGTAGAAAGCCTTATAATGAAGCATACTGTCTATATGCCAAATTTGATCCAAATTGTTTAAGCGACATAACATGGTTTCGTTTATTTCATCTGCATTACATATTATTGTAATTCGCAGATAATTTATGGAATATTCGGAATACATAGCTTATAGTCGCAGTCACAAAACGTGGTTTTTCACAAGCAAAATGGGGTAAGCCAATAGCCGCCAATGCCTCAGAGCGCAAGTGCTCACCACCAACAATTTTGAGGGGTTTTCTAAGGAAGTGAGAATAGCCAACGATGCATTCTCAGAGCCAAAGTGCTCGCCCCAATTAATACATACAGAGTGTCAATACCAAAACACAGTCCACTAGACTTGATGGTACATACCAATAATTAAAAAGAACCAAACACAGTCCATGAGACTTGATGGAATATAAAAATAATAAAATGAATAAAATTAAAAAGGCTTTGGTTGAGGTGGGATTCGAACCGGCAACCCCGGTCAGCTCCCTCAACCATATAATATCACAACAACAATAATAATAAACTGCTCGCCGCCCACCATTTAACTCCAGCTTAGATATGGTCCTTCGAGCCGGATCAAACCAGCACCTATGGCTCTTTACTAGACGACTAAGCCGTCTAGGGCGGGGAGTATGTTTAAGCGACATAACATGGTTTCGTTTATTTCATCTGCATTACATATTATTGTAATTCGCAGATAATTTATGGAATATTCGGAATACATAGCTTATAGTCGCAGTCACAAAACGTGGTTTTTCACAAGCAAAATGGGGTAAGCCAATAGCCGCCAATGCCTCAGAGCGCAAGTGCTCACCACCAACAATTTTGAGGGGTTTTCTAAGGAAGTGAGAATAGCCAACGATGCATTCTCAGAGCCAAAGTGCTCGCCCCAATTAATACATACAGAGTGTCAATACCAAAACACAGTCCACTAGACTTGATGGTACATACCAATAATTAAAAAGAACCAAACACAGTCCATGAGACTTGATGGAATATAAAAATAATAAAATGAATAAAATTAAAAAGGCTTTGGTTGAGGTGGGATTCGAACCGGCAACCCCGGTCAGCTCCCTCAACCATATAATATCACAACAACAATAATAATAAACTGCTCGCCGCCCACCATTTAACTCCAGCTTAGATACAAATCATTTGACCAGTTCCCGAGATATTGGAAGATATACCAGGGTATAACTAAAATGGCCTTAGACGGCAACCCTGCCAGAAAATATCTTAGTTGGATTCATCATCATCATTTATTGGCGCTTAACCGCCTAAGCGATTTTGGCCGTCGCCTATCAAAGCACGCCAGTCATTCCTTTTTAGCGATAACTGACGCCAATTGGAAACCCCAAGGGAGTTCAAGTCATCCTCCACCTGTTGTTTCCATCTCAGTCGAGGCCTCCCCCTTCCTCTGCTGCCGAATTCGGGTGACGATTGGAAAACCTTCTGGGCTGGAGCTTCTTTGTCCATTCGCATGACGTGACCCAGCCAGCGGAGCCTTTGGGCTTTAATTCGCTGGACTATGGTCAGATCTGCGTAAAGCTCGTACAGCTCATCGTTAAATCTCCTTCGATACTCGCCGTCGGCATCACGGGAAGGACCATAAATCTTCCGGAGAACTTTTCTCTCAAATACTCCAAGGGCCATCTCATCTTCTCTTGACATTGTCCATGAATCTGAGCCATACATCAGGACAGGTATGATGAGAGACTTATAGAGCGTGATCTTTGTTCTTCGAGAGAGGACTTTACTTCTCAAGTGCCTACTCAGTCCAAAGTAGCACTTGTTCGCAAGAGTGATTCTCCGTTGGATTTCTAGACTGATATTATTTTCGGTGTTAATGCTGGTTCCCAAATAGACGAAGTCCCTCAAAGTTTCAAATTTGTAACTATCAACAGTGACGTGGCTGCCAAGGCGCAGGTGCGCCGATTCTTTCTTTGATGACAGCAAATACTTCGTCTTGTCCTCGTTGACCGCAAGACCCACTTTTTTCGCTTCTTTATCCAGTCCAGAGAAGGCAGCGCTTACGGCGCGGTTGTTAAGGCCAATGATATCAATATCATCGGCATACGCCAGCAATTGCACGCTCTTGTAATAGATTGTACCATTGCGGTTTAGCTCTGCTGCTCGAATTATCTTCTCCAGCATCAGGTTGAAGAAATCGCACGAAAGGGAGTCGCCCTGTCTGAAGCCTCGTTTGGTTTCAAATGGCTCAGAGAGGTCCTTCCCGACTTTGACGGAGCTGTTAGTATTGCTCAACGTCATTTGGCAAAGCCGTATAAGCTTTGCAGGGAAGTCAAATTCAGACATGGCGGCATACAGGCAACTCCTTTTTGCGCTGTCAAAAGCGGCTTTGAAATCGACAAAGAGATGGTGTGTGTCGATTCTTTTATCATGGGTCTTCTCCAGGATTTGGCGTATCGTGAAAATCTGGTCGATGGTAGACTTACCAGGTCTAAAGCCACACTGATAAGGTCCAATCAGCTTGTCTACGATGGGCTTCAGTCTTTCACACAATACGCTAGAAAGAACCTTATATGCGATATTAAGAAGGCTGATTCCGCGGTAGTTGGTGCGGTTAGCGGGATCGCCTTTCTTGTGGATTGGGCAGAGCACACTTAAATTCCAATCTGGAGGCATGCACTCGTCTGACCATATTCTGCATAAGAGCTGATGCATGCTTTTTACCAGCTCTTCGCCTCCGTGTTTGAACAGCTCGGCGGGTAGTCCGTCTTTTCCAGGCGCTTTGTTGTTTTTGAGCCGGGATATAGCTATCCTCACTTCATCATAGTCAGGTGGTGGGACGACTTTTCCATCGTCAGGGATTGGGGTATCGGGTTCGACGTCTCCCTCGCAATTTAGCAGTGAGGAGAAGTGCTCCCTCCATAATTTAAGTACACTCTGTACGTCGGTTACCAGGTCGCCATTATTGTCCTTACAGGAACTTGCCCCGGTCTTAAAACCTTCCGTCATCCGCCGGATCTTTTCATAGAATTTTCGGGCATCATTCCTGTCAGCCAGCATCTCAAGCTCCTCACACTCACGCCTTTCGGCCTCACGTTTCTTTTTTCTGAAAAGGCGTCTCTCTTCCTTCTTTGCCTCACGATAGCGTTGCCATACACTGCGGGTTGCGCCCGTTCGCAACGTCTCCCTGTAGGCAGCGTCCTTTTTGTCCGAGGCAGTGCTGCATTCCTCATCGTACCAGTTGTTTTTGCGGGCTCGCTGGAACCCTATAGTGGCCTCAGCGGCAGTACGTAATGAGTGAGAGATATGCTTCCATTGCTCGGTTGCATCGTTAGGTCGAGGATTGCTCTCCGATAGCAGGTGTGAGAGTCGAGTGGAGAAATTGTCAGCTGTCTGTGTCGTGCGCAGCTTCTCGACGTCAAACTTTCCTTCCGTTACTGTGCGCACTTTCTTTGCTACACAGAGGCGTGTGCGTATCTTGGCTGCAACAAGATAATGGTCCGAGTCGATATTGGGACCACGAAGGGTACGCACGTCCAGAACGGTGGAGCTATGTCTGCCGTCGATCATGACATGATCAATCTGGTTTCTTGTTCTTTGATCAGGAGACAGCCATGTGGCTTGGTGTATTCGTTTATGCTGGAACCTGGTACTACTGATGACCATATTGCGAGCAGCGGCGAAATCAATCAATCTTAGTTGGATTACTGCCGAAAATACCTTTAATTTGAAACCCATACTTGCATTTCTTGCTTTGTATTAAAAAAAAAAACAAAGAGAGAGGTGGCAATCCTGTAGACCGCCCGAAGTGGCAACGCCCAAGTAGAAAGTATCAGAATGAAGCATACTATCAAATCGTGTCAGCCGTTCCCGAGGTGTTGATGCATAAAATATTCAAGTCCGTTGCCAATATTCTTTGCCTCAAGGCCGAACACTGTGCCACTATTTTTCATTCAAATTTTACTCTCCCAAAAAAATAAAATAAAAATAGAATAGAATAAAATAAAATAAAAATAGAATAAAATAAAATAAAATAAAATAAAATAAAATAAAATAAAATAAAATAAAATAAAATAAAATAAAATAAAATAAAATAAAATAAAATAAAATAAAATAAAATAAAATAAAATAAAATAAAATAAAATAAAATAAAATAAAATAAAATAAAAAAAAAATAAAAAAAAAATAAAAAAAAATAAAATAAAATAAAATAAAAAAATAGAATAAAATAAAATAAAAATAGAATAAAATAAAATAAAATAAAATAAAATAAAATAAAATAAAATAAAATAAAATAAAATAAAATAAAATAAAATAAAATAAAATAAAATAAAATAAAATAAAATAAAATAAAATGAAATGAAATGAAATGAAATGAAATCAAATCAAATCAAATCAAATCAAATCAAATAAAATAAAATAAAATAAATAAAATAAAATAATATAAAAAAATAAAAATAAATTAAATTATTACGAAAAAAGGTTTAAATTACTCTACCACAATGCCACCCAGTTTTTAATAAAAACATATTTCGAACAATGTTTGAAGTTTCAAGCCATCTATCTGACATTTCATCACTTGAAAGCCACTTGAAAATCCGTCAACCTATAATCGAACAACTTTTTCGAGTGAATACACAATGCACCCTGCTCCCTTGATTTGTTTTATAGATTTTAAAGAAGGCTGGTGATGAGCAGTGAGGAATATCTTAAGTTGCTTGACTTTACGTGGGTGCGTTGAAAATCTTCTCGAAGACTGGCGGCGATTGAATGACAATTCCCTTTAAGTTCTCTCTGGGACGGAAAGTTTTTTTTGGCTTATTTTACCTTTCAGTTTACCGTTTCGTTTTCGTACTATTTGGTTTTAATTGCGCTTCAATCATCGAGTTTGTTTCATAAGTCTTTCGTATAAACTATCAAGTTAGTTTCTTAAGTCTTTCAATCGAGTGGCTTGTTTCAAGAATCAATTTCGTTGAAAAGGCTCGCCTGAACACTAAAAAAAATCTATACATATTATTATTAGGTAACAGGTGGGCAGATGACTATACAGTTATACGCACTTTTATACTCAAAATAGGGGTTCGAATGACTTTGTGGAATCTATATAGTCAGCTTCCGACTTAAATTCTAATTTAAATAGCTATGGGAACTTATTGCAACAAACAAACAAAGAAGATATTAAGAGAACTCAGGATATGTGCTATATATGTATGCATGTAAATCGAAGAAAAACTGCAAACCTGCACAAAATTTAATGGTTTTTATAAACTCCCGAGTGATAAACCTATCTAACATATTTAATAAGTAGGTAGTTGTTGTGGGGCAGTTCTTTGCCAATTTGTTTGCCACCGGAATGGCTAAATCACGGTGGATGATTACCACTCTGACTGTTTAACGTTGGTGATTGACAGCGAAACTCAATTATTAATATTTAATTGCATACCAGTGAAGTCACCAAGTTCAAGACTGTGTGTGTGAGGCACTCGTATAAAGACACGCACCACAGGTCGGGCCATGAAGCGTCACCGGCAAGTTGATGTGAGATATGTATAAATTGACGACGTTGTTGATAAATAAATTTCATTTGATATGCCGACTTTTGGCACACACTGTTTTAAATTGATTGAAGTTTTTGTTGTTGTGGTTTTCGAATTTGAATTTTCTTGCCAATTGCGTAGGTGTTTTTCATGAATGCAGTCACTTTATTACGCAAACACTCACACCAGCATAAATACTTATATGCCAAGGAACGGATGCGCTTGTTATTGTTGTATAGCAATCATCAATAATGAAATCATATTTACATAATTAAACATAAATATGTATATGTGAGTGTCTGTTGCCGTATAATGCTCTTTTGCAACTGGGTATGCAATTTAATTACAAAGCACGCGTTCGCCTTTCTATTGCATTGTACTATGGGCCATCAGGATTTGAAAATACTCTACGCAGCATTAGGTACTGGTATCAATATCAGCCTACTCAGGCCATCAGCTCTGCCTAAATATAATAGTGAAGGTAATATAGGCAATAGTGACTTCAGTAGCATTCGACTAATTCGGATTTGCTATATACATATGTCCCGGCGGACAAATATGTTCTACTCCTATCTGCCATAAAGTGGAAGAATATAATGTCTCATTGAGTAGTATTGCTTTGAGTTACTTAATAGATTATAGAGAAATCTGGCGATGAGTAGCCATAGTTACCATTTTTTTTAGTCGCCTGATTTACTGACTGGTTGTCATGGAGTTTAACGTAGGGGTTGGGGAAAAATGGCTAAACGCTTTTAGAATTCGGTTCGTTTTTGCTGTTTACAGAATCAAGTTCGTTTCCTAAGTCTTTCGTATGAATTATTTTTTCAAGTTAGTTTATCAAGTCTATCGTTTGAATTCATTCAAGTTGGTTTCCTAAGCCTTACAAACGAGTAGCTTGTTTCAAGAATCAAGCTCGTTTTCTAAGTCTTTCATATGAATGTTACTTTTCTGTTATTTTATTAATTCTTCAGACTTCTAGAATCAGCTTCGTTTCTGGAGTATTTGGGGTGAATAGCGTTTCCATAATCAAGTTCGTTTCCTAAGTCTTTCGTATGAATTGCGATTTCAAGTTCGTTTCTGAAGTCTTTAAATAGAGTGATTTATTTCACTAATCGAGTTCGTTTTCCAAGTCTTTCGTATGAATGATACTTTTATGATAACTTCTGGCTTCAATAATCAAGTTCGGTTCTGGAATTTTAGAAAAATCATAACATTTATAATTTATTTATCAAGGAAGTGAAAATAGGAAAAAAAAACAAAAATAACAATGATAAAGCAAACAAGAAAGCGACTTAACATAAAGGTTTTAAAAAATATATGTATAAAACAAATTTGAATTTTAGGCTTGCTATTTACTTTCATTCATTTTAGTAAGTGACTTTTGATTGACAAGTCAAGCCGCCTAGCCCATAGTACATTGCATATACTCGTGCTAACTGGCTGCATGACGGACAGACTGTCGTAACTGGCTTGGCATGCGCTTTAACTGCGATCGCTATACAATTTTTTTTCTACTCGCGCCTGCGTAACATTTTAACAATTCTAGAGGCGTCTTTCTTTACCACAAACAAAAATGTTTGTTACAATGCACCTACACATTCACACACACATGTATACATTTTTTTCAAACCTACAATAAAGCGAAAAAAATATGAAATTTTATAATGAAAATTATAATGCAATTCGTGATGAAGATGGTTGACGGATTGTGCAGATTCTTTGTGTGTTGTTGCTGTTGTTTATGTTGCTATTATTAGCTAACTGCATGCGGGTGTTATCGCTAGCTTTTGTTATTCTAGCTGGTATTTATTGTATGTGCTTTGTAGGTATGTGTGGATATGAAGTCACCAACGCTTATAGATGTATGTAGGTAGTGTTTTTGTTGTGGTTATTGTAAGTAATTATAAAACATTTGCTTTATTTGGTCTTTCAATTGCAGCTGCATCTGAATATAATTTGTGTTTGCAATTCACTTTGCGCACTTGGCAGCTGTGTTTGTCACTTCAAGGCTATTTCTGATTTTGAAAATTCTTTTGATTAAAATCTTGAAAACTATGTTACAAAATTGTTATTGTGTTGAAATTATTGATGAGCAATTTAGTGAGTAGTAAAGCGTGGTGCGCAGTTTTGCTATTTAAATAACTAATAATTAAAAAAAACAACAAAAAAAAAAAAACAAAATAAAAAATGTTAAATTAAATGAAATAAAAAAAAAGAAATGAATACAAAAAAAATGAAAAGAATAAAAAATAAAACGAACAAAAAAAAAACCTAAAAAAAGAAATGAATCCAAATAAAAAAAATAAAAAATAATAGTTTTAATAATCAAGTTCGTTTATTAAGTTTCTCGCATGAATAATTAAAAAACAAAATAAAAATTAAGAATAAAATAAAATTGAAAATGTTAATTAAATGAAATAAAAGAAAAGAAATGAATAAAAAAAAGTGAATGAAGAGAATAAAAAAAAATAAAACGAACAAAAAAAATAAATAAACCTAAAGAAAAAAATTAATCCAAATAAAAAAAAAATTTAAAAATTTTATAAAAAATAAGTAAAATAATAGTTTCAATAATCAAGTTCGTTTCTTAAGTCTTTCGTATGAATTACGATTTCAAGTTCGTATCCTAAGTCTTTCGTATATGAATTGCGATTTCAAGTTCGTTTTTTAAGTCTTATGAATTGCGATTTCAAGTTCGTTTCTTAAGTCTTATGGTAAAGTAATTTCTTTCACGAATCAAGTTCGTTTTCTAAGTCTTTCGTATAAATGATACTTTTCTGTTCCTTTCAATCTTCAGGCTTCAAGAATCAAGTTTGTTTCTGGAATGTTTGAATTCAAAAGAGTTTCCATAATCAAGTTTATTTCGTAAGTCTTTCGTAGGAATTATGCTTTCGAGTTCGTTTCATGGATCTTTCTTGTGTTCTTTTTTGGAAAATGTTTAGATTGATATTAATAAATTAAAAGAAAAGAATCGAGCCGAATGCTGTTACAAAGCAAGGCTTTGGCGATCTCAAGTGTCATATAGAGGAATGGGGTTAGGCGATGGGATGTCCCAGAATATTCAAAGCGGTAAATCGAGTCAATATTCAGCAAAGAACCACAGCTTGATTTAGGAATATTTTCAAAATTACTAGCTAAAGGAATTTGAACATTACTGTAAGTCTTAATTTGTTGAACAAAGTTGCCAAAGAATGCACACCCTAGTGTCGAAACATATTTACATAGATAACCAGCGCCTTTGGCTCGCTTGGCTTCGTGGTGCTGGTGGTTTCGATTTTTGTTGAAAATATTTGCTAGTTTGTAATTGCCACTAGCATCGCGATGAAGCAGTGGGAGGGCGTTTTATATGGCGAGCTCAAGAATGTCAATAATGAGGGGCAAAAAGCGTGGCTGTGGAATGTCTATAAAGTTTCCTCGGTTTTACAATATGGAATAATTAATGGTTTGTTGTGTCTTACCTAACGTTTTGCAAATTCGGCATATAGAATATTTCTGACACTCAAATAGTGATTTACTACTGACAAGCCCATAATTTTTATTGATGATTTTATATGATAAGTGAAGAAATTATAGGCTGACTGCAGTGGCATTCGACTTATTCGGAGTTGCTATAGATGTGACGGTAGACAAACTTCTATCTGCCATAAAGTGGAAGAATATAATGAGACGTGTTGCCTTGGGTTTCTTAATTTTAGGACTTGCTGTCATGGGAGGTTTAAACGCTAAACGCTTTTAGAATCACATTTCGGAATATTTAGTTTGAATGCTGTTTCAAGAATCAAGTACGATTTCTAAGTCTTTGGTATGAATTTTTTTTAAACTTCGTTTTTCAAGTCTTTCGTTTGAACTATTCTTCCACGTTCTTTTGTTAAGCCTTTCAATCGATTGGCTTGTTCCAAGAATCAAGTTCATTTCCTAAGTCTTTCGTATGAATTATTTTTTCAAGTTCGTTTCTAAGTTTTTCAATGAATGATACTTTCCTGTTCGTTTCTTAAGCCTTCAGGCTTCTAGAATCAAGTTCGTTTCCTAAGTCTTTCGTGTGAATTGTCATTTCAAGTTCGTAATACTTTAATATCTAGAGTAATTTGTTTCACGAATCAAGCTCGTTTTCCAAGTCTGTCGTATGAGTTTTACTTTTCTTTTCTTTTCTTTTCTTAAGTCTTCAGGCTTCGAGAATCAAGTTCGTTTCTGGAGTATTTAAGCTGAATAGTGTTTCCATAATCAAGTTTGTTTCCTAGGTCTTTTGTATTTTTAAGTTCGTTTCTGAAGCCTTAAAAAAGAGTGGCTTGTTTCACGAATCGAGTTCTTTTCTTAAGTCTTTCGTATAGATGATACTTTTCTCTTCCTTTCATAAATAGTCAGGCTTCAAGAATCAAGTTCGTTTCTAGAATGCTTATGGGTTCAATAGAGTTTTCATAATCAAGTTCGTTTCCTAAGTCTTTCCTATGAGTTATGCTTTCGAGTTTGTTTCTTAGGCCTTTCTTGTGTCTTGTACTTGTCCGTTTTTGTCCGTTGTAAACAATTCAACAAACTTTTTTAGATTACTTTTTTAATTAAAGAAAAATTAGGAAAAATTAAATAGCCGACCCTTTTGGATAAAAATTTGTGAGATAATGTTTCAATTTTTCAAGTTATTTTTTTTTTGGATTTTTCAGGGCAAGACCAAACCGAACTTAGCTACCAACAAAGATTATCATAATATCCCCAATGTCATTTCAATTACTTTGTCAAGTTTGGGTGTCACAGCTCAGCCCACTAACAAGATAAAGACCAAGCCTATGTACTTTTTGAGTATAAAGAACTTTAAACATCTTATGCATGTAGTTCTTTAAGCTTTACACATTTATCTTGAATTCAATTTTTGTATATTTATTTTTGCGTGTGGGCACCAATGACAAACACGCATTTCATAAGAATTAAATTGGAAAAGAAAGAAAAAAGGCCAATGGAATGTCAAGTCATATACACATACACCCAAGTTTACACACACACTGACACCGAGTAAACACACATGCACAAGATCTTCATCAATACCCAAGTATTTACGTAAGGAAGCATATATATTCATTAAAGGCAAGCTAAGCTGCGATGAATAGCTTTAACCTCTTTAATGTGGCATAATGAAATCGCTAAAGAGCCAACGCATCGTTATGACAGACGTTTAGGTATGCTTTTTGACTTTCCGCAGCTATGCTGTTCTTGTGACGGGCTGATGAGCTTGAATAGATATGAATGAATTTGAAACATGCTTAAGTGTAGACGTAAGCGATTTTGTCAAGCCTTCAGGTAACTTTATACTTATACATATATGTAAATCAACGTGGTAGGATTGAAGCTGATAGGTGCAGGTACATATGTTTATGTGAGAATCGGTTAACGGGTATTTAAAATAAAATTTATTAAAAGATCCATAAAAGAAATTCTGGGTAAAAAAAATTGTTGTTTCTCAACTGGACAAAGAACGAAAGATCGTCTGTGAGTCAGCTTGCAAAAAATGTAAAAATAAACACACTCATATAGCCAAAACTTTTCAAGAGTATGCAAATACACAAGAACTTATTGTTTATTCAAAACAAAGAATTCAAGTATCAAGAAAAAAAGGAAACAAAAATTACAAGATGCGCCAAAAACAAGCGACATGCTGCTTCAATTCCATTCACTTGAGAATTTATGAAATACACGATTGATTAATAGCTGGCTTATAGAAATTGTTTTTGTAGTTCATATTTTGAAAAAGCTCACAACACTAAAGTGGGTATACATATATTCAGAGCTGCCATATGAAAATAATTGAAAAAATATGATTTTTATTTATAGAATATAGCAGCTGAACGCAGCCGGAAGCCCTTGCAGCTAGAGCTTCTTTGTACTGTAGGCCTTGTTTCCTTCACTAATTAAAAAAAAAAAAAACATTTCGCTCTCTGAATATTCGATGAAGTGCTAAATCTTAGTGAAATAAGCGTAGTCTGGCATCACTAGTTGCTGCCCTAACTTATTTATTTGTTTAGCGTTTTTGTTAGCTTTGATCTTTGTTGATTTATCTTTGATTTTGCATGCTTTTGTTTGACTTCTTTGTGTTTTTTTTTTTTTTTGTAAAATATTGCGCTTGTGACAAAAGAGAGATATGATGTCATTTTGTGCTTGAGCTTTCTCATAAGATGGCAACGGAAAACTAGTAGAAATTTACGGTAGTTTTTATAGTAAAATAAACAACTTATCAATTCTAATTTGGAATAAAAAAATAAACAAATACACAGTTACGGTCCAAAAATTAGACCTGAACCTATTAAGAAAGAAGTGCAATTAATAGGCTTTAAATGTTTGGCGATAACCGAACTTCTATTTAGGCTCTCAGAAATTGTTTGCCTTAGTTTGGAAACGTGCACTCTACCTTTATTTTTTCAAATCTCAAAAATTGGTTACAATTGGTATTACTAAAATTTCAAAACTAAAAACACCGAAACCATGTCTTTGTTTAACGACAAATTTGCTGAGGCTTTTTCACAGCATTCATATAAAGGCTGTCTTTAAAATTTTTTTATCATCTTTTTATTATTTTATTTTTAGTTTTGGCGATTCCTATCGGAAATTTGAAGTTTAAATATGGTACTGTCACGGTTCCTTTAACTAAATGCTAAGTTTCAACTTCCTCGATTACCATGAAGTTAGTCAAAAGTCGATCGAAAAGTTCCCAACTTCAAAATAGTTTTCGAAATACCTCGATCCAAGCGCCACCTACCGGAATTGTTTTGATGAGGGATTGCATTGTCATCGGGTTGTGATATATGTGTCAAGTTTCAAGTCTCTAACTAACCTGGAAGTTACTAAAAATTGATCGCAAAATTCCAGGAGTCTTTTAATTTTTTTTTTTTGAAAGATTTGTAATTATCTCGACCAGTGCGATATCTGGCGGAATTTCTTGCAGAACAGTTTGTATTGTCTTCGATTGTTCATATGTATGCAAATTTTCAATAATCTAGCTTACCGGGAAGTTCCTCAAATATGCGTCCCAAATTTTCAATTTTTAAAGTAATTTACCGTATTTCTTGATCCATGCGCCACCTAGCGGATACTTTTTTCGTTCACATTGCATTGTCACGGAGCTCCGAACTATGTTCCAAGTATGTTTCTTAAGTCTTTCGTTTGAAACATACTTTCGAGATCGTTTCTTAAGTCTTTGGTATGAATGGTATTTTCAAGAAGATGAAGTCTATTATATGCAATTAAAAAATTGCAATTAGCTTGAAAACCCTTTTCGTCGTTTATTTTAACTCCGATAGATGAGTTATAGCAAAGTAAAAGTGTTGTTGCTAAAAAAAATTTTATTACCAAATGCACATCACTATTCACAAGAGCTCGTAGCAGGGTGTGTGCGTACTAAACTATGCAAATATTGGCAAATCACACTATATGAGCATATTTTGGAACTACTATTTACCCATCGCATTCAAGTGTTAAAAATAAAAGAAAAAAGATTAATTAACATTCAATTTCACGTAATTATTTGGCTATTGTATCCTATCGCATTTAAGTATTGTTGCTATCCATTATACAACATTAAAATTGTTAAAGAAAATAAACAATAACCACATTAATACTAAACGTACGCATGCGCAAACAAATCTGCATCAACTCACTTTCATTAACTACAATTTTCACTTATGCCTTTAAAAGTTTGCTTGTAGGTGCTTTCAATTATGTTGCGCGCCTTTTAGGTGCGTTGCTTACCAATTTCAATTACAAATATAACCGAACGCATACAATTAACGCCAAAAGTTGAAACGTAGACAAATAAAAAAATTCAATTATACATGAAATGGAAACTGCACGTAATAGAAAAGCTGTCGAAGAGTACAAACAAGCTACAGCAGCTGATGGGCGCGCACCACAAATAAAGTTAAAAGTGTTAAATAGTTAATATTTAGCCTAAATGGAATGTGCGCGTGCGCAAATATTTTTTTATTTAGTTTTTGTGCCAACTATTTAAAAATATTTTCTTCCTTGTCTACAATTTTGAATATTTGCTTTTTTAGCTAACATTTTTGTGCACACGTTGGCTTATTTTTTTGAGTGTTTACATGTTAATGTGCATTTGTTTATTAGGCTGCCTTACTTTCCATAGAGGGGCATTTTTTTCTCGAATTTTACCATCAGACCAAGTAAATTTATTGGTTCCAACAGTTTCGTGGAAAGGCTTTTTAAAATCAAGTTCGTTTCTTTGATCTTTTGTTTGAATGTTGTGTTCCAAGTTTGCTTCCTAAGTCTTTTTTTGGAATGGTGTTCTAAATGTATTTCTTAAGTCTTTTGTTGAAATAGTGTTGCAAGTTCGTTTCCAAAGTCTTTTGTTGTAATGGGTTTCCAAGTTTTTTTCCTAAGTCTTTTGGTGGAATGGTGATCCAAGTAAGTTTGCTTCCTAAGTTTTTTTTGTAATGGTCTTCCAAGTTTGTTTCCTAAGTCTCTTGTTGGAATGGTGTTCCAAGTTCGTTTCCTATGTCATTTGTTGAAATAGTGTTGGATGCTATTTTCCTAAGTATTTGGTTGGAATAGTGTTTCAAGTTTGTTTCCCGTCTTTTGTTGTAATGGTATTCCAAGTCAGTTTCCTAAGTCTTTTGTTGCAATAGTGTTCCAAGTTCGTTTCCTAAGTCTTTCGTTAGAATAGTGTTTCAAGTTTGGTTCTTAAGTCTCTTGTTGAAATGGTGTTCCAAGTTCGTTTCCTATGTCTTTTGTTGGAATAATTTTCCAAGTTCGTTTCCTAAGTCTTTTGTTGGAATGGTGTTTCAAGTTATGTAATTTCCTAAATCTTTTGCATGAATGACACTTTTTGTGATAGGAAAATTTTAAAAATATTCCGATGAAGAAAAACAATTTTACGTCACCCTAATGCCACATATTTGTTGTATTCATTTTTTTTTTTTTGTTTGATTTTATGAGCACATACTTAAAGTTCGTAAGCGCTACAAACAATGTATTGAACATGCTGCTTCGACCACTTGTCTGTCTCGCTTATGCCCATAAGCTTTAAGTGAAAGTTGAATTTTACCTTTTAAGATTTTTCTTTGCCGACAGCTGATTTTTTTTTTTTTTGTTATTTTGGAGCATTAATGCAACGCTGCATTACAGCATAATTTTAAGACACACACACATGCACATCACAAACACATGTGTTAAATAGCTTGTCGCTGAACAAATTGTAAGAGCAATAGAGCCGGCGTCTAGGTGCGTGCAACAAAAAGCCATAGCAACAACAAGTAGCACAACATTTATATAGAAAAATTTAAACCGATTTTGTGCGTGTTTATGCAGCCCATCGCCTAACGCTTGCCGCTGCCTTAACGCGCTAAGCCAATAAGCGTGTGATTTAAGCATGACCAAGCATTTAGAAACCAATTTTTTTTTTTTCTAATATGATATGCACAAGAAATTGTTAATTTGATATCGAAACTTGTCGTGAGCTAAAGCTATGCGTATGTATGTATGTCGCTCGTATTGTGCTCACTTGAACATATTAATTTATGCTGCTCCATTCTCTGGTTTTTGAAAATCTCTCATTTTATTGATACATATTGATAATTTTTTGTACAATTTTTGGGTCAAGTGAATTAATTGATATATTAATATTGAGTTAAAAAAGTGCGTATAATTTGTTAATCAACTGTGCGCATATGTTTGCATAAATTATACTCAACACCGACTTCATAAAAAGACAAAATTTCATAAAAGTATGCGCTGGAAGGAAAGAAAAAAATATAAATCCAATCAAAAACTGATTCACGCACACATATATAGCTAACGTGTGCGGCATGAAACTGCCAAATAAACAGTTGAAAATGCCTGTTTGTTTGAAAAGTTTCATATCTACCCAGCCTAGCCAGCCATGCGGCCTAAACAGTAACAAGTTCGTGTCTTAAGTCTTTCGTATAAATGATATTTTATTACGCATATTTCTTTTATTGCTTTACATTTGACTTTTAAATGATTTTTATTGTAGTTTTATTTATACATATTTATAGTTTTGAACTAGTTTCTAAAGCAGAAAGTTGAAATTTTGTTTGTCAGTAAATGAAAGAAATTTGTTTTCGGAAATTTTCGAAATTTTCTTTATAAAATTTGGTATTTCATAAATAAGTAAATATAAGCTCAATTGAAGTGTAGAAAGTGAGCAACTGTTACTGTTATAGCAGAAATTCGATTTGAAGCTCGTTTTTCAAGACAAATTTTAAAAAATATTTTTGCAGTAAAAAATACATTTTCTTTATTTTTTTTTTGGTTATGATAAATAAGATAATTTATTGCTTCAAACAGTCTCGAAAAGAGGCTTTTTGAATCAAGTTATTTTCTTTGATCTTTCGTTTGAATTCTGTTTCTAAGTCTTTCTTTGGTATGGTGTTTGCAATAGTTGAGTTCGTTTCCTAGGCCTTTTGTTGAAATAGTGCTCCAAGTTCGTTTCCTAAGTCTTTTGTTGGTGTGGTGCCCCAAGTTCGTTTCCTAAGTCTTTTGTTGGCATGGTGCTCCAACTACGTTTTCTAAGTCCGAATAGTGTCGCATTGGCCAAGTTCGTCCATTTCTTCCTGTTCTTTTTTGGTGATAAAATATAATTCTTATAATTCTGTGTCCAGCACTGCCTTTCTTTGCGTACATAATAGTAAATGGAATAAATCAAAATTAATTTAAATTTAATATGCTTATATTCCAAAGTAAGGTTGTGCGTTATTATAGAAACTAAGACAACCCAAGCAAGTTTAAGAAATTTACATAACAAAAGAAATTAAAATTTACATCATGTTCTTCCCAAAATACATACTAAAATGCTATCTGGTTAGCTAAACATTAGACAAGTGAATCATGCAGAACGTGTTAAATTAAATGTTTTCCTTTTTGAATAAAAAAATAACTAATAAAATAAATTAATTCAGAAATATTTTTTAAAAAAATTCGTTAGGTTTTAAATTTTAGTTAACAATTGATTAAAAAATATGAAATAGTTAATTGAGCGAAATATTCCGGATAATATCTAGTTGTAGGCCACTGTATTTGCATACATACATATGTACATGTGAATATCTATTCTCTCATATAGGCACGTTTAGTTAACCCGTTTTAGAAAGTTAGAACAACAAATTAGTTTTTTTTTCGATTTGCCACAGCTTCAAAAAACTATTGTTCATTAAATCTTTAATGTTTCTTTGCTGATAGCTTAGACTTTTACACATACATAAAGAACAACTCATTCACGTTAGATATTTACGCTTTTTCACTGCTTATATTATCATACGTATACCTAATGAAGATTTAAGTAAAGATTTTTGTGGAGATAAATGGACTTTTAAACAGTTAACTGATATAGCATAGCTATGTGAGTTGTCGCGAATCTTAAAGGCAGCAGAAGAATGCGATATATACATAAATGGAAGAGCAAAACAGCTTTGGTAGAAATCAAATTTTATTTTACTACATTTTTATACATACATACATACATTCTGGCTAGTGATATGTGCTTATATACTCAAATGGGTAAATATGAATAAGTATGCCATTTAAAATTGATTTACGTGCACGTGAATTGGCACAGTATGCAGCACATGTCATAGTAATTTTTTTTTTAGATTTTTTTTTTGATATTAAATTAAAATACGTGAATAATGTTTTTGTCTAAGTGAATGAAGTAAAAAAGCAATAAAAATAAGCGAAATAAATTTGGAGAGCTTGAAGTTTTCTGCGCTTAAGCTTTGTTTAATGGCATAAAAGTATTTTATTTTGTTTTTTATTTTATGTTGGGCATAAATACCGAAATAGCTATGCGAAGAATTTAAAAAATATTTATTGATGAAAATTAAGTAAAGGAATTTAATTTGCAATAAACAAAAGAAAAAACATTTAAAAAATGTTAACTTTTTTCTATTGAATTTGATTTTCTGGAAAGCTTATTAGGCAATGGCGAATAACTATTAAAAGTAACAATAGCTCTTTCAGGACTCAGAGGCGTTTTCTTTGATCTTATGCTAAAGAAGATAGTGGAAGATCACAACTCACCAGCAGACAAAAGCAAAATAAACCAAAACACTACACAGAGAAAAATGAGCTGGTCATATCAACCAAAATATGGGGTTGATTCAAAATTTTGCCAACTTCAGGATAACTGTAAACATTGAGATCAGTTTGAGATACCGGAAAAAGCAGTATGTTTACTGCCTTTCCCTTTCTTGCATTTAAGTTCCATTTTCTATCAATAATACATAGAGTAGCTCATTGTATTATGAATAACACCCTCAAGCAATTTGCTTAGATTTTGTACTACACATTAAGTAGCTTCTCGCCACACACAAAAAATGTGTAGTTGTTGTTATTATATGTAATATTGAAGATGATGATTGCTAAGTTATCTCAGCTGCTTAATAAATATGATGATGTGACTAGATTGACATTGCTATTTAGTAAAGTTGTGTAACAACAACCACAACTATTTTTACTCGTTTAAATGCGCTGCGGTAGCTCTAGGCTGCATTTGTTGCTTAGTGATTTTTTTCTTACATTTTCTATACATTTTGTGTTGATTGCTATTATTATATGAATGAATGCGCTCTCTCATTGGCCTTGGGGTGCATCTTTAGTTTTTATTATTTTTTTTCTTATTTTGTAAAGCTTGGAATTTTTGCTTGTAGAACTCATCGCAGCTGTGCGCTTCGATTAGTTAATGGACATAGATTTGATCATCGTTAACTTGTTTTTTATTTTTTTTTTATTTATTAAAATATTTTTTTACATTAGATGGTGTAATGCAGTTTTAATTCATGTTATTATATATATACATTGTTTGTGCTATTGGTTGTTTTTATAAAGTGCGCATGAATGGAAAGATGGTTGTGCTTCAAATTATTTAGCCAAGAGTTTTTAAGAAAATGTGATATATTTTGATATCGCATCATGTCATATGATGTGATCCTAAACTTGTTAAATGTTTTTAAAGTATTCCATAACAGATAAAATAATCAAATTACAACAAATATATCACATGAAAAATGTCATGTGTGACATATCTTATAAAACATATCACATCAGAAATATATTTTAGTTATAATAAGTAAAGTATCGCATCAAAAATGTCTAATCTCAAATATTCTATCACAGATAACAACAAAAACTAGTATCAATAGAATCACAACAAAAATCTCCAAACATACGTAGTATATTGCGATATATCTTGATGTCGCATAATTTTTTTTGGATGTCATATGATATGATGTTGAACTTAGCGAATCTCTCTGATGTGAAGAAATTGGCTTAAAGTTGCTATTTTCCCAGCCAATTCGTTAGTCTGCGAATATCACAGTGAAAGGAAAAAAAATCAAACCAAATATATCACATCAAAAATATCACTTGAGACATATCTCATAAAAATATCACCTTAGATATATATTCTAAAGTATCAAATCTCAAGTAGGGCATCACAAAAGAAAAAAAAAACCCAATCAATAACACATCGAAAATATATGTTTTGATATCGCATGATTTTCTTTGATGTCATATGATGTGTTTTTTTAATAAAAAAATTTCACCAAGTAGCACTCGCAAAACATAACACATTAGAAATATATTGCTGTAAAAAATTAAGTACAAAAAGAAAAATATTTAATATCGATTTTTCTATCACAGTTGAATATGTATATCACTTCAAAAATATCACGTGTGACATATCTAATTAAACATGTCACATGATGAATGTTTTCTAAAGTAAAGTAACAGCAAAAATTTGAAATCGCAATAATATATCAATATCACTAAAAAGCAAATCGATGTATCACATCAAAAATTTGATTGCATCTAGTGATATATTTTGATATCGCGTGATTTTTTTTTATGTCATATGATGTGATAACAAGCTTTATTTAATATTTTTAAAGCAAAGAAAATCGATATATCACATCAAAAAGTTTCATAATACTGTGATATCGCATTATTTTATTTGATGTCATATGATGTGTTATTTAACTTTTAAATCAAAAAAATTTTCATCTCAAATATTCTACCAAATTAAAAAAAAACGCATCAAGAATATCACTTGTGACAAATCTCATAAAACATATCATATATTTTGATATCGCATGATTTTATTTGAGGTCATATGATGTGATCTTGAACTTATTAAATATTTCTAAAGTGAAGAAGTAAGTATAAAATATTTTTCTAAACGATTTGTTAGCTCAATTAATGTATGGTAAAAGACATGTCATTACAGTGCCATCAATCATCTAATAGATATTTATGGAAGACTTCAGCAGCAGCTGCATATTGATAAATCTATCAACATGCAGGAAGCATTGTCATGCATATTTTGCTTACATTAACAAGCCGTACGATCTATGACTTGAGTATTTTCACAATAAAATATAAATAAATTGTAAAAAAAGTGCGCAAGCATTTAATATTTATTTAGAAACAACAATGTTTATACCATTTAAAACACAAACAAAAAGTGACATTAATACTTGTATTGCGGTAGCATTTACTTTATTTATTTGTTTTTTTATTGAACTTTAACATTTTATAATTTATTTGCATTCCGGACAAATAGCTTTGAATATATTACTCAAGCCATTAGTGTAGAACCAACAATTTGTTCAAAGAGAGGAGGAGCCAATCAAGAAAAAAAAACCACAAAAATTAAAAAAAACATTCAATCTGTCAATAAGTCATTGCGAACGTCAGTCAATCAGCAACAACATTCACGCAATTAAGCTGCTTTGCGCAAAATCTTGTAAAAATATAGCAGCGAGTTCGTTGCTTAAGTCTTTTGTTGATATTCCACTAATGCGTTTTGGTGTATAACAAAAGAGTTCAAAGGCAGTTGACATTGATGTTTGTACAAAGGAAAGAGTTTGTAAGAAAATTTTGACATTTTAAGTGTTTACTGAAGTTTTGAATGAAGTTTTATTTTGAAAATACTGAAACTACACTAAAAATTAAAATTTTTTTTTCAAGTTTTACTTAGTTAATAGCGCATTTGCTAGCAATTATTTAATGACTTGCTTTAAAAGTTTTCGTAGGTTTGGCGCATTCCACATCGCAAAGGCGATATCTAAAAAATTCAAGTACATGATAAACACATATGTATGCAAGTCACTCACACAAATTAAATTGCTAGCTATAAAAGCGTAAACAGAAGATGTGCTAAGCATATAAACAAAACAAAATTTCAAGGTTAATTGATTGATCACATCATCAATATCCATTGGCGATGAATTAAACATTTTTTCCTTTAACAAACGAATCCAAAAAATCAAAACAAAACTGCACTTAAAATAGAAAACAGGCTAAACGAGTTGATTAATTAAAATTTTTGTTTTGCTTTTCACTGCTGATGAATTTTCATTAAAATAACTAGTTAAACCAAAGCAAAAGTGTGGAAGTATTCAGTTTGTTGTGAAATATCAGTTTAGTTAACTAATTAATCACTTTAGTCAATACTTAGCGCAAATAAATAATAATATAAATCAGAAACCAAAAAAAAAAAAAATTGAAAAACCTGACGCTAAATCTATCTAATTTGAAATAGTTGGTCAATTTATATCCATTAACATATCAAAGTAATAAGCAGCCTCAAAGTACTGATAAGCATTATTAAATTCAAGTAGTTAAAGATTTCAAATCACGCATATAATTTTTGGAAAATAGGTCTTTGATGTTATGATTTCTGTTTTTGATTGGTAAAGGGCTTGTCTAAACGCATGGAATGTGGTCAAATTAAACTTAGTTTAACTGAGGGCTCAATTTTTATATTTTTTCTATTTTATTTATTTTTTTGCTACAAGCGGAGCGTTATATAACTAAATATCTCCTGAAAACTCCGTGAATGAACAAATGAGAATAAAGTAAAAAAAAAATAAAAAAAAAACATAAACGAAAATAAAAAAAATAAAATAAAATTATGTAAAAAAAAAACTAAAAAAAAAATAAATGAACTAAAAAAGTGTTATAAAAAAAATAAATAAAAATAAAAAAATAGAAACAACAAAATAAAAAAAAAATCAAATACATATGTAAATAAAAAAAATAAAAATTAAATAAAAAATAAAATAAAAATTAAATAAAAAAATAAAATAAAATAAAAAAAATAAAATAAAATAAAAAATAAAATACAAAAAAAACAAAAAAAAAAATAAAAAAAAATAAAGAAATAAAATAAAATAAAATTGAAAAAAAAAAATTAAGAAAAACTGAATAAAGTAGAATTAAAAAAAATAAAATAAAATAAAATAAAAGTAAAATAAAAAAGAAATAAAGAAAAACAAAATTAAATAAAAAATAATGAAACAAAATAAAATAAAAAAGTAAAATAAAATAAAGTAAAAAAAAATTACATAATAAAATAAAATTCAATTAAATAAAGTAAAATTACATACAATAAAATAAATAAAATGAAAAAATTAAGAAAAAAAATAAAAGAAGTAAAAAATAAATAAAACAGTATAAGAAAAAATTAATAAAATAAAATAGAATAGAGAAAAAAATGAAAAAAAATGGTATAAAATAAAATAAAATAAATTAAATTAAATTAAAATTAAAAAAAATAAAATAAAATAAAATAAAATAAAACCAAATAAAATAAAAACAAAACCGCGTGTAGGTAGTACACGTGAAAGAAGTTAACTTCTTAAAGTCAGAAATAACGAAATATGAATAAGGTGTATTCGGTTTAGATTCACAATTTCTTACTTCCGGAATGTGGACCAGGGAACCGATCAATTCGAAAATATCTTATACATTGTGCGTTTTCCTTCAAATTCGGTACGTGGGTAGAATTATGCCTAAATTAACAGGGGTCAATACGAATGGGATATAGAGGAAGATGGGTATGGTAGAAGAAAAGAGGGGAATGAAGGAAAAAAGGGAGGGAGATACTGTGAAGGCGTGGAAAGATAGGAAGGAGAGTTGTAAAAGGGGTTGTAAATTGCGCTTAGGAGGCAACCCTAAGAGGAAACCCTGCGTGAAATTACCATATTTGGAATACGGCCGAAAATACCTTTCATTTGATACCCTTATTGGCATATCTAGCTCTATATTTAAAAAAAATTGGAACAGGTGGCAATCCTGTAAACCGCTCTAAGTGGCAACATCCATGTATATAATCCTAGAATTAATCAAATTGTCTATATGCAAAATTTTAACCAAATCGGTTAAGCAGTTCCTGAGATATGTATACGAAAAAATAAATAAATTGCGGTTAGGTGGCAACCCTAAGTGGCTAGCCTGCTTAAAATTATCTTATTTGGAATACGGTCGAAAATACCTTTCATTTGATACTCATATTGGTATATCTAGCTCTATATTTAAAAAAATTGGAATAGGTGGCAACCCTGTAAACCATAAGTGGCAACACCGATGAATTCTGCTTGGCCCAACTATTACAATTTGTGCAATGTTAGCTAGATCCTAGAATTTCACCTCCTATTTGATTTGCACAGCTAAACATCGTGGTGAAAATCCCCTACGCCTGAAAGTCTGCTATAATTTCTATTTACGTTGCATAATTTCCGTTGCATCATCAGCCATTTACTCAAATTTTACTCTCAATCAAAACTTCATATCGCCACCTAAGAAGTTAAAATAAAATAAAATAGAATAAAAAAAAAATAAATAAAAAAAGTAAAGAAAAAAAATAGAATAGAGAAAAAATAAAACAAAATAAGTAAAACAAAAAATAGAATAAAATCAAATCAAATAAAATAAAATAAAATAAAATAGAATAAAAAAAATTTAATAAAATAACAATAAAAAAGTATAATATAAAATAGACTAAAGTATAAAAATTTGTACTGAAAATTTTGTAGATGACAACACCTCTAAAGCATCAATGTTTTTTCTCTGAAAAAAAAAAAAAAAAAAATTAACCTACCTAATATAACATTAAAACGAAATTAAGCGTAACATTTCAGTTTGTGTAGCAGTCAAATTTCAGCATTAATATAAGTTAGTAGAAACACAAACGTAGGTTTACAGTCGGTGGGTATGAGAAAAGCGCGCAAACCAAAGATGAAGGTGATTTTTTCATTCATAAAATTTTGCAAATGATGCGATGCCGCGTTGAATTTGTTATTATTGTTGTTATTTGCACGGTGACGTAATCGTGAGCGACATAGTTGCAAGTATATAACACAAACACAAGCATTATTACAAGCAAACATATATAGCTACAGAGCGCACAATTAAGTAATTCATTGATTGTTTTAAGGTTTTTCATTAGGGTGACAAAAAAAAATTGTTTAAGGATAGTAGTGCAGTTGGAAGTTTATAAAACGCAACTTTCGTAGGTTTTACTAAACTCAATATTATTATTTTTTTTCATGTCCACAGTTTCTTATAAGCCTTCAAGTTTTTCTACTTTATTTTTTATCTACCCTAGTACGCTGAAATCTGTCTCTATTTTTAGTCTGTTTTATTCTCCTCATACCTCCAACTTCTAGTTGTTGCAATTTTTGGTTGAAAATATTTGTTTCGTTGTGTTTTAGCTTTAATTATTTTTGTTGTTGCAGTAGCCAATGCACTACATCGGCTTTTTATTCGTTTCGTTTAGTAGTTTTTCGCTTTTTAATTTTTTAATTTTAATTTGATTTTTTTTTGTTGTACTTAGAGTGTTGCAATTCTGCAATTTGAAAATAGATTTTTGTTGCTAAAGTTAGTAATTGATTAAATCTCGAAAGCAAATTGAAAAAGCAAAGGCCTCCAAAATACTAGACGGATACGAGGGCTGATCGTTTTTTCTTTGAAGTTGATTCTAATTTTTTTATTATATTTGCTTTATTTGATTAAAATGCCTATCGTAAAATGAATTTCTTTTTGAGTATTATGGTTAATGTCATTACATTACTATTAAAATCACGCTAACTGTCACTGTCACTATCACAGTTCCTTTGAACCTGTCACTTGTTATGACGATGATCACCATCATTGAATGCTTTTTTGACGCGATCACTTTCGCTGTTTCTGTCAAGTTTCATTCGACTTTGCTGCCAAGGTAACTTTCACTATCACTGTCACTCTTACGCTCACGAGTATTGTCACTATCACAGTCCCTTTAAATCTGTTACTGGTACGTCCAGAATCACTGTCGCTGGACATTTTTTGAACACTGCTACTGTCACTGTCGTGGTGTCATTTACTATCACTGTCACTGTGCCTAACCCTAACCCTTTTTTACTTTTTATTCTGAAAAAAATTAGAATCAAGCATACTAAAACTGTAATAAAATTGTATCCAAATGGGTCAATAGGCAACCGAAATAGTGGTTGAAATAACAAAGGATAAATAAAATGCGTTCAGGTGGCAACTCTAGTTGGCAACCCCGCTTGAAATTGTCATAAAAAAAAAAAATTCCTTTCATTTGATATGCATATTGGCATATCTTGCTCAATATTAAAAAAAAAAAATTAAAAAGGTGGCAACCCTGTAAACCGACCCTAGTGGCAACACCCATGTATATAATTTAAAAATGAATCAAATTGTCTATATGCCAAATTTTATCCAAATCGGTCAAGCAGTTCCAGAGATATACGAAAAAAGAAATAAATTGCGGTTAGCTGGCAACCCTAAGTGGCAACCCTGCCTGAAATTGTCATATTTGGAATACGGCCAAAAATACCTTTTATTTGATACTCTTATTGGCATATCTAGCTCTACATATACATATGTATTTAAAAAAAATTTGAATAGGTGGCAACCCTGTAAACGGCGCTAAGTGGCAAAACCCATGTACATATATAATCTTAGAATGAATGAAATTGCCTGTATGCCAAATTTTATCCAAATCGATAAAAAAAATCGAGAAAGGTGGCAACCCGGTAAACCGACCCTAGTGCCAACACCCATGTATATAATTTAAAAATGAATCAAATTGTCTATATGCCAAATTTTATCCAAATCGGTCAAGCAGTTCCCGAGATATACGAAAAAATAATTAAATTGCGGTTAGGTGGTAACCCTAAGTGGCAACCCTGCTTGAAATTATCTTATTCGGAATACGGTCGAAAATACCTTTCATTTGATACCCATATTGGCATATCTAGCTTTATATTAAAAAAAAAATTGGGATAGGTGGCAACCCTGTAAACCACCCTAAGTGGCAACACCCATGAATTCTGCTCGGCCTAACTATAGCAATTTGTGCAATGTTAGCTATATCCTAGAATTTCACCTCCTATATGATTTGCACAGCTTAACATCGTGGTGGAAATCGCCTATGCCTGAAAGTCTGCAAAATACGCCTAAAAGTCGGCTACAATTTCTATTTCCGTTGCATAATTTCCGTTGAATCTTCAGCCATTTTCTCAAATTTTACTCTCAATCAAATTTTCATATCGCCGCCTAAGAAGTTAACTTCAGAAAATCACTCACTGTCTCTCACCAAACCTATTCACAATGAAAATATGTTATTCATACGGAAATTGCCTAGTGCGACATGACGTCTGAAAAAAGGCAGTGGAAACTATTGCTAATTTTGGTTCTTTACTTAAATTAAATTAAATTTGACCTCGTTGAAATTATGTGTTGTGGTTTGGCTGCTTATAGTCAACGAGTCCATCTCCTATAGCTTAGAAATAAAGGCTTTGCATTTTTGTAATAACATAGGCAGTTAGCAATTTTCGCGCCTGCATTGACCATGATATCGGAATTGCTTCTCGTTTTCTATCGCCTTTCCATCCGTCGTAAAAAATATCCATGCACAATATCTTAAAAGTTTTTGCCGCATATGGTGCAGCTGCAAATCGCTTTACCATCCGTTTGTTTCACAGCTCAAACTTAAATTCGGCTCATATGGCGGTGAATTTGGTAGCGAGCAAAAAAAAAACAACTTAAAGAGTGGCAATGCTCGCCAAAGTGGCCAAGAACACCTTTAACTTGGCTTACAGACATGCAAGTGTCTCCTAAAGTGTTTACAGTGTGTTCAAAAAAAATTCATATTAAACTAAGTTTTATTTAAGAGCGTAAACGCTTAGGTCTTAGGCTCTGTATCAGTCTTTAAATCTGTCACGGCTAAGATTACTGTCACAGAGATGTTAACGGACATGGCTACGGTCACGGTTATTGTCACTAGAGATGAGCGCGTGCATGATTTTTACTGCACGGCACGACACGGTCAGGAAATAGACTTTCGAAAGTGGGCACTACCAAGCACGGAAAAAATTAATACTGTTAAGTTTCTTGATGAAAGTTTATCAGATTGATCCGTGGAAAATTTTCCACACTCGACTTTTTCGGATTTTTCCCTTCCCTACAAATCAACTCACTCTAATATATTTCAGAATTTTTTTCAGCACCGCTTTATCTAAGAACTTTATAGCTACAAATATATTGAACTTCTGTTCAGATAGACCGTTCGTCTTTTTTTTTTGGATTTCGAACTCAGCACGATCACGCACGAGCACGGCACGAATTCGCATTTTCGAACACGAGCCCATGGGCACACGATGCCCATCTCTAATTGTCACTTTCAAGTTCAAGATCTCTGCCACTGCCATGGTAGGTTGGTATTGAAAATGGGCGAAATCGGATGATAACCACGCCTCCTTTTTCGATATCGAAAATTTCGAAAATCACACAAATGTCAATCTCGGCAGCTGCAATGGCTAAAATGATATTATTTTATAGGTGAATCCCCCTGGTCATTCGCTTAAGATTTTTTCGTAGATTTTTTATAGTGGGCGTGGCACCGCCCACTTTCAAGGGGGACATTTTTGAAAATTTGACTGCTCGTAACTTTTAAAGTGATTACAATAGAACGAAATTTGGCACAAAGCATACTGGTATCGTTGGGAGTATGCCTGATGAAATTGGAAAACATTGGTCTCCAACCGCGCCCACTTTCGATATCGAAAATTCGAAAATCACATAAATTGACATAATTCGGTAAGATAAATAGCCAAGATAGTAAAAACTTATCGTAAATCTTCCTAGGGCCTATATCATTGTTATCCCGTACTGAAAATTACCGCTGGGTATTTAATGTTCGGTTCACCCGAACTTAGACTTCCTTACTTGTTAAAAGTGTTATCGATTTGTTTGATTATTCAAGAACCTGTTCCATGTTTGAATAAAGCGTGCCTTTTTTACTTCTTTAAAAACTCAACCCATTGAAGTTTTTTTCGAATTTCACTGATTTTTATGTTGCCTGAGAATTGTTATCGACTTTCATCGAAATTTGTACGATTTTTATCGATTATTATCGAAAAACGATTTTTGATTGATTATTTCTTAGAATCATATGAAGTTCTTCGTTTTCTGAAGTAATTTATCGGCTGTTCTCGATATAAGTATTTGTCGATAACTATCGCTACATGATTTTAAATCGATTAGTTTATATCGATTTTTATGTTGTTAAAATACATGCTTATTGCTTGTCTATTAAATTTGTCGGAATTAAATATATTAATTTTTATGTTGTTTAAAGATTTTTATCGACTTTAATCGTAGTGCAAATGAAATCTATCGATTTTTATCGACATACAATTTTTATCGATTTATTTTAGAATTTTGTTACATCTTCTGATTTCTGCAGCTATAAATCGAGTGTTATTGATACAAATTGTTATCGATAACTATCGATACATAATTTTTAAACGGATTTTACTTATATACTGTATCTGTATTGTGAATTGTATACAGTCTTGTGAGTCCCACTGTTTCACGAAACTAAGCATGCAACACCAAAACAATGTTTTGTTGGGCCAACTGCAGTTTTGGTTCACTTTGTTTTTAGTTATTTTATTTATGCACTTATTTTCTTGTTTGTTTGTTTACATTGTGTTGCATTGTTGTTCAAATAATTTTACCAATTGTGTTGCGCTAAAGTCTCCTTATGAGTATATGCAAGGGTATGTTTGGTATTGTTGTTGTTGATGTTGGTGTTGCAATTCCTCAACTGTTGCCATAAAATGTGAATGAATGCACGAGTGGTTTTTGGGCAAAAAATATAAAATAAAAAAAGAGCAATAACAGCAAATATTTCAGCAAATGAACAAGTGTGTACCATTTACTGTTGCTATTAGATACTTACATATA
>CAXKVI010000004.1:93738638-93744731 GCA_964058755.1 Campiglossa producta
ACTTATACTTATTATAGCCCAAAATCCGTTTATCAATCGATTGTATGGGAGCTATATTTAATATCGGTCCGATCTTGCTGATTCAGACAAATGATTCCTATATTAGAAAATGGTGGCCGCATACAAAATTTCAGCCAAATATCTCATAAACTGAGGGACTACTTTGCGTTCAAACAGACAGACGGACATGGCTAAATCAACTCATCTCGTCATCCTGATCATTTCGGTATACTTATTGATGGGTCCATCTCTTCTTCTTCTCATACTTACAAAGATCGGACCAAAGTTATAATACCATTTCGTCTTGATGAAAGGTATAATAAAAGCATGTGAAAAATGAGCAACGAAAACAATCACGTTAGCTAAACCATCATAGTTGTCAATCAGCATTATAAGCTGTTTACCGTCATTTGATAATCCGATTTCCGTTGCCGCCTTCAAAACCGCTACTCAATGACTTAATACAAATACTAAATGTAGGTACATATATACTAAATAGTAACAGAGCTATGACTGTTTTCTCAACCTGCTGTAGTAGCACAATTAAAAGCTTCACGCCATCTTACGCATGCAAGCGCTCATTCAACACAGCTCAATGGACTTTCACGCGCTCGTAAGCCACATAAGTGGCTTAGTAACCTTGCTCTGAAGCAAATGAACACAAAAAAAAAAAAAAAAAAAAACACAATCACGCGAAATGGAGACTTTATATAATTATAGAATGAAAACATCTTAATAAAGTAAACAAGTAACGTTAAAAGATTTAATATTGCTACTAAAAAAGACACAAATAAACAAGCAAGCATAAAAACAAATTAAAAAATGGTAAACAAGCAGAAAATATTTTGATTTTGCATGAAATCAATTGAATTTGGTGCTGCCATTGAAAAGGCAGCTTAAATTTCTAAACTTTACATAAAGCTTATAATCTGTCTGTATTTCTGCATTCTTATAAAATATGCATAAAAATGCAATGACATATACACACACACACACACACACTAAGATGCAGGTATATAATAAATGCTTTTAAAATTTTTTCAGTTTTGTTTGTTGTTAAGTCTTTAGTCTCACTTCGTTTTGTATTTGGATCAATGTCAATAGTCTGTTAGCAGTGACGCTCTCATATTGCAACAACAATTTTTATGCAACTCCAGCAGCGCTTGCTGTAATGACCTTATTGCTAATATGAATACAACATTCAAGAATAACGTCAACAAAGCTCAAAACTTGCTACAATCGCTGGCCTTTGCTTTGTTGCTTGGCTGTTGGCTGAGTAGCAGTCATATGAGCTGTGTACAGTCTGGCTAACATTTGATGCGCTGACTCAACAAATTACGGTTTCACGCCTAAACAAATGTAGTATAGTATGTATCTACAAGTGAATAGGCGTAAAGTTTTAATTGAAAAGTGTTGACAATGCGGTAGCGGTAAGCGTCACGGCCGTTTGTGCTATGGTGGTCACTTGGTATGTTGGATAGACCTAAAAAAACTATATCATTGTCAAGCAGTTTGTGGGATTTTTTTTGATGTTGTACAAACATGGTAGGCCTTGCGGTATGGAAGAAAAAAAAGAAAATACGAAAAAAAAAAAAAAAATAATAATAAAAAAAAAAATTAAATAGAACAAAATAAAGTAAAAAAATAAAAAAAATAAGAAAAAGAAAAAAAAAAAAAGAAAAAAAATAAAAAAAAAATAAAAAAAAAAATAAAAAAAAAATGAAATAAGCTAAAATGAAAAAAAATGAAATAAGCTAAAATGAAATAAAATAAAAAGTAAAACAAAATGTGAAACAAATTTATTTTTATATTCGGAACTATCTGGAGAACCGCTTGTCGGATTTCGATGAAATTTTGAAAAGGTGTTGCCACTTGGGGCGGTTAACAGGGTTGCCAACTATCTCAACTTTTGTTCAATATTGAGTAAAATGTGCCATGAAAGGTATTTTCGGTGGCTTACTAACTGATATATTTTCATATAGGGTTGCCACGTAGCACCATTATATTTGTATTTTTGTATATCTGTACTATCACGGGAACCATTTGACCGGTTTGGTTGGCTCTAAGACTTTGAAATTGGATGTACCCAATTGGGACGGCATACAGTGTTGCCATCTATCTCAATTTTTTTTAAGTATTGAGCAAGATATGCCAATATGGGTAATAAATAAAGGTTTTTTCGCCGACACACCAACTAAAATATTTTCAAGTAGGGTATTGTATTTGTATATTTTGGGGTGATTTTTGTATCATTTTGAGGACATTTTGGGGTAGTTTTGAGATCATTTTGTGGTCAGTTTGGATCATTTTCGGGTATTTTTTTTATCATTTGGGGTTATTTTCGGTTTATTTTGGGGTCATTTTGGTATTATCTTGAGGCCATTTTCGGATCATTTCGGAGTCATTTCGGGATCATTATGGGATCATTTTGGACCGCTTGACCGATTTCGATGAAATTTATCATAGAGATAGTATGCTTGATTTTAAATGTTTAAAATGTTGCCACCTGGGACGGCTTACAGGGTTGCCAATATGGTTACCAACCACGCTATATTTAAGATGAGTTGACAACTAGGGTTGCCTCCTAGCTGAATTTTTTTTTAACTCTTTGTACATTGACCGATTTGGATGAAATTTTGTATGCTTCAATTATTTTTACATCTTATTATTCTCTTCCCTATATTTAGTTATAGGAAAGGTTGAAATAGAGTTATAGCCATTGTCAGTCACTGCATGCCAGAATTTCCATGAACTTTTCAACATTATCTTTAGTCCCTTTTTGAACAAAAGACTTAAGAAACGAACTTGATATACGAAAAAACTCACAGCGGTGAATTATACATAAAAAACTGTTGAGATAACCTAACAAATGGCCTTTACTTTGCGCCACCTTTAGTGTATGATGATCTAAAACATCATTAATTATAGTTATTGCCGCTTAGTTATCTACGCAAGTTTATGCGCTTATTTTAACACGTGTTTGACTCACGATTTAGAATCATTACTTATCTTAATAATATTATAAATCTGAATGTAGCGATGTTTGGATGTTTGGATGTTTGGATGTTTGGATGTTTGGATGTTCACGATTTTCGTTCCTCAATCACGTGAGAATGGCAAGACGGATTTTCTTGAAATTTCACATCCAGACAGCTAATAGTCTGGAAGGAAGTATAGGCTATCGATATATTTCGATAAATTTATCGATAACTGAGTTATCGGTCAAAATGTGATTGCCAAAAAAACCTTAAAATTACCCTACAATATGGGTATCAAACGAAAGGGGAAGGCCCCAGGTTTCATTTGGACTTCGATATATTTCGATAAATTTATCGATAACTGAGTTATCGGTGAAAATGTGATTGCACAAAAACCCTAAAATTGCCCAACAATATGGGTATCAAACGAAAGGGCATGACACCAGGTTTCATTGGGACTTCGATATATTTCGATAAATTTATCGATAACTGAGTTATCGGTCAAAATGTGATTGCCAAAAAAACCTTAAAATTACCCTACAATATGGGTATCAAACGACAGGGGAAGGCCCCAGGTTTCATTTGGACTTCGATATATTTCGATAAATTTATCGATAACTGAGTTATCGGTGAAAATGTGATTGCACAAAAACCCTAAAATTGCCCTACAATATGGGTATCAAATGAAAGGGCATGACCCCAGTTCTCATTTGGACTTCGATATATTTCGATAAATTTATCGATAACTGAGTTATCGGTGAAAATGTGATTGCCCAAAAACCTTAAAATTGCCCTACAATATGGGTATCAAACGAAAGGGCATGGCCCCAAGTTTCATTTGGACTTCGATATATTTCGATAAATTTATCGATAACTGAGTTATCGGTGAAAATGTGATTGCCCAAAAACCCTAAAATTGCCCAACAATATGGGTATCAAACGAAAGGGCATGACACCAGGTTTCATTGGGACTTCGATATATTTCGATAAATTTATCGATAACTGAGTTATCGGTGAAGATGTGATTGCCCAAAAACTTTAAAATTGCAATACAATATGTGTAACAAACGAAAGGGCATGGGCCCAGGTTTCATTTGGACTTCGATATATTTCGATAAATTTATCGATAACTGAGTTATCGGTGAACATGTGATTGCCCAAAAACCTTAAAATTGCCCTACAATATGGGTATCAAACGAAAGGGGATGGCACCAGTTTTCATTTGGATTCAATATATTTCGATAAATTTATTGATAACTGAGTTATCGGTGAAAAATCCTTAAAATTTCCCAACAATATGTGTATCAAACGAAATGGGATGGACCCAGTTTTCATTTGGACTTCAATATATTTCGATAAATTTATCGATAATTGAGTTATCGGTGAAAACGAGATGGCTCAAAAGCCTTAAAATTGGCCAACAATATGGGTATCAAACGAAAAGGGATGGCCCCAGGTTTCATTTGGACTTCGATATATGTATTTCGATATATTTATCGATAACTGAGTTATCGGTCAAAACGTGATCGCCCAAAAACATCAAATTATTTAATCAATCTACCTTTCCCCATTGATGGGAATTTTGAAAATTTTAAATACCCTTGGCAAATGCTTCAGTATTCAATAATATTATATAAATATCAAAGTTTGAAGTTAAGATGAACTATTCGATAAATGCTTTCTGAGACATTTATATCCATACTTAAAGCCAAAGCAATATTTAACTTTAGAAACCTCACTTTCAATCGATTTCAAGGATATGTATATTAAATAAAATTTTTGAAACCCGTTTTTCAATACATACTATTTTTTCAAAACTCTAGGAACATAGACAAATAATTGATCTTCCAACAGTTTTTTATTTGACCAATCTAACTAACTTGGTGAACTTCGACGACCGAATTTTTACTTCAAATGTTGAAAGGGTACTTCGCAGGGGCGGACAAGGCCGCGGGTATATACTAGTCTGCTATATGGCAGGTGCTTATAAAACAAATAAAATGTTTTGAGCAATTTTTTTTATTTGCTAATAAAAAAAATACCTTGTATTTGCCGCTGATGTATGACATGCTTACTTCAACTAACTTTAGTATAGAAGTGCGAAAAATGTCATTTAGTTTGTATATATTTTTTTAAAATGAATTTATCAAAAAGGTATCGTTGTGTGTGTGTGCAATTGTTTACAAACTTATACATTTTTATATTTGTGTCGGTATTAAATGAATATTTATATTAGTGTATTTTATTCAACTCAGATTGACCGCTGCTACAGGAAACCGGTCAAACAACATTCTTCGCTTTGAAATGCTTTGTAATTTGTAGTACTTTTTTGTTGTAAACTTGCTCACATTTTTTATTTTATTTAGTTGTTTTGTATTTTGAATTAATTTTTAATTAATTCAACGTTCACTGTCACAGTATTACGAACTGATTGAACTCACAACACAAGGTAGCTGTACAAATTAGGATGTGTAGTAGTAGTGTTGCAAGTCTGTGTATGTACGTAAATTTATACTTGTACGAGTATGCTTAATAATAACAAAAAAATATAAAAAAAATTTGGCAGCTATTAAACTTCGAAAAGTTTTAGGCCGAGTTTGAAAGGTTAGTGCTCTAAATTTTTGTTAAGTAGCCTCTTCTTATTTGCAAAACGCTTCCCATCCGCAAATGTATACACATTTTTTAAAGCAATTTTGGAGTAAATTACTTTTATAGTAAATAATCTCATATTTTGTTTTTCACAAATGTTGGTAGCAACAATTTTTCATCAATCAAACTAATATTGTATAATATGTACTATACTAATTAAATGAGAATTTGATCAGATATTAAAAGCAATTTGATTGTGCTCATTTCCGTTTTGCTATTACCAGCGTCGTACAGTGGGATATTTTGTCGTTTTTCTTTGGCTAAAATTATATATCTATATAATATGGGATTGTCTAGGCACTTAAGCGCATATGATGTTTTGATGATACAACTGGGTATAAAAATTCCAATTTATTTAATTTAATATAATTTTAACTTAATTAATTAATTTCAATTTAATTTAATATAATTTTATTATATTTTATTATATTATATTTTATTCTATTATATTCTATTTAATTTAATT
>CAXKVI010000004.1:93744931-93919931 GCA_964058755.1 Campiglossa producta
CCAAAATTATCCCCTAAAATTACCCCAAAGTGATCCCAAAATGACCCCAAAATTAACCCAAAATGATCCAGAACTGACAAAATAAACCTTTGAATGATCTAAAAATTACCCCCAAATGACCCAAAATGTCCACAAAAAGACCCCAAAATGATCCTAAAATGACCCCAAAATGATCCCAAAATGACCCCAAAAACCATCCTAAAATTGCTCTAAAATGATCCTAAAATGACCCCAAAATCTAAAATATCATTTAATTGCTCTTATAAGCTTATTTGGTTTGTTTTTATCTGTCAAATGCTCAAGTCATCTCATTCATAAGAAATACTTTTGTCTCTTTTTCTTATTTTTCGTAGACAGTTTTTCGACTTATTGAACATTCGCACCTGAGCAGCAGGCGGCATTCAATAAAAGAAATCACTAAAAAAAAATCAAACACAAAAATACATATTTAAAACGCCTTCGGTTCACGTCTCAGTAATACTAGTTGTATGTGACCAATTAAGTAAATTTAGATTTTTCGATTTTGATTTTGAATTTATTACGCCTGCGACAGCGTCACTTTGTCGACCTTTTGTGTGTTTGTTTACTTGATTTTTTTTTTAACATTTTATCTCAATATCTATCGGTTTATTGCTCTTTGACCGTAACTTTATTTTTGCTTGTGATTTTCTACGCGTCGGCATTTATGTTATCCTCATTCTTCTATGTGACTGTGATTGTTTGATTAAATTTCAAGTACCTGAGCGAGCTTGCTATCAATTTTGAGCTAAACCGACCCCAAAAAGATCCTCAAATGTTCCCAAAAAGATCCGAAATTGAACCCAAAACGACCCAAAAATTATCCAAATATCACCCCAAAATTACCCTAAAACTATCCCGAAATGACCCAAAAATGATTTCAAAATGACCCCAAAATGATTCGAAAATTACCCCAAAATTATCCAAAAATTTTCCGAAAATGGCCCTAAAATAATCCCAAAATAATACTAAAAAAATCCAAAACGACCCCAAAATGACCTTAAATTGTTCCAAAATTATCCAAAATTGAACCCAAAATGATATTATCAAAATAGCCCCAAGAGTATCCTAAAGTGACCCCTAAATGATCCCAAAATGATCCTAAAATAATCCACATATGATCCCAAAAATATACAATACAAATACAATACGATAAAATTGTAAACCTGGGCGGCAACCCTAATTGAAAATATTTTAGTTGGGATGTCGGCGAAAATACCCAAAATGATACCCATATTGGCATATCTCGCTCCATAATTTGAGATAGGTGGCAACCCTGTACAGTGTACACCCCCCAAGTGACAAACTCCAAGTAGATAGTCTTAGAATCAATCATACTATCTCTATGCCAAATTTTTATTGCCAATCGGTCAAGCGGTTCACGAGATAGTAGCGGATATACAAATATACTGCGGTAAGGTGGCAACCCTACTTGAAAATATTTTAGTTTAGCATGTCACTGAAAATACCTTTCTTTGTTACCCATTTCTTGCTACAAAATTAAAAAAAATTGATATAGGTGGCAACCCTGTAAATCGGCCGAGCTATACAAATATACTTCGGTAAGGTGACAACCTTAGGTGGTAACCCTACTTGAAAATATTGTAGTTGGTATGTTGCCGAATATACCTTTCCTTTGATACCCATATTGGCATATCTTGCTACATAATTTAAAAAAATTGGAATAGGTGGTAACCCTGTAAACCCCTCAAGTGGCAACCCCCAAGGGGATAATCTTAGAATCAATAATACTATAATAATGCTACAAAATTAAAAAAAAATTTAGATAGGTGACAACCCTGTAAACCGCCCCAGGTGGCAACCTCCAAGTGGATAGTCTTATAGTACATTTACACCGCACCAAATTTGGCCCTTTTTCCCATACAAATCTCATTTTCCAATCCCCCTTCCTCTATATTAACTCACCACGCGAAATTCCTAAAAGCCATAAAATGCCCTTTCTAAACTCGTTACAAAAGAAATTCAAGTTTCTACCAAACAACAAAAATGAGGTACGAAACGTGAAAGTTTTCAAAAAAAACCAAACAATTCTTCAACTTTTGCTCCGCTTACATTTCCTTATTCACGCTTATCGTAACAAGCAATCAAGCGAGTATTAAAGGCAGCAATTAATTGATGGCGCTGCCCATTGCGTATACGCAACAGTTACTCGCTACACTCTGAGATAATATTTAGCGATATGCACAAATGTTTATGAGAGGACGCCCCTGGGACACGACTTCTTGTGTAGTGTGTGTGTGTGTGTGTGTGTTTAACACGGTATTTCACTGCTTTTCCTAAATTTTGCGCATTTAACCTATAATTTTAAAATTTTTTTTTTTTTTTTAATTTTTATGATTTTTTGTTACTTGGCATTTACGCAATTCGCAATTGAATTTTACATGCTTACGCCCCGCAGCCAAAACAAGTTGCAAGCTACAGCAGCAGCTGAACGAACAAACTGGCCAAGTGATCAGACCAACTCATCAGACAAGTTAACCAATCAGCCAACTAAATGACCAAACAAAAAAGGAAAAGCAAACCCAAGCTAGCCAGCTTTAAAAGGCCAAGTAATAACTAGTTAGTGGCTGCTGTTAGTGGCAGGTGAAAAAACTTTCACTTGCCTTAGCCGCCTCTTCAGCAGGCGATTACAAAATCGAAAAAATGCAACAGCAAAAAAAGAGTAGTAAAAATAAGCGAAAGAAAATTGAAAAATTTCACAGCTTACAGTAGAATTATGAAAAAATATTGTGTCAGTGGATAAAAAAAAAAATAATAAAACAACAAAAAAAAAAACAATTGAATAAATTGGTAAAAAAGTTGGCATGAGAAGTAGTATCAGAAAAGAAGGAAGTAAGGATGTCTTGGCTCGTGTCAACATTTTGTAACCCTTATTATTCTTTTTTTACTATTTTTTTTAATTAAGTTGTGATTTTATTTCATTTATTTCATTTTATTAAATTTTATTTTATCATTTTTCATTTTATAAATTTGTTTTTTTTATTCAATTTTTTCTTTTAATTTGTTTTATTTTTAAGTTTTATTTTATTTTTAATTTTTTTATTAATTTTTTTTTTACTTTTTTTATTTTTTTATTTTTTTAATTTGTTTTATTTTATTTAATTTTTTTATTTTGTTTATTTTTTTTTATATTTTACTAACTAGGACCCTGACCGCGAACTTTTCACTATTTGACCATTAGACCATATGCTTACTAAAATAAAAGATACAGCTATGATCAGAGCACTTTCCCACCAGCAAAAGCTTTTTAGTTTTTTTTTGGTTTATGTATTAGACCGAAATTTTGAGCGAATAAACAATAGAAAAAGAGATGTTGTGTTGATGCGCAAAAATCCAATAATCCCTGAAGGGAGAGTCCACGATAGAGCGATAGTGGCAACTCGAAAAGAAAAAAAATCTATGAAACAGGTGTTAGCAGCTCAGAACGCAAACACAAATGAACCACGCTGGTGAGCGTAAGCTTATTCGTTTTTTTTCGTTATGTAATAGAAGGAAATTTTGAGCGAATAAACAATAGAAAGAGAGATGTTGAGTGTATAACGAAGATATATATAAAAAGCTTAATACAACACAGACGCTGATAGGCAATACAGGGCGCTCTTCTCTTTTAAATGTATGTCTCATAACTCAAACATTCAAAAGAGAAAAGCGCCCTGTATTGCCTCTCAGCGTCTGTGTTGTATTAAGGTTCTCTTTCATCGCATTTGTAATACGAACATTTTTAAACAAAACTCATCAAAATCTGTTAGGTATTTACTTATTTAGGGAGATACGAAGAAATCCAACTTCATTTTATATAATAGGATTTTTTATTTTATTATATTAAATTTTATTTCATTTTCTAGATAGAACAAGTGAGCGTGGCTATAGTCTGATTTTACCCATTCTTATCCAGTATGTATCTTATAACAACTGGGTATAAAAAAGTTAAAATATTCACCATATTAAGGAAATAATTTGGGAAAACCGGCATTGCAGCATTAAGCATGGGAATACAGGTGCACAAGTACCTACTTGCATTGTACACACAGACACACACACACACACACGTGCACACAATAAATTTTGCATCATGCTGCATTGCAGTTTCAAATTTATTTATTAATTTTTTCATTTTTTACTTGCGCGTTTTGCATGGGTGCATTGCACTTGTGTGTAAGTGATGTGATGTAAAGAGAGTTGAGTACTGCGTAACTTAATTGACTTCGTTCATTACGTTTTTATTGCATCTTCAATAACGCATAACGGATTGATTTTTTGTGGCTTTTTCTTATCATGCGAAAATATTATTGCATTAGCTGTTTTGCTGCTTGAATGAATATCAAATTTTTTGATTTGGTGTTGCAATTGGGAAGTGTGAAATTAAATGATTTTTGAATTGTTGAAATAAAATAAAATAAAATAAAATAAATTAAAATGAAATAAAATAAAATAAAATAAAATGAAAAAAATAAAGTAAAAAAAAATAAAATAAAATAAAATAAAAAAAATAAAAAAAAAATAAAAAAAATAAAATAAAGTAAAATAAAATAAAGTAAAAAAATAAAGTAAAAAAAAAAATAAAATTAAAAAAATAAAAAAATAAAAGAATAACAAAAAAGAAAAATTTAACAAAATGCAAAAAATATAAAAAAATAACAAAAAAAATAAAATAAACAAAATAAAATTAAATTAAAATAAAAAAATAAAATAAGATAAATAAAAAAAAAAAAAATAAAATAAAATAAAATAAAATAAAAAAATAAAAAATAAAATAAAATAAAAGAAAAAAATAACAAAAATATAAAACTAAAATAAAATAAAATAAAATGAAATAAAATAAAATAAAATAAAATAAAATAAAATAAAATAAAATAAAATAAAATAAAATAAAATAAAATAAAATAAAATAAAATAAAATAAAATAAAATAAAATAAAATAAAATAAAATAAAATAAAATAAAATAAAATAAAATAAAATAAAATAAAATAAAATAAAATAAAATAAAATAAAATAAAATAAAATAAAATAAAATAAAATAAAATAAAATAAAATAAAATAAAATAAAATAAAATAAAATAAAATAAAAGAAAATAAAATAAAATAAAATAAAATAAAATAAAATAAAATAAAATAAAATAAAATAAAATAACAAAACAAATAAAATAAAACAAAATAAAATAAAACAAAATAAAATAAAACAAAATAAAATAAAATAATATAAAATAAGATAAAATAAAACAAAATAAAATAAAATAAAATATAATAAAAAAATACAATAAAGTAAAATATAATAAAAAATAAAATAAAATAAAATTTAATTAAAAAAAAAAAACAAACCAAAAATAAAATAAAATAAATTAAATTAATTAAATGCAATTAAATCGAATTAAATCAAACTTATTTAAACTAAAAAAAAAACAAAAGAAATAATATTATAAAAGTAAAAAAGTAATAAAAAAAATAAAAAGAGAAAAAATAATAATAAAAAATAGAAATAAAAACAACAAAAAAAAAAGAAAAGATAAAAAAAATAAAAAATAAAAGTTAAAAAAAATAACAAAAAAAAAGAAAAGATAAAAAAAAAAATTATAATAAAAAAAGATAAAAAAAAAAAATTAAAAAAAAAATAAAAAAATAAATGATAAAAAAAATAAAAATACATATAACAAAACTAAAGTAAATTGAATTGAATTTAAATAAATAAAATAAAACATGATAAAATAAAATAAACTAAGATAAAAATTGATAAAAGTAATAAAAAATAAATTAAATAAAATTAAGTTAAATTTGGCTAAATTAATACATATTGTGAACTTTGAAAATTTTTGTGGACTCTTGACCAGTCGAATAATTTTTAGCAAATTATTCTTTTGAGTTTTTTTTTGGCGATCGCAAGTTGAAAAAATATTTAAAAAATGCTACAAAGAAGACCAACTACCATGATTGCAATTTCGATCATGTTGAAGGATCTTGTCAAACCGCTTTGTATTGTAATGTATAAATAATAACATATTTACATATTACTGCCAACCGTGCTTGCAGTAAAGGAAAAACCAAATTCCATTCGAGCAAGTAATAAATCATAAACACTTACATATTAATTAAAACACTACAAACGTGACTTAAGTCTTGTGTAAACTAACAACGCTCTAACACAATTTACAACAATGCCATAAAAAAAACAAAACATAAATTTATTTTACAATATTGTTACCGTTTCCTCCTTCAAAACATACCCTAAGTTTTTCGCTATATTCGTTTCATTTTCGTTTCAATTTTGCATTCTCTCATTCCCACATTTTTTGCATTGTTTCTGCATCAGTTATTAATACAATTACGACTTGACTAATCTGAATTAAATAAATAGCGCACTGGGATAGTTCGAAATTCAAATGTGTGAATAGAGTGGGGATTGTTGAACACTAACAAAGTGAACATTGAAACTGATCTGTGAAAAAAAAGTAAGCCTGTTTGTAGACACGTAGCTAATGACAATGTGGTTTAGTAGGTCAGGTTTGAGGTGGACTTGTAACCGCACTTAATATTAGGTTATTTAGTGTAATTTGATCTGCACACGTTCATAGCGTTTATTGCTGAATGTTGTTTTTGCTTCCATTTAAAAGACACAACTTTGCTAACTATCACTCTCTAAATCTTTTATGGCCGAGCTACTTATTAAGATGTAGGAATTTAGTTTTATATGGAAGTGTTGTTGTTGTTTACATTATTTGTTGTCATTGTATGCTTCAAAGACCGGTTATTTTTTAATTACTTTTTTTTAAATATTTTTCACGCGCATGCTTGTAATTGGTTTTATAGGTATGTACTCGACGGCAACGGTCGTCCAGGGCTTCACATTGCCAGTTTACTGATTATATAAAGATATTTTGAGCCAACTTTTATTGCCATCACTGTAGGCAGTGTGAGCAGGATTTTGCAGATAGTAGCATACGCAAACGATTTAGCTATTGCATTCAGAGGAAAGTTCCCACAAACTCTGTGTCACCTGATGCAAGTAGCACTGCAAGAAGTTTCGTCATGGTCCTCTTGCTACGGACTTAGTATCAAGGCGAGAAAAGTGGAACTTGTCCTTCACACCAACCGGTTCAAAACACCACCGCTGGACCTAACAGAACTTAATGGCGTGAGCCTGAACTTGGCTGATAAAGCCAAATTCTTGGGAACAGTTCTGGACAGGAAGTTAAACTGGAAGAAAAATATTCTTCAACGCCAGAGGAAGGCGTGTGTTGCACTTTACACATGTAAAAGAGCCATTGGCAAAAAGTGGGGTTTCAGCCCCAAAATATGCAGATGGATTTACACTGCAATTATCCGACCTATCATGTTATATGGAGTTGTGGTGTGGTGGCCTGCGCTGAGCAAGGCCACAAACCTGAATCTGTTAGGTAAAGTCCACAGATCTGGCATGATCTGTATTAGCGGCGCGCTAAGAACAACGAAGCTCTCCAGGCCATTCTAGGCATTTTGCCACTCGATCTGAAAGCGTACCGGGCAGCAGCAGCAGCGGCTCTGCGCCTAAGGGAAATGTCTGACTGGGGCGCAAACACAACTGGATACTCCCTTTGAGCAGAGATCGGTGTGCGGCCACAACCACAAGTAGGGAGGAATGACAGAGGACGGATCGGTGTACCGCTACTAATGGCGACATTTCTTTTTACGCTGATGGCTCGAAGTTAGACGACAGAGTTGGAGGAGGGGTTTATTCAAGGGATCTGGAACTAGAGCTCTTCTTCAGACTACCTGATCATTACAGCGTTTTCCAGGCTGAAGTCTCAGCAATCTTGGATGCCGCGGCCTGGATAAGCAAACGCGTTATAGGCGAGGATATCGTTATTTTCAGCGACAGCCAAGCTGTCATCAAAGCTCTTAGCTCTTACTCGTTCAACTCTGAACTGACGCTCAGCTGTCGTCGATCTCTTCAAGAGATGGCCCAACAGAACCGCGTGAACCTTACATGAGTCCCAGGACACAGTGACGTTGAGGGAAACTGTACGACAGACGAACTTGCCTGGCAGGGTACGACCAAGCAGGTTCTTCGGGATAAAAATGCAATCTAAAAGATCTAGAGACATTCACGCCCTAAGAAGGAGAGAAATCTCCATATTACTAAGTGTTTTACCCGGGCACTGCCTGATTCGTACGCACGCAGAAAGGCTAGGTGTGTGCTACCGACGATTCTGTAGGAGTTGCAAAGACGATGAGGAGGAGGAAACGGTGGAGCACCTCATTTGCAACTGCCCGGCTTTAAGCGACGCGAGAACCCGCTTTTTGGGAGTTCCCTTCCTGGATAGCCTAAGTTAGATCGCGGAGCTGGACATAAAGGACTTGATGGCCTTCATAAAGTCATCTAAGTGGTTCGAGGTGAAGTAACGGTGTCGCCCTAGGAGTGTCAGTCCCAGGATTCTGCTATATGGAGAATTACAACAACTAAGGGATTCTCCATATGGCCGGGTCCCGGGACTGACTTTCCTAATATTGGTGGTCTCATAACGAGCCCTTCAAAACTGGCCTAAGTGTGCCTCTGAGGCAGCCACTTGAACCTAACCTAACCTTACTGGTCATCGAGCCAAGGATATTAGGCATTTCTAAACCGCAGCGCGTAACCATTACAAACACTGCTTAATATTCACTTAAATGTAAAATCCTCTTGTTTGCATAAATCATTCAATAATCCCGACGTAGTAGCTGCATTTGCTCACTCAACAAGTGTAGTTTGCAGCAAACATTTTTATGGGAAGCCTTTGCGGAAGTCATCGACATGCAGTTTTGCCACTTTCGGTCCGTCTGTCGTCGCGCCCCCTTCGCTATTGACCTCAACCGTTGTTGCTGTGGTACGAGTTGTAAACAAATCGCATTTAATATTATCCAACAGTATTGACACTTGCAATGAATCAGCGACAATGCGACTGCAGCAGAGGGGATTAAAAAAGGCAAAGCATAGTGTGGTGCTACATACATACCCATTAGGGTACCTTATTTTCAAACTCTGACCATGAAATAAGGAATTTTTGATGTACTTGAATTGCACAAAGAATTAGTCGATAAAAAACGGCACACTCTAATGTAAATATTTCATGGTTTATCACCTCAACGAAATTAATATGCAATAAAGTACTTGAGTTTATTATTTATAGCTGCAAATGAATTTTAGCTACGTCCGTATGATAGGCTTACCTATGCAGAGCCTGAAGTTCAAATGACAATGGCCATACCAAATCGGATTGACGAGTTTGAAGACAAATTGGAGGTATGAAATCAACAGGGCCTTGCTACAGCCTGCAGTAGGCTACGGGACATAAAATATTTCTTCGTTAAGCTATGCTTGTAGTAAGAGCCGACTAAAATCCACTACTGGAAGGTTCGGCGTGGTCAAACAAATCGCTCCTGCGGAAGACAGATTAGTAAACTCGACAAAAAACTGCAAATACTCCCTGCGGGTTAGGGGTTTAGAATATGCCCGAGGTAGGCATATCGGTCGTAAGAGGCGACTAATATGCACATGACGTACTAACTCGATGGTTTATCTACGGATATGATGCCTCCCACCTCTCATTACCCATCGTCTCCTTCCTAACGTATGAAGGGATGACATGACCTAGAAATTTCCAATGGTCATACCAAATCACTCCCAAGACAGTCGGGCAGTACTGCAAGGGAGCACCGGAGCGTACCGGGTTCATATCCGGCCAAGAACTGCAAATTTTCTGATTTTGATTTTTTCAATATTTTCCCAGCCCATCTAATAGTTTAATGTGAGTTTGGTTTAAAATATCACTTCGTGGTTTTGCAATTGCATGACAAGCAGTTTCCAACGAAAATATATATATTTTTGCTCATGCAAATACTTATATGCATACTGACATGTACAGCAATGTTTTTTTTATACCTTTCATGAACATGAAATGGTATTATAACTTTGGTCCGATGTTTGTAAGTATGAGAAGAAGAAGAGATAGACCCATCAATAAGTATACCGAAATGATCAGGATGACGAGATGGGTTGATTTAGCCATGTCCGTCTGTCCGTCTGTCTGTCTGTTTTAACGCAAACTAGTCTCTCAGTTTTTGAGATATTTGGCTGAAATTTTGTATGCGGCCACCATTTTCCAATATAGGAATCATTTGTCGGAACCAGCAATATCGGACCGATAAACAGATTTTGGGCTATAACTCCTGTAATTAAAGAGGTAGGAAGTGAAATTTTGTAAGTATTGCTATTTTTATATGTGAAATATCGATGTTGAAAATCATCGAGATGGGATAAATATTTCACATAGCCCCCATACAATCGATTGTTCCGATAAACGGATTTTGGTAGATAACTCCTGTAATTATATAGGTAGGAACGTGAAATTTCGTAGCTATTGCTATTTTAGAATGTGGAATGTCGATGTTAAAATTCAATGAGATCAATATAACACATCGCCCCTATATAATCGATAGTCCGATAATTTCGGTGTGTGTTTAAGTTAAATTCACACAGGCTGTAGTGAAATCAAACAGTGAAAACCGTGACGCTTATTCATGAAAGGTATTTAGCCTTCGGCATAGCCGAAGACAGCTTTCCTTACTTGTTTTTTTTTGCATTCATGTACATATGTATGTATGTATATGGTCTGCAAGGATGACTGACGCTCGTTTACAATCGCTCGTCGACAATTAGACAAAACATGTCAGTTTGTTGTTTGCTCATGAGCTCGTACAAAGTTGCTTAAGTAGGTACTTGTGTAAATACATTTTTGTCCGAATGCGCATAAATTATCTGCATACCAAAGTGTTTGTTAAATACTTTTTTTTTGTTCAACATTAAATTTCAATACAGAGTTTGCATTAGATGGGCGCCAAAATAAGAGCTAAGCACAAAATTATATCGCATTTTTTATTTATTTCAGTTTTGAACATAAAATTAAATTAAAAAGCGCAAAATAAAATAAAACAAAAAAAAAAAGAATGAAAAGAAAATATAAATTAAATAAAAAAATAATATTGGTACCAAAAGTTCTTGAAATTACCCCAGATTGATCCCGAAATGATCCCACAATTACCGCAAAATGATCCCTAAATTACCACAAAATGATCACAAAAATACCCCAAAATTACACAAAAAAAAACCTCAAACATTAACCGAAAATTATAAAAAATTACCCCAAAATGGTCCTCAAAATGATTTCGAAATTACATCAAAGTTATCCTAAAATTTCCCAAAAATTATCCCGAAATGACCCTCAAATGACAGCAAAAAAACCCCACTATAACAAATGATCCCTAAAATCACCTCAAAATTATCCCAAAATTACACAAAAATGATCGCGAAATTACTCCCAAAATGCCAGCAAAAACTACCCTAAAATGATCCCAAAACAAGTAAGGAAAGCTGCCTTCGGCACAGCCGAATAAACGTCACGATTTTCACTGTTCGATCTCCAGTACAGCCTGTGTGAATTTAACTTTAGCTCATACCGAAATTATCGGAACTATCGATTATATGGGGGCGGTGTGTTGTATTGGTCCAATCTCATTGATTTTTAACATCGACATTCCACATTCTAAAAGAGAAATACGTACAAAATTTCACGTTCATACCTGTTTAATTCAAGGAGTTATAGACCAAAATCCGTTTATCGGAACATTCGATTGTACAGCAGCTATGAGTAGTTTTGGTCCGATCTTGCTGGTTCCGACAAATGATTATTCTCATATAAAATAACGCCTCCGTACCAAATTTCATCGAGATATCTCTAAAATTGAGGGACTAGTTTGCGTACAACAGACGGACAGACGGGCATGGCTAAATGGAATCAGCTCATCGTCCTGATCATAACGGTATACTTATTAGTGGGTCTATCTCTTCTTCTTCTCATACTTACAAACATCGGGCCAAAGTTATAATACCATTTCATGTTCATGAGAGGTATAAATACCGCAAACTGGCCCCAAAAAAATAACAAAATTACACCAAAATGATCGCGAAATTACTCCCAAAATGACAGCAAAAAGCCCCCGATATGATTTAAAATTACCCCAAAATTACACCAAAATAATCCCTAAATTACCCCAAAATTACCCTAAAATGACCCCAAAATGGCGCCAAAATGATCCCAAAATTACACCTTAGTGATACCTAAATTAACCAAAAATGATCCCCAAAATGACAGCAAAAAACCCCAAAATTATCCCTAAAATTACCCCAAAATGATCCCAAAATTACCTCAAAATGATCGAAAGTGACTCCCAAAATGATCCCAAAATTACTCGAATATTTTCCCAAAATGATGCCAAAATTACCCCCCCAAACTATCCCAAAAATTACCCCAAAATGATACCAAAGTTACCCCAAAACTATCCCAAAATTACCCAAAAAAATTAAATTAAATAAAAAAAGGACGTTTGGCACTCGGGGACTGCCGCGGTAAAGCTATTGCATATCCCTTTTTATCAACTTATGCAATTATAATATTTATGAAAACTCAATGAGCATATTTATGACTTTAGAGCAGTACAGCCTTAACCTGTTAACAGTATAGCCTATACAGCTCCAATGTTATGTACAACGTCACACTGTTAGTAGTATAGCCCAAATGTAGGCAACGCTTACAGATCCAATATTAATGTAATGTAATGTACAGCTCCAATTTTATGTAATCGGTCTGCTGCTAACATTAGTACAACGTCATACGCCTAAATGTAGGCAACGCTTATATTTATTTTTGTCAAGTTATGTTGCTAACGCCGAACCTTTTAACATTGAAAAAAGTCCGTTACTACGAACTTTTTTAACATTAAAATTTTTTTCATTTTCCTCCCACCGCCAAGGCCTGCGATAAAATCTATGCAATAGCTTAAAAAGGAAAATAAAATTAAAATCAAGTATTGTAGTCAATCGGTTCTTGATAAATGTGCAAAACGTTCTCTAAAGGAGTTGGTTACTTTTCCGGCAAATGTTATTAAGATACCTATTCATAAGGTTACGAGTTATTTCGGAGCTCTTATTAATTTGTTATGAAAACCTGCAGATCAGCCAATTGGCATTCGATCTCGTTGCTCATGATTACAAATATGTGACTGTTGCCGGTGATCAAAGAGTGGTATGCAAGTAGAAAAAAAAAAACAAAACAAAAAAAAATTAAATGAAAACTCATAAATAATGTAAATCACAACAATTGAAATAAATAAAATGTCAATAACGTTTTTGATATCAAGTGATTTGCTGTCAAATTGACCATCCGGTAAAATAAAATATATGTTTTCGATTGCAATGCAGCGCTCAAATTACAAATGTTCACAGCATATGATTACATACTCGACAAGAGATTGACAATAATTATGCAGCTATTCAACGAAGAATGAATGGAATTGGTGGGTTTTAAAGTAATAGTGGGTTTGTGAAATAGAGAAATACTATGATTTAAAATCTTCAATCAATTATAGTTTGGAAAACTTAAAATTACGCTTCAATGGACATTAGAAATGACTGCTAATTATATATTGGGGTGTTTGGAGTTTATTTGGCTAACACGAAAAGTTAAACATACATAGATCTTCTTTCCGGTAGGTTAAGGGTTAAGACTTTCACCATTTTTTTATTTCATCAAAAACCTCGCACAGCAACGTCAAGGTCGTTCATTGGCCTGGTTTTTCAATTTTTCTTTGCGCTTACTAATAAGCTGTAGCAAATTTCACATTAAACACACAATTGCATTCAGTTCAAATTTGAGTTCAATAAATTAATTTATTAGTTTCTTATAATTGAATTAAATAATTAACGGAAAATCGCAATTAAAACTATTAAGTTTCTGCGTCTTCGCAGCGAAAGGAAAAGTGGCTCATTATGTATTTCGTTGCTATAGTGGTCACCGGACCACCGGCGTAAAAAAAAAATACATACGTACTTGAGTTTGGTAAATTTGGAGTTGACCCAAATAAATGTGCAGCTTATACACTGACGCTCGCATAAATAGTTTCTACATTTTGTGTACCTAAAATAGTGTTTTTATTAGGTTTACTTGTATGTTTGCTCGTTTCTTTGTTTCTTTGTTTGTTTGTTTGTTTTCTTGCTTGTATGTATGTGACTCTCTTTCGGTCTAAGCCCCAGTGGCCCAAAAACCGTAAAATGTCCCTAAAATATGGGTATCAAACGAAAGGTGAAGGCCCCAGGTCTCATTTGGACTTCGATATATTTCGATAAATTTATCGATAACTGAGTTACCGGTCAAAATGTGGTTTCCCGAAAACCTTAAAATTTTCCTACAATATGGGTATCAAACAAAAGGTGAAGGCCCCAGGTCTCATTTGGACTTCGATATATTTCGATAAATTTATCGATAACTGAGTTATCGCTCAAAATGTGGTTGCCCGAAAACCTTAAAATTTCCCTACAATATGGGTATCAAACGAAAGGTGAAGGCCCCAGGTCTCATTTGGACATCGACATATTTCGATAAATTTATCGATAACTGAGTTACCGGTCAAAATGTGGTTGCCCGAAAACCTTAAAATTTTCCTACAGTATGGGTATAAAACGAAAGGCGAAGGTGCCAGGTTTCATTTGGACATCGATATATTTCGATAAATTTATCGATAACTGAGTTATCGGTCAAAATGTGGTTGCCCGAAAACTTTAAAATTTCCCTACAATATGGGTATCAAACGAAAGGTGAAGGCCCCAGGTCTCATTTGGACTTCGATATATTTCGATAAATTTATCGATAACTGAGTTATCGGTCAAAATAGGATTGCCCAAAAACCTAAAAAATTCTCTTCATTTGGACTTCGATATATTTCGATAAATTTATCGATAACTGAGTTATCGGTCAAAATAGGATTGCCCAAAAACCTAAAAAATTCTCTTCATTTGGACTTCGATATATTTCGATACATTTATCGATAACTGAGTTATCGGTCAAAATGTGGTTGCCCGAAAACTTTAAAATTTCCCTACAATATGGGTATCAAACGAAAGGTGAAGGCCCCAGGTCTCATTTGGACTTCGATATATTTCGATAAATTTATCGATAACTGAGTTATCGGTCAAAATAGGATTGCCCAAAAACCTAAAAAAATCTCGTCATTTGGACTTCGATATATTTCGATAAATTTATCGATAACTGAGTTATCGGTCAAAATGTGGTTGCCCGAAAACCTTAAAAATTCCCTACAATATGGGTATCAAACAAAAGGTGAAGGCCACAGGTTTCATTTGGACATCGACATATTTCGATAAATTTAACGATAAATTATTGTCAAAATGGGAGGTCAAATACCTTAAAATTTCCTAACTAAAAAGTAAAAAATAAATATAGTTTAAAAAGCGAAAACCTGCGCTTTTAAAGAATATTGCACTAAAAAGGTAAAAATAATTTAAATAAACAACCAAGATTATGGAACAAAGCGGACCACGCTTTTTCCACAATACTACTACTATGAATGACTAACTGATTGAGTGACTGAGTGAATGATTGAATGACTGCTGAATTGTATATGGTTTGTTGCGGCGTCCATCAACGGCAGTAACAGCATAACTTTGGTACAAGAAAAACAACAAAAATATTAATTTCGTGTTTGATTTGATCACCATTGATGCCGCTGGCAAGCGATGAGAGGAACCAACTTGGATTTTTGTTGCACACAAAGAGGCTATCGCCAAAAACTGGCTGGCAGTAAGGGATGGCGTTGCTGCGAGAGATGGCCCTAAAACGGTACCAAAATTGCCCCAAAATGATCCCAAAATTACCCAAAAATTACACCAAAATTATCCCAAAATTATCCCGAAATGACCCCAAAATGATGCCAAAAATACGCTGATGTGATTCCAAAATGATGCCAAAATTACCCCTAAACAACCACAAAATGACCCTAAAATTATTACAAAAAGACTGTAAAATGATCTCAAAATTACCCCAAAATGATTCTAAAACTACTCCAAAAGGATCCCAAAATACCCCAAAATTATCAAAAAAAAGCCCCAAAATGATCCCAAAATTACCCCAAAATGATCTAAATTACCACAAAATTATCCCAAAATTACCCAGTAATGATGCCAAAATTACCCCAAAATAACACCAAAATTATCCCAAAATTAACTTAAAATAGTACCAAAACTACGCCAAAACGATTCCAAATTTACAAAAAAATTATCCCAAAATTACACAAAAATAACCCCAAAATGATTAAAAAATTACCCCAAAATGTTCCCAAAACTACCCCAAAACGATCCCAAAATTACAAAAAAAATTATCCCAAAATTACCCAAAAATTATCCCAAATTTACCCCAAACTGATCCCAAAATTACCCCAAAATGATTAAAAATTGCCCCAAAATGATCCCAAAATTACACCATAATGATCCTTAAATTACGCCAAAAATATCCCAAAACTATCCTAAAATTACCTCAAACTGATCCCAAATACGCCAAAAAATCCCAAAACTATCCTAAAATTACCTCAAACTGATCCCAAATATGCCAAAATTACCCTATATTGATCCCAAAATGATCCCAAATTACCCCAAAATGATCCTAAAACTACTCCAAAAGATCCCAAAATTATTCAAAAAAATACCTCAAAATGATCCCAAAATTACTCCAAAATGAACCCAAAATTACCCCATAATGATGCCAAAATTCCCCTAAAGTGATTCCAAAATGATCCCGAATTAGCTCAAAATTATTCCAAAATGACCCTAAAATGTTGCCAAAATTGCCCCAAAATGATCCCAAAATATCCCAAAATGATAAAAAAACCCAAAATTATCCCAAAATTACCACTCAAAAAATACAAAAAAAAAGTATTCAAATATGTAGGTATTCGAATTTTTTTAAACGAATATTTTTATCCGTTTATTCGAATTATTTCAAAATACCCTGTACACCTGTGCAACTTGTTTTAGCCATTGAAGGCTGCATACCGCAAGCCGCCGACTGCTTGGCATTGTTGATCATCCAACACACGTGCGCCATAGTTTGGCTAATAATGATGTTAATCATAATTAAGTTACCAATTGTAAATGATGACATCACAACTAATGATGCTGCACAAACGCATGGTATTTATTAAGTTGTTGTTGTGCTTTGTTTTTTTTTTTGTTATTGTAGTCTTTGCTGCAATTGTCTTATTAGCACATTGATGTTTCGCCTTCACTCTCGCCTTCAACAAGTCGCCTGAGGTTTTGACATACATACGTTACTCTTTGTTTTTGTTTGTGTATGGTTTATGTGCTGCATTTAAAGATGTGGCAGATGATGAATTGACTTGTGTGGCAAGTAGCAGCTTATATCTACATATGTATGTATGTTTGTAAAGCCCTGTTTTTCGCACTCAAGTCATATACGGTTAAATATGTTGAATGGAAAGTGGCACTCCTTTCGATTTTTCTTTGAATATGCTGCGATTTTTATGTTGTTGCGGTTTTTGTTTTTGTTTTTTTTTCTTTTTTTACCACAGCTGCTACATGCGCTGCTGGTTAACCGCGTATTTTATGAAAAACAAACATACATATGTACATGTGTAAACACTTTTATATGCCTAGTATATGAGTTCAATTAGCGCCTCAGATGGCCCGACGTCAAGTTACTACCAATTCAAACAACATTAAATCACACAAACACACACACACACACACACATGCATATAGTTTAATGTGTGTTAATATGTAACGGCCACTTGTCAGTGTGTCATGCGGTCATTGCGCAATATCGAATGGAGCGTGCGCGCCTGATCTGCTTTGATATACATTTATTTTGTATCTACAATCAACACACATACATACATACATACCTATGCAGTTTTGTATGTTTTGTTCATGTGTTTATTTAATTTTATGCTGCGGTTTTCTGTGCAATAGTTTCCAAATTTATGCGAATATTTTTACATTAATTATGTGGGCACTTAGATTGCGCAGACGCGACTTTTGTTTGTATGCATAAGCTCGTATGTTTGCTATTACATATTATTTAGTATGCAGTCATGCATTTTTGCGTTATGGAATTTTTTGTGTTAATTTATTAAGAAATCATTTTTTTAAATATTTTTCATTACAGAGGAGAAAAAACCAGTTTGCATAAAATAGCTGACCACACAGAATTCGTTCTGTTGAAAATGGTTTTTTGTTGAACCCATTTGCAAAATTCTTTATTCGAAAAAAATTAATTTTTTATGGAAGGTGCCACGTCCTCTTTTTACAAAACTCGAACTTTTTTGTGAGTGTGGTATTGATATCGTATATCTCCATACCCATCATCCGGAGGAACCACGTCTTTTTTACATAGCTCCCATATTTTTTGTGAGTATGGGGTATTGATGTTGTTCACCTTCGTAGCAATTTTAGTGGTACCAAATTTACCCCACATAGATTTATTCAGCCTAAAAAATGAAGCTTTTATTAGAGGTGCTCTGCTCTTTCGTGATAACTCCAACCTATTTCTCTGCGAATTGTATTGATGTCGTTTACATCCATACCAATTTTCAGGTCCCTGCCATTAAACTTTTGAAAGAAATCCGGCCTTAAATACACAGCTTTACTTACCAAAAGTTATCTCAAAATGACACTAAAATAGCCCCAAAAAGATCCCAAAATGACCCCAAAAAGGCCCTTAAAAGTTCCCAAAACGACCCAAAAATGATTCCAAAATGATCCCAAAATTACCCCAAAATTACCCTAAAATTATCCCAAAATGATCCAAAAATGATTCCAAAATGATTCCAAAATTATCCAATAAAAATCTCAAAATGAACCCAAAAAGGCGCTCAAATGTTCCCAAAATGATCCGAAATTAAATTCAAAATGACACAAAAATTATCCCAAAATGATACAAAGATGATTCAAAAATGATCCCAAAATGGCTCGAAAATAATCCGAAAATGGCCCCGAAATTGTCCCGAATTAATCCAAAACTTAACCAAAATGATATCCAAATAGCGCCAAAATTTTCCTAAAGTGACCCCTAAATGATCCTAATATAATCCAAAAATAATCCCAAAAATATGCAATACAAATACAATACAGTAAAATGGTAACCCTGGGCGGCAACCCTACCTGAAAATATTTTAGTTGGTCTGTCGGCGAAAATACCCATATTGGCATATCTCACTCCATAATTAAAAAAAAATGAGATAGGTGGCAACCCTGCACAACCCCAAGTGAAAACCCCCCAAGTGGATAGTCCTAGAAACAATCAAACTATCTATATGCCAAATTTCATCCAAATCGGTCAAGCTGTTCCCGAGATAGTACCGGATATACAAATATGCAAATATATTTCGGTAAGGTGACTACCCTACTTGAAAATACTTTAGTTTAGCGATTCTCCAGATAGTACCGGAGATACAAATATACTGCGGTAAGGTGGCAACCCTATTTGAAAATATTTTAGTTGGCATGTCGTTGAAAATACCTTTCATTTGATACCCATATTGGCATATCTTGCTAAAAAATTAAAAAAATTGAGATATGTGGCAACCCTGTAAACCGCCCCAGGTGGATAGTGTTAGAATTAATCATACTATCTATATTCAAAAGTGTATCCAAATCGGTCAAGCGGTTCCCGAGATAGTCCGGATATACAAATATACATATATAAAAGTTTACCTGGTTTAAAGTAATAAGATTAAGTAGGTATTGTGCCTTTTTTTCCCCATAACTCAATTTTTTTCGTTAGTATAGTTGTGATATGGTATATCTTCTTACACACTTTCAGGTCACAACCTTGAATCCTTTTAGAAATATTCAGCATGAAAATTTAAGTTTTTATATAAAGAATATTTGATGAAAGTTTGTGATACCCATATCGTAAAAACAGGGACGCATGTGGTCCACATTTGGTCAATATTTCGGAAACATCTAGGGTCATATGTGGTCCACGTTTAGGTCAAAATCTCGGACCCGGACTGGCATATAGTCCAAACACTTTCTAGGGTCGCAGCTGGTCCACATTTTGGTCGATATCTCGGAAACGAGTTCCTATATGGGACTAAGAGCCATCCTTTGCTAAAGCTCGTATCACCACCTTTCATATGATGTCCATATCGTACAAACATTTCCTAGGGTCACATTATGATAGATATTTGGAAAACGGGGTTCGACATGGGACTTAAAGCCACTCCCTGTTAAAACCAGCATCAACACCTTTCATTTGATACCCATATTGTCCAAACACTTTCTAGGGTCACACCTGATCCACATTTTTGTCAACATCTCGGAAACTGGTCCATACATTGGATTTGAAATTACCCTTAAAACTCTTATTAACACCTTTAATTTCATACTTACACTGTGATACGAGATTTTTCATGTATTCATATTTTTTTTTTATAATTTAGTTGTTGTTGTTATTGGTCATTCTTATCATGAACTTTGAAGATTTTGTGGACTTTGTGATCAGTCGAATAAATTTTATCAAATTATTGTTTTGAGTTTTTGGCTTCAAAATGCTATAACTACAAATAATACCAATTTGCAATTTCGACCTTGTTGAAGGGTCTATACATACATACTATTTAAGCGGTGTTTGGTGTAATGGTTACGCACTGCGGCTAGAAATTCCTAATCTCCTTCGTTCGATGACCAGTAAAGGTGATGAAAAATGTCTAACAATACTATACAAAGCGGTTTGGCAAGATCCTTCAGCAAGGTCGAAATTGCAATTATCGTAGTTGGTATTGTTTGTGTTTGTAGCATTTTCAACTTGTTTACGCCAAAAACTCAGAAGAATAATTTGATGAAAATTATTCGACTGGTCAAAAGTCCACAAAATTTTCCAAATTTTTTTTATTTAATTTTTATTAAAATTTTTTTCAATTAAATTAAATTTAATTTAATTTTTTTATTTTAATTTTGTTGGATTTTATTTTTTTATTCTATTTAATTTAATTTTTATTTGTTTTCTCCTAATTTTTTTATTTCATTTCATTTTATTTTACTCAAAAAACTTGAAAGTTACATCCAAACATGCAAGACATTCTATTAATTTTTTCCTTAGAAAAACTTAATCTAGATATCATGCAAGCATACAGACCATTACTTTCCACTTGCAACATGCGAAAAATAGTCGCAAATCTAGTCGTTAATAGTTGACCTTGTAAAGAATGCCAAATGCAATTAAAGAAATTACAGCAATCAACATGAATATTCGTGCAGCAAATACTATGCAAACAAAGGAAATCAAATCTTTAGAAAAAACTAAAATAATAACCGCGCATTTGAGCCACAATCTATTTTCCAGCCTCAGGTGTTACCATTCGCCACACCACAAACCGGTCAATTGATTGGTGCAAATGAATGTGAAAACAATAAAAGAAAAAAAAAAAAAAAAAATGCAATCTTTTATGGCGCAAATGCAAAATAGGTGGATGAAAAATGAGATCTGTATGTCAGCGCAAAGCTAAACTGAAGAATTTTTCTAGCAAAGCAATTTTTTTATGATTTGGCTCAAAATAATTCTGAGCTTGGACAAGTAAGTTAGGTCGGTCAATACAGATTTCTATTCAAAGCCTACTAATCATCCTTTGTAGTAAAGTCCAATAATAGATTGAGGTCGACTTTGATACAACCAAAGCACCACAGAGTAGGCGACATCAGAGTAGGTCGCCTCCCCGGTTTTTTTTTTGTATATCGACCCGGCCAATAGCAATACACTTGGGGTGACCCTGTCTGACATTTAGGCAGGGCTACACCTCGTTACAACAACAACAACCACAAACCCTTCTCTACTCTGAGTAGGGTTCTGTTATACATATCTTCGTACCTACCCATGAACCAAAGAGAGAAGTTTGTGCCAAACGCGATACCGTTAGAATGAATTTGCCTGCTTTGACAGAATCAGCTGATTGCTACGTCATAAGTTGCCACAGAATTGTCATCATACTCTACTTTTACCGTTGGTGTGATTTTAAAAAAACTGTGTTGTGGGGGCAACCATGGACGAATTTAAGATGGCCCACTGAGCAGCACAGTCATGACGTGACACGCTAACTGGGGAAGTCATGAGCCTGGTACCTACCTATCCTAAAAGATTAAGTTACTACGGAAGGAGCCCTGCACCCTTTTTTCTGATTTCCCTTTTTTTGAGGTTGTAGAGTTACCGCCTTTAAGTTTTTCCCGAAATCTCAGTTTCCTTCCATGAACATTTCTCGAGATATGCAGTTTCGAAACTTCAGTTTTCATGGGAGGTGCCACGCCCATTTTACTTTTATCTCACTTTTTCCTTGAGGTATTAGTGTTTAACCTCTTTAACTTCTTCCCGAGTTCTATTCTTCTTAAAAAAATACTTCCAAAGTTTTCTATGTACATACATTGAAAATTGGGTATGGGAAGTGCCACACCCTCTTTTCACTTACTCGCCGTTTTTATAAAGCTGTTAATTAATATCTTTTGATTTTTAAGCAAGTAGTATGAAAAACCAGATTTGCATTCGGTGTGCCACGCCCCCTTTCCTCTGTAGGCTTTCCTATGATGTTTTTGTTTTTTTTTCTGTTACTCGTGTAGTTGTTCGAGCTTTTTGGTTGCGTTTATGGCAAGATGCGTACCAGTTTTTCCTCTTAAATCAATAATCAATGAATACTTATTTGCTTTAAATGTTTGACGTACCTTGAAAAGGTCGTAAAAATGTCTAAATGACCTAAAATGTATGCACCTGGCTATGCGGGTTTTACAACAAATTTGTAACACCAAAAGATTTATAATTAACACACACACACACATTAACAGGTTAGTTCTTATACATATTTAAAGACTTATAAGTGATGTGCGGGTTTGCGCTTTTGAGTAATCGGTTCTGTTGAGCCTAGTCCTAAGGAGAGAATCGGTGGTGAGATTTAGACTCATCGAAGAGAAAATGTTAACCCCTGCTGGTTAGGGGTTTAGAATATGCCAGAGGTAGGCATACCGGTCGTAAGAGGCGACTAATATGCACATAGGTAATGACGTGCTAACTCGATGGTTTATCTACGGATATAATGCCTCTCACTTCTCATTACCCATCTTCTCCTTCCTTACAGATGGAGGGATGACATGACCTAGAAGGTTTCACTGGTCATGTCAAAACGCTCCCGCGACAGTCGGGAAGTACCGCAAGGGAGTACCGGAGCGTACAGGGTTCATATCCGGCCAAGGACTGCCAATTTCGACATCACTCCCCAAAACCTTCGGGGAGTGTTCTTGTCGTTAACAACAACAACAACAACAACAACAACAACAACAACAACAAGAGAAAATGTTAGTTTTGCAGTTCTTTCTTTAGATCACGGTCAGTATCGGTGATGATTCCATGCTGAATGACAGGGTGGGACAAGATCTCTGCGAATGTGATTTCCCTTTTCCAGGAGATTATTGTAATTTTATTTTATTTACTTATTTTTGTGATCATTTGGGATCATTTTGAGGTTATTTTGGGGTCATATTGGGATCAATTTCTGGTATTTTTGGCGCATATTGAATTAATTTTAGAGGCAATTCGGGGTCATATTGGGATCTTTTTTGTGACCATTTTGGTGTCAAATTGGGGTCATTTTGGTATAATTTTGGGGTCATATTAGGGTCAATTTAGAATCATTTTGGGTTCATATTATTATAACATAAGGGTTATTTGTGGATCATTTTGGGGCCAATTTAGGATCATTTTTGGGGTCAGCTTGTGGTAATTTGGGATAATTTTTTGGTCATATTGGGCTCATTGCGATATTTTTTGGGACCGTTTTGGGGTCAATTTCGGGTAATTTTGGATAAATTTGTCGTAATTATGCAATCATTTTTGGGTTATTTTGGGATCATTTTGGCGTCATATTAGGGTCAATTTAGGATCAGTTTTGGATCATATTGGAACAATTTAGGGGTCATTTTGAGGCCATATAGGGATCATTTTGGTATCAGCTTGCGGTAGTTTTGGGGTCAGCTTGGGATAATTTGAGGTAATTTTGGGGTCATATTGGGTTAATTTTGGGGATAATTTGAGGTAATTTTGGGATCATTTTCTGGTTATTTTAGGATAATTTTTAAGTCAATTCGGGATCATTTTGGGGTAATTTTGAGATAATTTTAGGGTCAACTTGGGATCATTTTCGAGTCATTTCGCATATTTTTCGCCCTTTCTGCGAATCTGCACATCAAACATCACGAGTAATTTTTTTTATTTAATTAACTTTATTTTTATTTTTTTCTCTCGTTTTTTATTTTATTTTAATTTTTTTATTTTTTTTCTCTCGTTTCTTTTATTTTATTTTAATTTTTTGAATTTTTTTCTATTTTTCATTCATTTTTTATTACATCACGAGTAACGTTTTTTATTTAATTAACTTTTTTATTTTTTTTTCTTTCGTTTCTTTTATTTTGTTGTAATTTTTTTAAATTTTTTTTGTATATTTTTTATTTTATTTTTTTTTTACTTTTTTTCAATTTAATGGCTAATGATATCTTGCGCCTATTACAAAACACTATTGGAACTTCCTAAAATCATTCTAAGGTTCTTGTACGACTAGCAAACAGCTCCTGAATAAACAACCTGTTTCTTCTGATCTGGTTCGCTAGTGGGTACCCTTCATCACTAACATACCTGTACACACGCACACACATATATCATGTTAAATTCTTTAGCTACACCACTCAACACCACAGCAAATTGAATTGGTAAGCGAGTAATAATTTTCATAAGCTATGGAGAACCACATTTTAGAACAGCTGCGGTCAAACGGTCCAGTTAAACTTAAATTATACTTTAGAAAAACATCTTACACTCGTACTCAGTAACATACAAACACACACATTTAATTATTCCTTATCTGAGAATTTTAACTGCCAGAACGTGTAAGGGGCGTTAGGTGATGTAAAAGATATTCTCGTAGTAGCATTGGCAATCGTCATTTGAATCTAACCTAACTGCAAGCTAAAAAAACGGGCTGAAAGCAGTACCTCAGTCTAGCTGAGATTTCAATATAGACGGGGACGCTTGAACGATCGGCTTTTGAGTGCACTGCTTGCCACGCTTGATTAATCAAACATGAAAAATGTTAAAACAGCCGTTGCTTGTTTGCTTGAGTGCTTTGGGTGCTGATTCTCGGTCGTTTGATAGTTTGGTTGTTTGCTTGCATTGGCCCCAACTTGACTGCACTCAAGTGAAGTAAGTGTGCGTATGAGGCTAGGTAGTTTTACAACTAGTGGGGAGAAAATTTGTAGTAAATGAATTGTAGTGAAGTGTAGTAAAAATCATAAATTCATCATAGTAGACTGTTTGAAGGATCTATTGAGTGTCATTTCAGTTTGTCTTATTTTAATTTATTTTATTCATTTAATTTCTTTATTTTTAGTTTGGTTTTTTTTTATTTTTTGTTTTATTTGTTTATATTTGGTTTTATTTTATTTTGTAAAAAATTTATATGAATTAAATCTTTTTTTTTTATTCTATTTAATTAAATTTTTTGTTTTCATTTAATTTTTTAATTTTAAATATTTAATTTAATTTTTTGTTTTTATTTAATTTTACCTTTCCTTAATTTTTTAATTCAATTTTTTTTATATTTTTTTTATTGTTATTTTTTTATTTTTATTTATCTCTTTTAAATTTTTTGTTTATTTTATTTTATTTTAATTTATATTATTTTATTTTTTTTATTTTTAATTTTTTTATTTTTTTATTTATTTATTTGTTTGTGTTTGTTACTTATTATTATATTTTTATTTAATATTTTTGGATTTTGTTATTTTTTTTTTATTTTTTGTTATATATATTTCTATCTTTTTTTCATTTTATTTTATTTTTCATTTTATTTTATTTTTTCATATTATTTTATTTTTCCATTTTATTTTATTTTTCCATTTTATTTTAGTTTTTTTTTTTTTATTGTTGAATTGTTTACTTGGTGTCTGTAAATGTTACTAAATTTTTCGAAAAACGTAGTTAATCTGCTACTATCTTTAAAATATTATAACACTGCTTTTATACACTGTTAGCTATCTATTTATGTTTTTTTGCAAGCAAATCCATCCAAGAACATTCTGAATTAGAACAAAAAATAAAAGTACTTATTTGTTGCAACTACCGTTAAAAAAAAAAAAACTAGAAAAAAGTAAGGAAAAGCTGCTTCACTTGAGCAATATTGCCATTTAGATATGTAGATTAGACTGTTCCAAAAAATCAAAGCTGTTTTATTAAAACGCATACCCCCACATTTTGACCATTATGCGTCAAAAACTAAAAGGTAAATCGGAACTTTTTTCTGTACCAGAAACTCGGGATATCCTCTAAAGGTTTTTTTCGCATTTCCAACAAAACGTAGAAATGTGGCTAAATATGTAAACAATAATTGAAAGATAGGCTAAATACAATTTTTTTTTAACTATCCTGCAAGGGCATGGAAGTAAAGTTCTTTAAAATTATTATTCTTCAATTTTTAAAAAACTCGATATGAGAGAAAGAAATTTAATTTACACTATAAGCATCAAATGAAAGGTGTTCATAAGGGCCTGAAAGTAGTGTAAGTTTTATTTTGATTATCCCGATCCGTTTTGGAGACATCAGCCAAAACAGGCATACAATTTACCTGAACTTTTGATACTTGTATAATTAAAAGTTACTCATACGCCGTGTTTACCTATAAAAAGTGTACTATATTTGCAAAATTTCAAGATATACACAATTATTTTTGCTAGAAAACATATTGTATATACACAAACCAATCTACTAGAATACTTTTGAAATTCGTATGCCCCTTTCGCGTGAATACGTATTTTCAATATACTTGCAAAGAATCCTGTTGTCCTTATAAAAATTCAAAGGTAAAGATTTGTTACAAGGTTCTTTATATATGAGCAAAATATTAAAATTATGTAATTTTGGAAGCCTTAATGGACTTTTTTAAAAACCCCTTTTCTGGATCGCAAAGTTTTCACCAGGTCTCAGCTCATTTAATGTTTTTAATCTTGAACGCTAATTTTTTTCTTTCCAGGCACAATACGCACTTCCATACTATCCGGCTCCAAGTTCAATGTCACATGGCACTTAGCGTATCCACATAAGGTAAGTACTTGTTTACATCGTCAACATGGCGCTTATTAATGTAGGATTGACACGGGAACGGACGACAAGAAGTGGACAGACCTATTAGTGTGGGATTGACGACAAGTGAACGGACAACAAGAAATGGACAGATCTACTAACGACCTAAGAGAAGCGGACAGACCTATTACTTGACGACAGATACATACACAATTTAACGAAAGCGTTACCTTTTTCTTACTTTTTATCGTATAGTTTAGTTTTAAATCAACCACCTATGTGAACACAACAACTTTAAAGAAACCTTAATAAATATATTTAATAAGTTCAAATGAACTTTTAATGTGTTCTAATTTCGGAGCCTACAATTTGGGGTCTCAACCGAGATGTGTTATTGAGCCAGTGAAGTGACTTATAAGTGCGAAAGTTGTTGTCCGCTAAAAAAGTACATTTAAATAAGTGTGTATCTACATACTTTATGTGTGAAGTGCGAAAGTTGTTCGCTAGAAAAATACATAAAAAAAAAAAAAAAAAAGTTGAAAATTAGTGCAAAAACCAAAAGTTTGGTTAAAGACCTGTGCATATATATGTACATGCAAATATCCTGCAAAAATCGAGAGGTGGTGCATCTTCCAGAAAAGTTTGGTTAGGAACATGTACATATATATGTACATGCAATCCAGTTCGTAGAAATTTCCGAAGCATCAAACTTTGAAATGAACGTTGCAATTCAAATTGCGTTGTGCTAAAAAATATTGCCCATATACATATGTATGTGCAAAAGAATACAATATAAAACACGAATATTCACACAGTATAAGCCGCACAGTTTTATATTGTAGTGAACGAGACAAAACGTCAATTAGTACACATATGCCGCACTGCAGTGTACGGAGACAGGTGTAGTTACAGCGAGAAGAGTTGCGAATTTGCAGCTGGTGTTACATACGTGCATGTATGTGTAGAGTTGTTGCGACAAAGGCAGTTGCAGCGAAAAGTGTTTGAAACTTTGAAGAAATAGTACACAGTGTTATCGTAGTGAAAGTCGAACAGCTTGCTACATAATAACAAAAGCAAACGAACGAAGTAAGTGTTTTCATATGTGTATGTGTGCGGCAACAAAGGAAGCTTGTTGCGCATTGTAAAATAAGAGCAGTGGACTCGAGAGGCAGTGTTTTTGTACGCATGTGCAAAGATAGTAGCAGAGCACAAGTCGTTATACTTAGTGCTGGTGAGAATGAGAAAACGATTGTAATCGTTGATGTATGAAACGAGTTGAAACAGTACAAATAGCAAATAATGCTAGATAAAGTGCCAGGATGAAGCAAAACACAAAATAGCACAAAGCAACTATAATACCCAAATCAAAGAGTAAAAGAGTCAAAGCGCTAAGCATTATCAGCGCATTCATTTCAAAAGTAAAGAATAAACTACATACAAAATGAATGCAAGTGTGAAGTAAGAATTGCATAAATCATCTTTAATTCATCAGAAAGAGACAACATCAATTCCATGAGAGCAACAAGTGGTACAAAGCATTAAAGGCGAAGGAAGCAGGAAAAGGCGAGTACGTATCTTATTTTATAAGTGAAATAGCGCTAATAAGAATTTCAAAACAAATAAAAAATATAGAGTAGAGTGAATAGAGTAGAGTCAGTCTAATAAGAATAAATCAATAAGAATAAATCAATAAGAATTTTAAAACAGATGAAATATAGGGTAGAGTAAATAGAGTAGAATCATTCTAATAAGAAATAAAAGCAAAACAGATTTGGCAAATGTTTATGACAAGAGGAAATCAGAATTTGAAGAAAATGTAAAGTAAACAAAACAGAGACTTGTACTAATGTTAAAAATACTTTTCAATTCACATTAAAAATAAATTGATCAATACAATTTTAAATTTTATTAAAGACCATTTATATGTTACATACAAGAAAATAACATTTGAATTTGAAATCATAACTTAGTGTTCTGAAAAAAAAATTTGTTTTTCTCGTTTCATAAGATTGATTCAAAAAGATTACTTATTAATTTTAATTACAATTTATTTTAACTTTCAATATTTTGACGAATTTTATATGCAAGCAAGAAGCTTTAAAATAGCTTGATAGTTTTCTCTTACATACATTCACACACAATTATAATAATTTTACGTAGCTTAGTGAAAAACATAAGTAACACCATGGACGCCCAGACTATTTTAAGCATGACTGTAGCAACATTGAAAGAGAAGCTGCAAGAGGCAAGACTAAGCGTACAAGGACGCAAAAGCGACCTTAGAGACAGACTTCTTAGACATCATGAGCTCTTACAAGACGAAGACCAAGAAACAGATGACGAATCCACATACGAGGAAGCTACAGAGCCGGTACCGCAGACCGTGGTGATGAGGCCTGCTTTTACACTAAAAGACATACAAGACAGCTTACCGTCGTTTACTGGAACCGACACCTTAGATGTACATGACTGGATAAGAGAGTTCGAAGACAATGCCATCACATTGGGTTGGAACGATCTTCAAAAATACGTATATGCTAAACAACTTTTGAAAGGAGCAGCCAAACTATTTTTGCGAAGTCAAGTCAGTGTTAAGGGTTGGGATTCGTTAAAAGCATCACTAATAGATGAGTTCGGTAAAAAGTTATCAATATTAGATATTCACCATATGCTACAAAATAGGCATAAAAGAAATAATGAATCGTTTAAAGAATATTTATATACACTTATGGAAATCGCTAAACCAGTTAAGATGGACGAGGTTAGTATAATAGGGTATTTCGTAGAGGGAATTCCTGACACCAGACCAAATAAAACTATTTTGTATCAGGCCCAAACTATTAAAGATTTAAAAGAAAACTTAAAAGTTTATGAAAAAGTATATGGTTCACGTCAGTCTTTCAACAAAGCGCAATCAGGACAAAGCACGTCAAAGAGTTCAATTTCACAAAGCAGTGAAAATGCTAAAAAATGTTTTAAATGTTCGTCAACGGCACATCTAGCAAAAGATTGCGCCAATAAAGATAAACAATATAAGTGTTTCAAGTGTGGTGTAGAAGGGCACCGAAGTTTTGAGTGCAAATCAGGTGCTAACGAGCAAGTGAAAAAAGAGAAAGGTGTAGTCAACTCTATGTTTAATGCGCCTTTGAGGCAGACAAGCGGTTTGATTTTTAAACAAATTCAGGTTGATGGTATCCTGGTTGATGCAATGGTTGACACAGGATCAGATTTAAGTTTACTGAGGTATGACATTTTGGGGAAAATGAAGTATCCACAGTTAAGTAACGACCAAAGGCGCTTGGTAGGTATCAAGGAGAGCGAACTTACCACGATAGGTAGCATAACAAGGCAAGTTAACGTCGATAATCTTAAAATAGATGTAACCTTTCACGTTACCAGAAGCAACGATTTGCGATACGAAGCTGTGCTAGGGAATGATATCCTTAAAAACGCAAATATCTCTGTTTCGGAGGGTAAGGCAACTTTCCAAGCAAAATATTTGAAAGTTGACAAACCGGATCAGATGAGCGTTGATAATACACATCAAATAGCAGCAATAGGTATAGAGAATAATAGTCTTTTAAGCGAGTTCTCAGCACTCTGCTTACAAAGCGAGTTGGATAGTTTTGAAAGCGAATCATTATTGAATCTTTCCCATCTGTCTGCGGACAAATGTAGAGCCGTCACAGACCTTGTTAAACAGTACGAGCCAAAACAAAACTCTCAATCGCCAGTGCAAATGAAAATTATAGTATCGGATGATAGACCAGTTTACCAAACTCCGCGCAGAGTTTCGTATGCTGATCAGCGTGTTATAGATGAGCAAGTTGAAATGTGGTTAAAAGAAGGCATAATTCAGACAAGCAGTTCTGAATACGCCTCGCCTGTAGTCCTCGTTTCAAAAAAAGATGGCACTAAACGTTTGTGCTGTGATTTCAGAAAACTGAATGAAAAAATAACGCGGGATAATTTTCCTATGCCACTCATTGATGACGTGTTAGAACGTCTACAAGCGGCTAAAGTTTTCTCAACTCTAGATTTAGCTAACGGGTTCTTTCACGTGCCAGTTGAACAAAATTCGAAGCATTACACATCCTTTGTAACTCACAGTGGTCAGTATGAGTTCAATTACGTACCATTTGGAATATCCAACTCTCCCGCCGTATTTTGCCGGTACATTTCAGCAGTTTTCCGCGAGTTAATTCAAGCAGGAGTTATTGTAATTTACATGGATGATATAATCATTCCAGCGCAAAATGAAGATGAGGGTTTGAATAAACTAAAAATAGTGTTAAAGCGCGCAGAGAGTTTCGGACTAAAGATTAAATGGCAAAAGTGTCAATTTTTGATGGAAAAAATACAATTTTTAGGATATATCATTGAAGAAGGATGTATCAAACCGTCACGCGATAAAATAAGGGCTGTTGAGTCGTTTCCAGTGCCACGAGATAAAAAATCACTCCAACGATTTTTAGGTCTCACGTCGTACTTCAGACGATTTATAGAGGGATATTCCCTTATCGCAAAGCCATTGAGTGATTTGCTTAGAAAGGATTCAAACTTTGAATTCAAAGAAGAACAGGTCAAAGCATTTCAGCAGCTCAAACTTGCACTCATTAAAGCGCCAGTTCTAAAGCTGTACAATCCAAGGGCTGAAACTGAGGTACACACAGACGCTAGCATGTATGGATACGGTGGTGTACTTCTGCAAAAAGATACAGAAGACCAACTTTTTCACCCCGTCCAATACATGAGCCGCAAAACTAGACCCGAAGAGCAAAAGTACCATTCGTACGAGCTCGAGGTTCTAGCGATAATAGAAGCACTGAAAAAATGGAGAATCTATGTAATTGGAAAAAAAATTAAAATTGTAACCGACTGTAATGCGTTCGCATTAACAATCAAAAAAAAAGAAGTGCCTTTAAGGGTAGCTAGATGGGCTATGTACCTTCAGGACTTCGATTATTCCATTGAGCATAGACCAGGAGTAAAAATGAGACATGTAGATGCCTTGAGTCGGATGGCATCAATGATGCTAGAAGACACTTTCACTCTTCGGTTAAAACAAGCGCAGCAAAACGACGAATGGGTAAAAGCAGTATCCAAGGTTTTAGAAAGTAGTACATACGAAGATTTTTATATGAAAAACGGTGTATTATACAAAGATACTGCAAAAGAATTAGTAGTGGTGCCACAGGGCATGGAAGACGAAATAATTCGTATGGCACATTGTCAAGGCCATTGGTCTACGAAGAAGACTCAGGATTATGTTGAAAAATCTTTTTTCATACCACAGGTCGGTCCGAAAGTAACGAAAATTATAAAAAACTGCGTTGAGTGTATTATTGGCGAAGCGAAGATGGGTAAAAAAGAGGGTTTACTTTGCCCTATAGATAAGGAGGACAAGCCTCTTGCAACATATCACATAGATCACTTAGGTCCAATGGAACTCACTCATAAAAAGTACAACCACCTGCTAGTAGTTGTAGATGCTTTTAGCAAGTTCGTCTGGTTATACCCCACTAAGGGTACAGAAACCGCATCTGTTATAGAAAGATTAGAGAAGCAATCTTCAATATTTGGCAACCCAAAGAGGATTATTTCGGACAGGGGATCGGCTTTTACGTCCAAAAATTTTGGTGACTATTGCATCAAAGAGGGCATACAACATCTCCTGATTGCAACCGGCGTTCCGCGTGGAAACGGCCAGGTTGAGCGAATAAACCGTATTGTAATACCATTACTTACTAAATTGTGCCACAATAATAAAGAAAACTGGTACAAACACGTTGATAGAGTGCAGCGTTTGTTGAACAACTCCCCTCCAAGGAGTACCAACGTTACCCCTTTTAGAGTTTTAACAGGGTTAAATATGCGTACTGCGGCTGACGTCGAACTTCGAGAGTTATTGGAAGATTCTCTAATTAAAGAATTAGATGAAGAGCGAGAAAGTGTTAGGAAGAAAGCCATAGATAACATATCTAAGATTCAAGAGGAAAATAAAAGAACGTATAACTCGAAGCGAAAACCAGAAAAAGAGTATAAAGTGGGGGATCTGGTAGCGATTAAAAGAACTCAGTACGGTCCAGGTCTTAAGCTTAAGGGGAAATTTTTAGGCCCATACTCTGTAACGAAAAGACTTCCACATGGACGATACTCTGTTGAAAAAGTAGGAGATCATGAAGGACCTAATAATACATTTACAGTCGCCGAATACATGAAAGCCTGGAACCCATCGTTCGGGTCGAACGACAAGTCAGAACGGCCGAATGTAGGATTGACACGGGAACGGACGACAAGAAGTGGACAGACCTATTAGTGTGGGATTGACGACAAGTGAACGGACAACAAGAAATGGACAGATCTACTAACGACCTAAGAGAAGCGGACAGACCTATTACTTGACGACAGATACATACACAATTTAACGAAAGCGTTACCTTTTTCTTACTTTTTATCGTATAGTTTAGTTTTAAATCAACCACCTATGTGAACACAACAACTTTAAAGAAACCTTAATAAATATATTTAATAAGTTCAAATGAACTTTTAATGTGTTCTAATTTCGGAGCCTACATTAATATGATGATAATGATTATAACTGTTAAAGGTACAAAGTTGATACGAATAAAAAAAAACGTATAACTTATTTATTAAATTTATTGATGAGATATGGGCAACTATACAACAAACATTATGATAACAAAAATAAAAGCAGCAGCTTTGGCAGTTACTGTATATTATAGGCCTAGCTGCTATATTTACCAAACTTTACTTGTCGGATATTTTGCTGCTGCTGCTGCACAACGTCACGATTTGTTATCATTATTGCCAATAGACGCTTATCAGCAACAAAAAAAAAAATACCCAGAAAATTAGTAATGAATCCATTAATCACTCGTTACGGCTATAAAACAAATTTTTATCGGATTTCTGATGATAATACACATTTATTTGATGCACTAACAGCTTATCATGGTAATTTATGATGTTAGATTTATTGTTAGCAAAATGGTTTTCCGCATTTCATAAGTGGGGAAAGTTTAACAGGGTGACCACCATAAATGAAAATAAAAAAAAATATTTATATTATTTTTATTTAATTTTAATTTTTTTTTATATTTTTTTTTTTTTCTTATTCTATTATGTTTATTTTATTTTTTTCCTTGTCTTATTATTATTGTTTTTTAAAATAATTTTTTTTTATTATATTTTATCTCATTTCATTTTATCTTATTTTATTTTACTTTGAACATTTTTGTGGACTTTTGACCATTCGAATTAATTTTTATTTCTTTTGAGTATTTGGACAAACCAAGTTGAAAAATGCTACAAACAATATAAACTACGATGATTGCATTTTCGACCTTGTTGAAGGATCTTCTCAAACCACTTTGTCTTGTATTGTTAGACATTTTTCATCGCCTTTACAGGCTCATCTCTCTATCGTAGTGGCTGGCTCGGAGTGAGGGTTTAATATATGATTTTATTAGTTTACTCAATTCAGGAAAGCATCTATGGAGGTATTTCTAGAGGAAAATTTCAAGAAGTAAGATTGCCACCCAACCGCTTTTATTTATTCCATCGTATTTCGTTCACTTGGGAACAGCTAAAATTATTTGAAGAAAATTTAGCTTTATTCTAAGAGTTTTTGCTTGGGTGTGGCCAATTGGGGCAGTTAACAGGGTTGCCAGCAATCTCATTTTCTTTAAATATTGAGGAAAATATTCCAATATGGGTATAAAAACATATATATTCTTGCCGAATATTTATTAAGCATCTAGAGTTGCCACCTATCTCAATTTTATTATTTATTCCATCGAATATCGACCACTAACTCGGTAATCTTTTGACCGATTTGGATGATTGATATTACCTATGCTTCATTTTAATAGTTTGTACTTAGGTGTTGCCACTTGGAGCGGTTAGCAGAGTTGCCACATATCTTTTTTTATATTAAGCAGGTTATGCCAATTTTGGTATTCAATGTAAGGCATTTTCTACTGTATGCTAAATAAGACATTTTAAGTTAGAGTTACCACCGAGAGGTGCCACCTAGCGGCATTTTTTTTATTTCATCGAATATCGACCACTATCTCGAGAACCTATAGAGCGATTTGTATGAAATATAGATAGCATGCTTCATTCTAATATTTTGTACTCAGGTGTTGCCACTTGGCTTCGTTCACAGCGTTGGCAACTAATTTTTTTATACTGAGCAGGTTATACCAATATGGATATCAAATAAAAAGCATTTTCGGCCAGCATACCAGCTAAGATATTTTTAATTAGAGTTGCCACCTATATAATTTACAAAAAATCTTTTCTGAAAAGTTGCCACAGAAAAGTTTAGTTCACCTAAATGAACGAACGAACGAACTAGTTCAATTAAAAGATTTATTTTACTAGTTCTTTAGTTCAAAAAGTTATCAAGGCTATGTAAAATTACGCTGCCTTAACACACCTATGCAAAACAAATTTTTTTTTTTTTTTTTAATTTTCAATTATTTATTATCTATTAGCTATACTTAACGTATAAACACAAAACATAAATATTAAAATTTGTATTTATTTACACTTTTTCTTGTTTCACTTAATCCTTTTTCCATCATCCCTGTAATGAGTACGTCAATCTATACCTGACATATAGATACGTTATTAGTCATAGCCAGTCGAATAAAATTAACAATTAACGCTCAGCGTTTTTCTTATGATGCTTTTTTGCAACAACTAATTAGTTAATAATTTAAAATTTAAATTTACCATAACATAAATTTAAATTAATCAGCTGTGTTCATAATATTATTGTTATTTAATTCATTTAAGCGTCTTTTCACTTTTGTTTTTTACCTCATTCAAGTATTTATTGCCATCTAATTAAATCTATGTCCTAACACAACCAAAATAGCCGCGATTAGAGTAGTCAATAGACTCGCCGTTGTAATTAGCGCTGCATCAGTCAATTCAGCTATATTACAGCCATTACCATCACAAATTTGACACGAATTCTCATCGTTGGTATCGCAAGTCAGTTGCGATTGACAGCCACGTTCAATATTTGGCGTAAATTTGGTAACACAACGATCATTGTTAGCATAAATGGGACAAACTTGTATGTGATTAGGATCCCGCGCACAGTTAGGATCGCTGCTAGAATTACAAATGTGACACGAGAGCCGATTGCTGGGGAAGATCTGGAAGAGAGAAGAAAATCGGAAGCGTAACAGATATATTCGTGTGGCGAAACGATCGTACTTAAAGTAGCTGTTCAATTTGATTTCAGTAGGGGAATGTAGCGTAAGGGCGACTTAGTTCAATATAATGATCAAACGAACTAGTTCTTTTTTCAATATTGAACTAGTTCACTGCATTCACATAGTTTAGTCGTGCACACGAAATTGGTTTAACATTTGAGTTGATTTGTAAATGTAAGAATACTTGAACGAAAACCAACGCGCTCTGAAATTTACCGTTCAACAAATTTGATTGATTAGAGGTGTGGTGAGTTGGTGAATTTCCTGTTTACTGACGTCGAGCTGTTTTCTGTGTTTTTGGCGTTATTCGAAAGGAATAATCGTCTGAAACGTTGCGATTAAGTTTGTTGTCAGCAATGGAATATACGCAGAGTTGAGCGATTTTTTTTTGAAACCGAACTAGTTCATTTCATTTACTACCCTTAGTTGTTCGGTCGTTCAATATCGATATTTATTTTAAATATATTTGTAAATACTAAAATATTGGAAACCAAAGATTAAAAATCCATTGTGGGGAACTCTATTACGAATTCACCGATGGATTAATTTTATTGAATAAAAGTGTGGTGATTTAGTGAATTACCTACATCGATTTATTTTCGACGTTAGAGTTGAGCGATTTCGTTAAATTTCTCACAAACTCGTCCGCTTTTGAAAGTGAACCATGTAATTCAATTAATTCACTACCCTAAGTCGTTCGGCCGTTCAATATCGAAATTTACTTTAAATCGATTTGTAAATGCTAGTAGAAAGTAGAAAAACCAGTCTGGGTAACTCGAATACGAATTCACCATTGAAATAACTTGATTGAACAAAAAGGTGGTGAGTTGGTGAGCTACCTACATCGATTTGTTTTCTATGTTTTCAGCTTTAAGGCTCTAGGCCAGGCCGTAGCTCATTTATTCATAAAAAAATCCTAATTATTTTTTTTTTTTAAACACAACTTACCTCATTATTACAATTATCACCTGTGCAAATTGCGCATTTGCCAGATGCCTCACAGGATTTCTGCTCACTATCGGCTAGTTTGCTCAAGCAGCCACGTTGAGTATGACCCGCTGAAGGAATACAAAAAAAGTTATTTAAATTAAAAACTTATTTTTGAATCACTCAGTTATAAACAAAAGACGAAGGGGGAATAACGATATAAATCAAAAACGAGGTTGCCATATCTAATAGTACGAGAACGCTGCGATTCGAAAATATATTCTTAGAGAGTTGCCAGCTGTTTAAAATATTTAGTACGGTCAAATTATTAAAAGAGTTCGAATATTGCTTTATGCAATAGTTAAAATATATATTTCTAGAAGACGTTGTCAACAGCTGGCCTATGAGCAAAATTAAGAGAGTGTTGCCACTTTTTCCCTAAATTCCAAAGATTGAAGAAAAGTTGAGTTGCCACTCGTTAAACGAAAAAAAAATATAATCAACAGAGTTGCCAACTATGAAAGGAGTAAAATACATTTGATTTTATAAAAGTCGATAATATTTTTTTTTAGACCTTAAATCTGCCGATATAATTATGAACACATTTTTAGGTGGGTTTTGCCATCTTCTTATTTGAATAAAATTTAAGGAGCCTTACCAGATTTTTGAAAAGTATCAATAAAACTGGGGAAAAATTGTTGCCAATTATTATTTTAGATGAGCCAATTTTAAAAAAAGGTCCAATTTCGAAAATTATTGCCATCTAATATTAAAAAAAAGTATGTATTTGGAAAATATTTGCATATAAAGTTGCCAGATCTTCAAAAACTGTTAACAGCTCAAACTTAATATTGCAGTTAGGGTTTTTGAAAGAAACAGTTTAACAAAGTTTTATAATGAAATTGTTTTCAAAAAAAGGTTACCACATGCTTACAGTAATAAATTATACGCTTAACATCAAAAAATTTTCAATAATAAATAACTTTCAACAAAAATTATTCAATTTGGTGTTGCCACCTGCTCAAAACTATAAAGTTTTTTAAAAAGTCTGGGGAAAATATGCATTTAGGATAAAATCATAGACTAGGGATAAAATCATAGACTTTAGTCACAAAAGATCCAAAAAAGCTGTAGCTGGAAAAATCGTCAAAAAAACGAGTTGCCAGAGTTTAAACATAGGTTTTTGGACAAAGAAGGAATGAAAACTAATGGATAATTTAAAAACAGAACAGCTTTACAAAGTTGCATTACGAAAATGCCTTTTAAAAAGGAGGTTGCCAACTGTCTACAAGGGATGATTCACTGTATAACGAATTATTGTTTGATATGTCTTTTCTGACAAGAGTTGCCAGCTGTTTGAATTCTACCAAAAATTATCCATTTGCAACTAATGTGAAACTAAAAATTATGCTTTGAAAACAAAAAAAACAAAAAATAAATAAAACTCTACGTACCTGCATCCACAAAGGTAACACATTCATTTTCCAACGGTGGACACATCTCGGTCACCACATACCCGAATGGATTTTGCACGCATGCCGAGTCAATCGCCGAATTACACGACAAACACCGACCGCCTGTTTTCGGCAATTCTTTCGGATCATTACAATTGTTACCACGGCAAGCGTAAAGTTTGCGCTGTGCGGCCCACTCCGCCAAATCGTTGCCATTCTGCGAGCTAGCGCAACCCATTACCTCAACATTGCCATTTTCATATTTGGCGAAACAGTAATCGTCCTTCGAGTAAGGCGAACAAAAGCGCGGCACAGACGTACTGCACGTGGTATCATTACAAACGTGGCAACTCAAACGATCTTTGGGATAACCAAAATCATTACAATCATCTGTATTACAGCTGGCGCATTGATTGCCTCCCTCATTGGCGCGACATATATAACGTTGATTCTCCTCCTTATCATCCAAACATGAACGTATTGTTTGCGTGCCCTTCAAAGCGACCATACACTCTTGCTTGCACTGACGTTTCGCAAATACACTATTCGCAGGATCAACAGTACAAGCGCCATCCTCATCGGATATGCAGTAATTACACTGCACATATTCGTCAATATTCCATGCATCGTTACACTCATTCGATTTACATTTGAAGCACAGGTGGGGGTGTTCACGACAATAGCGTTGTTCGTAATCTTCAACATCATCGGCACAACCACGTCGTTTTATTTCACCATCTGTGGTGAATACTGTAGCACAATCTTGTGTAATGCTACCGCTGCAATTATAGGCTGGACCCAGCGAGTACGCACAGTGTTCACCCTCGCAAGTGTGACAGCGTAGCGGAAGATCTTGCCACCACCCATAATACCCATCATCCTCATCCAATTGTGATAGATCGATGTCATTACAAGCTGTGCCAGAGCAGTCGCGACATGTTCTGCGGTCGTTCGTATCACAGAAGACTTCAGAGCTGCAACCACGTATTGTTTCATTGCCGCCATATGCTGTGCGACATTTTTCCTCAGCTGTAGCGTAAGGACATGGTAATAGACGCGATGGCTTGCTTGTACAATCCGCATCGTCGTCGCTGGAGCAAATGTAGCACTGTTGACGATCGGCCGGGAAGATCTGTTGGAAGTTGAAGAAAAAGAAATTATTAAGAAGAAACGCGGATTGACATACTCGGGAAAATAGGTGGAGCCTTCTGCAAAAATTGCTGGTCTATAATAGTAAACCTCCATCGTGGCTAGTTTCTTGTGAGCCTAATTTTTTTATTTTAAGACTACCAGACCGTACGAGACGTACCTTTCTTTCTAAACCAAGTGATTTCAGTCCTATCATCCATTCTTTATTTCTTCTCAAACTTTCTTGTGAAAAAAACCTGCTCGGGACAATATCAGAAGGACTTCCGACCTACCTTCAGATGTCACTTAATCTTGACATAGCCGATATCCTCGACAAAATTCTTCCGAAAACCATTCCCAGCAGATCTGAACTTTTTTTAGCTCCCGCTGTCAAAAGAACATTTCTCACGTCTTCCATCCTCTTTCGATATTCCGCAAAGTGATCGCATTCGAAGAAGCTATGGTGTATGTCGTCTATGCCTCCACAGTAGATGCAGCTTCGGGTTTTTAACCGTGCCACTTTCTGTAGCATTACTTACTGAGGTAACCGGCTCCAGTTAGAAACTGGATCAGTAGGTACAGAAAGGATCTTCTTTGTCTTTCCTTTCACCTCTAGGGGTACTTTTGGAAAGGTCCTCTTTGCACACCTAAGAGTACGGTCTCTTTTTGCGCCTTAGACTATTTTATTTAAAATTAAATTATACCAAATGTGATCAAAGAGACCATACCAACTGATCCCAGGTCCTCTTTGAAAAGATCTTCTTTGTCGGGAAGGAATTCTTTGTCCCACTAGGGGAATATTCTTTAGGGTTTCTTTGTACCCCTTAAAATAGGCTACACAAATTAAAATTGACTTGACCCAACTATACCCATAAGGGACTAGCTGGGATCAGTTGTACCAGAAAATCTTTTTCATCGAGAATGTCTTCTTTTTAACCCCAAGAGGTAGGTACTGTCGGAAAGATTATTTTTGTAGAGCTTAAAATATGAAAAACAAAATAAAATATCTTAACCCCTCATGCCCATGAGGGAATAGGTGGGACCAATTGTAGTCTACCCTAGCCGAAAGGCATTTACTGCGGGTGACTGTCTTTGAATAAATGTATGCGAACGATTTTTCGCAGCATGGGCATAGCAAGGAGACGCTTCTCTTCAGCAAATTTATCATCTGTTATTAGCTCAGAGGTCCCCATAAATAATGAAATTATAGCGTTTGTCTTTGTTTCGTCGCTCATTAGCCAGCAACGAGGCAACAACATAACCACTTTGAACTTAACCCCCGCCCCAAAATTTATTTCCGCTAAATCTCATTATATACATACCTCACGATTACAGCCATCTCCAATGCAGGTAGTACAATTCTTATTGTTACCTAAAACGCAGTTAACAAAATCAGTTGTTGGTAGATCAGCCAAACAGCCGCGTTTTGTAGAACCATCTGCGTAAAAAGAAACAAATTAAGCATACCACTTTCGCTGCCTACTTTAAAGGCTTTTCATTCGCATTCTACTCACCACTTGTGTCCAGCTTCGTGTAACAATCGGTGTACGGATACTGACTGCAAGTGCTAAATGAGCCCGTTTCAGCGGCATTTGTCGCACAGCTATAATCCTCGTTCGAGTTACACACAGCGCAAGTATGAGCAATCGGCAGAGCATCGAGCGTATTACAACCGACACCATCGCAGACGCGTATACGTTTCGTGCCAATGAGGTTCTCCAACAATTGATTATGGAACGAGCTGAGACAACCCATTTGTATAACGGTATTATCCGCATCGAATTGAGTGAAACATTGATCACCCGATTTATAGAGTGGACATATCTGTAATTGTGGCTCTTCACAATCATCATTCAAACATTGATAACAACTATGACGATCGGCGGGTATTTGCGCAGTGTTGCATTTATTGCCTATGCAACTCTGGCACTTGCCATCCTTGCCGTTTGCGCATGTCAGCTGATCTTTAGCTTCCTTATCGTCCAGACATGTGCGCATGAGTTCATAAGCAGGATCAATGCCACCATCTGATGGATAAAGAACAGTCATGCAAGCACCTTGACAGGCGCGAGTTTTATGCGTCGAACTTGTTGCATCCCAAATACACGTTTGATCCTTATTCGTATCACAATAAATGCAAGTGTTGTATTGTGAGAGAGAGGTAGCATTATTACAGTTTTTCGATTTGCAGCTGGGACATTTGGTCCAATCTTCGTTGCAATGTTCAAGAAATTCGTCATAAACAATATCGCTACAACCGCGTCTTACAACTTGTTTGTTGTCATCAAACACTGTCATACAATCTTGTTCGTTATTATTCGTGCACGTAAACGACTCAACGTTCGAGCTAGCGCAAGCAGCACCACTGCATGAGAGACAGCTCAGTGGGAGATCTTGCCATTTGCCGTAATTAGTATCTTGCTTGCGCTCTAAATTGACCGTATTACACGCCTCACCCTCGCACTGCTCGCACGTTTTCGTTTGCGTTGCATCACAGCGGATGCTCGAACTACAACCACGCCATGTCGTATCGTTGATGTATGCGGTAACACAGCTATCATTTTTAGCATAAACCGGACAAAGCCCAACCGCTTCTGGTTTGTAGGCGCATCTGGGATCTGTCGCCGAATCGCAAATGTGACACGAGATACGATCTTCAGGATATAAATCTTCATTACAATAATCACCCTTACACGCGTGACACGTATTCGATGTGCCATTCCAACAGCTAACAAACTCATCATCATACAAGCTAGATAAGCAACCGCGTTCGGTGTATCCACTAGGCAAAACGCGCGTATAACATTCGGTGTAGGGTGTGCGCGCACATCTAGTATACGACGTTAGCTCCGACGGACTTATAGCACAATTAATGTCTGTTCGTGAGTTACAAAGACGGCAAGTTTGCGTTTCGGGTATCGAATCGTAGGTATTACAGTTTTCGCCATCGCAGAAATATAGTCGCTTTTGGGAGATCTCGTACTTCGCCTGTTCATTACTAAACTCACTGCGACAACCCATGGCCGTAACGCTACGCTCTTCATCGAACTGTATGTAACATTGATCAACGGGCCGATAGTTGACACATGTTGTCGGCTGCGGATCTTGACAATCACCATTCACGCACGCCAAACAGCTGAATCGCTGGGCGGGTATCACTTGCGTATTACATTTGTCGCTCGCACAAACTTCACAATGCTCCAATTCGCCGGATTGGCAAGCTACACGCTCATCCAAATCCATATCGTCGAAGCAAGAGCGCGTGAGCCCATACGCTGGGTTCCACTCATCATATTTCGGATACAATGCTGTCATACAATATTTATTACATTTACGAGTCTTACGCACCTCACCCACAGCCAGCACACAATTACCCATCTTGTCGCTCTCATCACAAAACAAACAATCAATATAGTCGGTGAGTTGTGTCGCATTATTACAACCATTCGAGTTACAACGCGGACAGTTACCCGGACTCTGCTCACACAAATCGTAATAGGCATCTTCGAGCGCATCGCTACAACCGCGTTGTATGACCGAACCAGCCGCATTGAAGATGGTCATACAACTTTGATACAAATTACCGGTACACGCACGATAGTTACTAGCTCCCGCACAATCCTCCTCACCCTCACATCTGAGACATGTAATCGGTACGTCTTGCCATCTGCCCGGTCTTCCTTGACTTAGTATACGATCCAAATTGATGGTATTGCAGCCGGTTGTGTTGCATGTGCGGCAAGTAGAGTTATCACTTGATTCGTCGCATTGGAAGTTTGAGGCGCAGCCACGTGTTGTCACACCATCTTTGTAATTGGTTACGCAACTATCGGATTCGCTGTAAATCGGACAAACTTTATTGCTAATTGGTGCGCTGGCGCAGAATTCGTTGTCTTCTGAGTTGCACTGTTGGCATTTCCAGCGATCGGCAGGGAATACGTCATACGAATTGCATTTATCATCTGCGCAAGTTTGGCAGAGCTCATCGTTACCCATCAGGCAGCCATAGAAAGTGTCTGGTTCCAAGGTGGCGAGACAACCTCGCGTTGTGTGGCCATCTGTGGGAGGAAGAAAAAAAAGTAGAATATGAGTTGGTACAAGGTAAAAAAAATGTCTTTCGCTTATCTTCGTACGGAATGTCAGTTATGTATCATGAATAGTTTCAGCGATATGTTCTATAAAAAAGCCCCATTTTCTGTTATCGCCCATTTTTCTGGAGTTGTGCGATGTTAGCTATATCTTTGTACCGAATTTAAGTCGTGTATGACCCTATCATAGTTATCGATCATTAATCGTTAAGTTATCAGTTTCTTATCTGGGTTTTGGTTCCTTTTAAATTCGTTTTTTAGTGTCGTATTGTGTTTCTTAATTTTTTTTTCATTTTAACATTTTTATCGATTACTGACCATCTCTAACGATTCCTGAGCATGTTATCGATTACTAATCGTTAAGTTATGAGTTTTCGTTAAGTCTTATGTCGTTTAGTTTGTCTTAATTTTTGTTTTCTAATTCACTGTATCACCGTCATCGATTATTCATCGTTAATATAGCAGTTTATTATCTTTTGTATAGATTCGTTTCATTAATTTTTTGTCCTTTCGTTTATCTTCATATTTGATATTTATTTCATTTAATTATCGTTATCGATTATTAATTATTAAGTTGTCGTTGTGTTATTAAAAACAAGCAACAATTATTTCGTTTATTGTCGTTTCGTGTGTCTGAATTTTTTTTTCATTGTTCTTAGTCATCGTTATCGATTGTTAGTCAAAGTTTTTTTTATCGATTTTTATTCTTTTGTTTTCATTTCACCATCGTCCTACTCGTATTGTCGCCACGTCATTATGTTGTTCTCGTTAAATAATCGTTTATTATCGTTTTTCCATTACTTTATCCTGCTATTTTTTTTCGTTATCGTAACGTCTTCGTTCGTTATATATTCGTCATGTTATCGTTCTGCTTTTGTTTTACTATCGTTTGTTCTTCTTTTGGCATCGTTGTTATATCGTTATCGTAACGTTTTCGTCTCGCCATAGATGCACCTCCGTTATATCATCGCAATGCTATCGTTTCATTATTCATATTCTAAATTTTCCTTTCATCATCGCTAAGTCTTCGTTGATTTATCGTAGTGGCGGTTCGATGCCCGACAAAAGTAACATCAAAAATTATTTAGAAAAAGAACTTTATCATTACGCTTTCGCCTTGCTATCGTTTCTATACGGCCTCACTAGCATCTTGTTATCACTTGTTTATCGTTGCGTTATCGCCTCAATACTTCACCTCCCTTATATTGTAGCATGTAATCGTTTCATTTCGCGTTTCTAACTTTTTGTTTTACTGTCGATGAGTCTTAGTGTATTTATCGATTATCATCTCAGTAACGTTATGGTTACGCTTTCGCGTGGTTAATGTTTCGTGACATGGTTAACGCTTCGTCATCGTATCATTTCTGTCTCGTCATCATATCTCTAACATTTCATCAAACTTACCTTCTTTCACGCGCGTATAACAATCGGTATAAGGTAGCGATACGCACCGTTCCACCTCTGTCACCAGATTTGGGCTGATAGCGCAATATGGATCTATTTTGGAATCACACACAGCACACACTTTGGGCATCGCTATTGTCTCCGGACCATTGCACGCCTCACCCTCGCAGAATTTGAATTTCTTTTGTTTAATTAAAAGCTCGACAACATCTTCCTCAAACTCGCTACGACAACCCATACCCTTTATAGAGTTTTCAGCATCGAAGCTTATATAACATTGATCGATCTTCTTGTACGCGCTACACTCTTTTATTTCATAGTCAGCGCATTCTTCATCCGCACAATGATAACACTTGTGTCTATTCTCCGGTATTGTCTCAAAATTGCACAAGTCGCCATCACATGCCGTACAAAATTCATGCTCACCCGCCAAACACTCCTCACGATCATCCAACTCCAAATCATCCAAACATGTACGCGCCAGCTCATAAGCAGGACTTGGTGCGCTACTACGTGGATATAATGCTACAGCACAATAGCCTTGACACTTGCGTGTCTTAGCACCGGGACCCACGCCTTCAAAGCCCACACCACAATTGGGATTCTCTGCCGCATCACAACGATAACAATCGATATATTGGTCCAAGCTTGTAGCATTGTTACAACCACTCGATTTACAACCCAAACATTTGCCCGGATACTCATCGCAGTACGATTCATATGTGGACTCGACCTCATCGCTACAACCACGTCGTTCGACGCGATCGTTGCTGCCGAAAACAGTTTGACACGTTTGTAAATTATTCGATTGACATTTGCGTAATTTTCCATTCGAGTTGGCGCATTCGTCGCCTTCGCAATCATAGCAATTCAAGGGTAGATCTTGCCATTTACCAGGAGCACCGATATTTTTACTAGACAAATCGACGATATTGCAGTTGTCTTTGCCGGCGCACTCGCGACAAGTGTTTTTATCTAAACCATCGCATGTGTGGTCTGAGCTACAGCCACGATACGTTTCGCCATTTATTAGCTTAGTGGTACAAGCTTCGTCGGAATGGTAGAGTAAACAAATAGCGCTGGATTCTGGCGAGCTCTCGCAAAGTAAATTATTTGTAGAATCACATTGATGACAGCTGCGTCGATTGGCGGGGAAGACCTAAGGAAAGAAGAAAGATGAGTGTGTTGGCAAGTGAGGAACTTAGAATTTACTTTGAGCTTGCGGATCCTCAGGGTTCTTAAAATATACCCGCGGTAAGGTCTGCCTATCTCATATTTGCTCCAGGATTCTAGACCAGTCAGTCTCGTGCTTTTTCTTCAAGCACGCTGGAGCGCCTGATTGGTCTACATATACACATGGAATGGAATTTCTTGGGCTTTTACCTAAAATAAATTGGATTCTCCCTAAAGCATGAGGAGTGTGCGCTGAATGCTTTTATGGATATTGAGATTGCCTTTGGCAACAACGTATGTATGTTGAAAGAGCGTTGATTGGTTCAGAATTCGAGCGGGTTCTGTTTAAATTAATTGACTGATGTACCAAGAAGCGAACTTGTGTCACTGCTACTCTGGGAAGATATAGGATCGCTTGCCTCAGACTGCAATCAATTCGTAGTAGCCACTGCCCGATAGGCTTTAAAATCTAGGAATAATACTCGACAAGAGGTTGCCTTGGGGCCCTTATGTGGCAGACATAGCTAGGCGGACCTCAGTTGTATTGTACCGCTGCACACTTTTTTATGGTATTAACTAGTTGGAAGAGCCGATCTCCCGCCTCGATTGGGTGCTTGTGTGAAGGACGTGACTGAATCTAGAATTCGTGGTCCCACGGGCTAGATGTTTAGAAATTATTTGGGATATGCAGCTTTCTTGAAAACCCAAAGTGTAAGACTAGGCTAGGAAGACCTCAGTTGGATTTTCCTATTTTAGAGATCCGATCGGCAAGAGGTGGCCTCTCTTGCCAAACTTTTTCATGGTAATAATCAGTTTAGTCGCGTGGAATAGGCGGTCCCTGGCTCCTGGGAAGTAGAGAGTTCGCGGTTCCGCTGGCCACCTGCATTCTGCTCATAAAAAGAGACAGAAGAGCAATTTGCCGGCTGACGTTACCTCATACTGGGTAGCGTGAACATTCTAACCCATTATGTATTGTAGGCGATCTGCGTGTTCCCTACGGCTAATTTATTACTGGTGATTGGTGTTTTGACTATATGTATGTATAACATATTAGAAACCCCCTCGTGCTGCAGCGGCAGGGATGATGACGAGGTGGTGTTTTCGAACAGCTTCTGCTCAGTTGTCCAGTTATATCTAGAGCTAGGCGGAGGTACTTCAGCCTTGGACTTATCGATACTCCGGGAGGCTTTTGTGGGAGCCGTCGTGTCGGAGCGTACCAGCAAATGACTGCCAATATCCGTAGGACTTCTCAAGCCTTCGGAGAGTATTTTATGGTTATAACATTGAAGAAGGACTTAGTGTCCAAATTTTTTCTAACTGGGGTTTGTTTTCACAAAGCACAAGCTATGATGAGCTTGGCAAAACAGGACTAAGCTGATACGTAACAATTAGAGAAAAAGTAGAAGAACCTATTAAACCTACCTCTGAATTACATTTGTTGCCAAGGCAAGTCAAACACTTTGTTGAGTTTGTGCCCATAATGCAATCGTAGAAGTCATCACCTTCAACGCTGGAAACACACCCACGCTCCGTATGGCCACCTGAGGAGAAAGAGATAGAGCGAGAGATAAGAGATTTTTTTATAAATCCAATAATCAACAAATTACAAATACCAGCTACTTACTATCCAACACTCTCGAATAACATTGTGTGTACGGCACCTTGGCGCACGATGTTGTCGGAACCACCTTGCTTGGCGCCTTTGCACAATTCTCATTCGTTAACGAACTGCATACGCTGCATACTTGCGACGCAGGTGATGCATCTATCGTATTACAATTCTCACCATCGCAAAGCCATAACAATTTCGCCACAATAAGTTCTTTCAATTCATCCGCATCGTAATTACTCTTGCAACCGAGCTCAACAATCGAGCGTCGCTCATCGTAACGCACGGTACATTGATCCGTCGCACTCACAGCATGACAACGTTTCACCGTAGGCACTTGACATTCATCGCCAACACACTGATAACACGAGAGATGCTCGCCAATCACATCCGTATTACATTTATTCTCTGAACAAGCTTTACAATTCTCATCCTTACCCGCAGCGCACGATTCGCGCACATCCAAATCCAAATCATCCAAACATGTGCGTATTACTTCACGCGCCGAATTTACAGCATTGGTGCGATTATAGAGCGTGGTGACACAACTTTCGTAACACTTACGAGTACCACGCACTGCGTCAACATTATCGATACAATCGTCTTTGGTGCGTCCATCACAAAAGATACAATCGATATATTTTGATTCATCGGTGGCCACATTACAACCATTCGATTTACAATTGTAACAATTGCTTGTAGTTTCATTGTTGCATGTTTCAACATGCTTATCGCTACAGCCACGCCCAATAACTGTGCCGTTAGTGCGACTAAATACCGTTGTACATGTTTGATAAATATCTCCATCACATTTTTGTAGTTTACCCATACCGTTAGCGCACGCTGCAGCACCATCGCACTCATAACAATTGAGTGGCACATCTTGGAAGAGACCAGGATCGCCAATTGGATAATAACCTTCTAGCACATCCGTATTACAATAGTAGTCGTCACAGGTGCGACAAGTTTTATATGTAGAATTTGGTTCGCATTGAAGTTCCGTGCCACAACCGCGATAGACGATACCATCAATCCATTTGCTAACACAAACTTCATCTTCCTCGAATATTGGACAATTGGATACGGCATTAGGGTTCGTCTCACAGCTTGGATCATCGAGAGAATTGCAACGATGACAACTTAGACGCCCATATGGATACTCGAGGTCATTACAATAACTTTCAGTACAGATCGTACAATAATTACCAGGTGTGCCTTGATGGCATTTGAGGAAGTCGGTATTATTGAGCGCGCTGATGCAACCGCGTTCCGTGAGACCATCTATGTTGGAAGATGAAAAGTATTTACAATTCAAAAATATTAAAAAATGTATTTGTCTTGGTAACGATATGAGGTGTGTAAGTGGTGAATTTGGTGAGTTGGTGAATTGCATCAGTTAGATATCTAGAAACCTAATGTGGAAGACAGGTTTATGAAGGCCAACGGCAAGAGTTGAGGTCTAATTAGCTAGGTCCAATGGAAGAGACGGTGGTGGTGTTGCTGTAACAGTACTTCGTCATGCTTAGTTGCAAGATCCGCTTATAAAAAGTTCCATGACGGACCAGACAGGGTTGCACTGATGTTGATAGTCCTTTGCTGGATATGAATCAAGTATGTTCACTGAATAGCACCTTGTAGCGCTAGCCCGACTGTCTTGGGAACGATTTTGTAGACCCCTAAACCAGGGTCGAAGTGGATTTTAGTCGCCTCTTGTGAGCAGTGCCGGGATCTAGAAAATTCACGGTACCGCGGATTGTATATCTAGAAATTATACGCGTTAGGGAGCTGTCTTGGAAACTTAATGTAAAAGATAGGTCGAGCAAGGCCTCAGTCGTCTTGTAACACAGCAGAGGTCCAACGGCAAGAGCTGAGATCTGTCGGCAAATTTTTTCACAGCATTAGTCCGCTAAATCCTGCGGAAGACCCTATACCCTGGATCGACTGGGTGGTTGTGAACAGGACGGGGCGGGCTGCTGAGAATTTGCTATGCCGCTGGCCACCCGCAGTCTGCTCACCTGAGCAAGGCTGACGTTACCTTATGCTGGATTGCGTGATCCTTCTGGTCCAAGGTTGACTGCAGGCGGTATGCGGAGCTTATTGGACTCTAAGGATAATTGATCGTCGATAATTGGAGTTCTGCCTATATAGAGTATACGGGGGTGACGCAACATATTGCAGAACCCCTCCTGATGCAGAGGCATGGAGGAGTTTTATTGACTTTTACTAAGAGAGGGAGATACGAGTAAGCTTAATCGAAAAATGTGAATGTGGACTTAGACCATACCGCCGCTAATTATTAAATTTTTCTGCTGATATCTGGAAAACTGCTAAGCACTTCTGTATGAAATTTCGTAAATACTTACTTAAAATTTCCTTAAACCGCCTAGGCGATTTTGTAAATCGTAAATAGGCTGTCTGCTAAAATCTAAATTCTTACTTAAGTGTTGCCAATAAGCAAGTTTTTACAGGGTTGCCACCTGTCAGAAATTTTAAAAAATATAACAAAGAAACGAATTTTTGGGTCGTAAAGAAAAAAAATTCAAAAGAGGGTTTCAACTTAGGGTCGCTACCTCTTCCGAACTCCACAATTGAGATGCCATTGCCTGGAGTTTTCAATTATAAAATCTTCACTTACCATCCGTAATTCGCTTATAACAGTCAGTATGCGGATTAATTTGACACCTTGTAGTTGGTAATGTATTAGGACCTTCGATGCAATCCTCATTATCGGCCGAACTACAAACATAACAGAAATTCGCTTCCGGCAAATTCTCATAGCTATTACAATCATCACCATCGCAAACAAAATAATGTAGCGCATCATTCAAAATTTCACCCACAGGTAGTGAGCTCTTGCAGCCCATTTGCACAGCGCTATGCGTCACAGCATCAAAATATATATAACATTGATCAGCTGACCAATATGACGAACACAATTTCGATTTCGGATCATCACAATCAACGCCATCACAATGCAAACACGACAAACGTCCCTCTGCTGGTATTATATCGGTATTACACTCCTCATCCGTGCATTTCACACAGTCGTTCTCCTTCGTACAAATCTCACGATCATCAATGTCCAAATCTTCAAAACATGTACGCGCCAATTCGAGTAGATTCGCATTCGATTTATTTTCATACAATTTCGTTACACAACCTTCTACGCAGGAGCGTGTATTCGCTCCCAGCACATTGGTGAGACAATCCGAATTTGTAGCGGTATCACAATACAAACAATCCACAGTTTTTGGCACTGCGTTCAGATCATTGCAACCATTCGATTTACAATTGAAACAGAGACCTGTATTCGTATCGCAATGTGTTAAATATTCGGTGGCGAGAGCATCTTCACATCCAGCGGCCACTAATATACCATCCGTATCGAATACGGACAAACAATCCTGATATATATTGCCTTGACATTTGCGTACAGTTTTACGACCGCTTTTACATTCTTCGCCCGCGCAGGTATAACAGTTCAATGGTAGATCTTGGAAAATGCCATATAATTGTTCGGAGCGCACTTTCATATCGGCTATATTACAGCCGCTCGATGTACAAATCTGACAATTCCTTTCGGTTGTATTGCAACCTAGTTCACTTGCGCAGCCACGTTTTGTGACACCCGACACGTTATATTGCGACACACAGGCGTCATTTTCAAAGTAGGTCGGGCATACGGTGAGCGCAGATGGTGAATTGCTGCAACTGCTATCTGTCGCAGAGTCACAGCGATGGCATTGAGTACGACTAGCGGGAACGATCTGAAAAGAAATATAATTATTGAGGAATGATTTAGAAAGTGGGATTATGCATAGGCAAAATGCAAACAGAGTCACTGTAGCTTTCACTGTCACGGTCATTGTCACTATTCCAATGGTGGGCACTATAACGATAACGGACGCTGTTAAAATTTCTGTCATCGCCAGGTACTATCACGGTTCCATTCGTAGTCACTATTACTATCACTGTCAGCGTCATCGTCAGTGTTAGGTTAGGTTCAAGTGGCTGCCGAAGAGGCACACCTAGCCCAGTATTAAAAGGCCCGTTGTGATACCACCAACACTAGGAAAGTCAGTTCGGTATTAACGGGACTCTCCACATAGCAGAATCCCGGGACTGACCGGCACCGTTACTCCTCCTAGAACCATTTAGATGACTTGATGAAGGCCATCAGGTCCTTTATGCCCAGCTCCGTGACCTGGCGTAGGCTAACCAGTAAGGGCACTCCCAAAAAGGGCATTCTCGCGCCACTTAAAGCCGGGCAGTTGCAGATGAGGTACTCCAACGTTTCCTCCTCCATCGTCAGTGTTAGTTAATATCACTAATATACTTATACGGTCAAAGTTATAGTCCCAGTCCCTTTTCCGTGTAGTGTCCGAGCTCCATGAATAGGTACAGTGATGGTCAATGTCGTGTCTACATTAAATGTCGTGTGAATATTGAAAAAAAAAAAAAAAAATTATCTGCAAAACCATTCCAATTTCGAAAAAATTGGAACTTCAAAAAACTTCGAAGCTTTAAATAATTCAATCTTTGAAAATAGTTCAAAGTTATAAAAAACTATTAGAACTATGACAATACTTCGGAACTCTAAAGTCATTCGCGCATAGCAAGTTCATTAAAGTTATAAAATAAATACCTTCAAAAAATATTTCGAAATTCGAAAATCATTTTTTATCCCAATAGTTCGAGCATTAGAAATAAATTAAGCTTCGAAATAATTCGAGCTTACAAAATTCCTTATAACTAAAAAATAATTGCCGTTGAAAATATTTCGAAATTCGAAGATCATTCGAGCTCCGAAAATAGTTTGAACTTTCGAAATAAATTGAGCTTCGAAATGATTTGAATTCATTAACAACTTGTGAAAAAATCGCGAAAATTATTCCAACTTTTAAATACTCGAAAATCTGCATGAAATCATTCAAACTTCGAAAATACTTGAACGTTTTAAAATAATTTACTCTCATGAATATTTCGAAATTTGAAAATAATTAGAGCTCTAAAAATTTTGCAAACTGCAAAAAGTAATTGAACTCCGAAATAAAAAATTGTTTTTGTTTTGTTAATAATTCGAATTGCGAAAATACTTTAATGTTATAAAATAATTAACGCAGTAGAATATATCCTGAAAATAATCTGAACTATAAATATTTCGTAACTCGAAAATAGTTCGAGATCTGAAATTTTTTCGAACTGGAAAATTTGATTGAACTTCATAAAAATGCGAACATTCGACTTAAGAAACACATTCGAACTTCATAAATACGCCCAACTAATTGTAGCTAAGAATTAATGTAATTTAATTAATTTCGAAAATTATTTGAACTTCGAAACTCTAAAAAAATTTGGAACTTCTTGAAAAAAATCGGAATTCGAAAATAAATGAAACTTCGACATAGCTAGAATTTTGAAAAAAAAACCCTTTTAAATGACTATAACTTCGAAAGTTATTCGAATGTGAAACAATAATAAAAAAAAATATGTAGCTGTCGAAAAGAGTTGACCACTTCTTTTATCATTATACTCACCCCTATATTACAACCATTCTCTCCGCATAACTTGCAATTCTTATCTTGACCGCTCAAACAATTGTAAAAGTCATCACTCTCCAAATCCATTACACAACCACGCTCGGTCTTACCATTTGCAACACTGACACGTTCATAACATTGCGTATATGGCACAACGCCGCAACGAGTTTTCGTACCAGCCAACTTTGGTTGTGTTGCACATTTCTCATCTGTCAATGAATCGCATTTCGTGCACTCATTGGAGTCTGGCAAATTTTCAAAACCATTACAATTCGTCGTTGAACAAACGTATAGCTCTTTATTTTTGATTAGATTTGTAATGACCTCTTGAGCGCCCAACGCAGAGGCACATCCCATGCCGATAATATCATTGTTTTTGTTCAAACGTACGTAACATTGATCATTCTGTGTTGCCGTAGGGCATGCTGTCACCACTGGATCCTCACAATCATCACCATCGCAGTGATAGCAGTCAAGGTCAGCAGCAGCAACTGCAAGAAAAGAATTGTGTGCGGTATTTTTTTTAAGCAATATTTTGATTACTCTGATATTAAGTGGCTAGATAGTATATTCTTATAACACTATACGACAAAATCAACTTTTTAAGCTATTGCATAGATTTTATCGCGGGCTTGGCACCTAAATAAAAAAAAAACGGAACGGATATTTGTAAAAAAAAAGGTCCGAAAAGGTTCGAAAGGTGTTAGCAACAGGCCGAATACATAAAATTGGGTCTCTATCATAAAGTTAATGTTAAAGTTAACCTTAACTTTAACTTTGACTTTGACTTGGATTTTGACTTTGACTTTGACTTTAACTTTGAAGTTGAAGTTTAAGTTGAAATTGAAGTTGAAGTTGAAATTGAAGTTGAAGTTGAAGTGAAGTTGAAATTGAAGTGGAAGTTGAAGTTGAAGTTGAAGTTGAAGTTGAAGTTTAAGTTGAAGTTGAAGTTGAAATTGAAATTGAAATTGAAGTTGAAGTTGAAGTTGAAGTTGAAATTGAAGTGGAAGTTGAAGTTGAAGTTGAAGTTGAAGTTGAAGTTGAAGTTGAAATTGAAGTTGAAATTGAAGTTGAAGTTGAAGTTGAAATTGAAGTTGAAATTGAAGTGAAGTTGAAGTTGAAATTGAAGTGGAAGTTGAAGTTGAAGTTGAAGTTGAAATTGAAGTTGAAGTTAAATATTTAAAAAAATTGCTTTGCATAGATGTTACCGGGGGCTAGGACCGTGGCGACTGAATCAAAAAAAAAAAACCGTTACTGATAATTATTAGATACAGGCCCGTGAGCAGGGGAGTATTTTGAAATTCAAAACCCCCACCGCTGCGTACGGGCTTGGTATAAGTTGATAATATGCAATAGCTTTACTGCGGCAGTCCACGAGTGACACACGTCATTTTTTTCTGGGTATGAAACTATACCAACTTTTTTTGAAGTTAGCTTCCAAAATTTAGATACTCTGCAGCGAAACCTCAAACTAGTCAGAAAAATACTAGTATACAACTATAATTTTCGGGCTGAACCCATACTAGTCATGAAATATCCATTCCATACTAGTATACAGCTAGATTTTTCTGGATGAAATCATACCAGTTAAAAAATACAAGATTAATTCGTTTCATTTGCTTATTTGTTCTCTCATAATTCAACCAAGCTTTTTAAAGATAGGGTAAATACAAATAGTCGCTGCTTTCTTAAGAATAAACATGAAAATAAAGTTAAATAATAAAAAAGGGTAAGTCATGAAAATTCTGGTTGAAATCATACTAGTCCAGGCTTAATGCTTTTTGGACTAGTATGGGACTAAGTATATTTCATATAGGACATCAACACGTAAAAAATACCAGTTGCTTATATGAAAAAAAAGACAAAACACTGACCAATTTCATCAGGTATACTCACAAAGATACTAGTATGATTTGTGCCAAATTCCGTCGTTCTGTCGTAGTCAGTTTAAAAGTTACGACCAGTAAAATTTTCAAAAATGCCTCCCTTAAAAGTGGGCGGTGCCACGCCCACTACCAAAAATTTATGGAAAAATCATAAGAGAATGACCAGCGGGATTCACCTTTAAAATTATATCATTTTAGCCATTTCAGCTACCGAGATATGTCAGTTTATGTGATTTTCGAAATTTTCGATACCGCAAATGGGGGCGTGGTTATCATCCGTTTTCACCCATTTTCAATAGCAACCTACCTTGGCCAGAAATTAACCGGTATGCAAAATTTCATGCAAATATCTCAATTTTTTCTCAAGTTATAGTGTACACTGACATATGGACGGACGGACAGACAGACGGACATGCCTTAATGAACTACTATTTTCAACCTAAGAACTTTCATATATGGAACTCTATATCTATCTGGATTATTTTGTGCCGTTACATAGTACCGTTATGTGGACAAAATTATAATACCCTTGTACTAGTACTAGTACGCTGGATATAAAAAAAAAACATTAGAACACCAAGTCTTCGAAGGGTCCAACTTCGAAAGACTAACTTTTGGAGGCTAACTTCGAAAATGCGGGGAATGCTATTTTTTTACATAAAAATTTGATTTTTTAGTATAGTGATTATAATACGTGTTTTACAATATATTCCAACTTTGTTAGTGAGGAACTAATCTTACGCCAGAACTAATTAGGTTTTTTTTTTAACTGTATCGTTATCTTCATATTTTCTAACCAACGGTCTTGTTAGCTACTGTAACCTAGAGTACGTTGGAGTACATTCTAATAAAAGTCTCGAAAAAGAAGCAGATTACGAACTAACTGTCGAAAATCATAAAACTTTTTGTACATACATACATACACAGATATTTAAGGTCCTTATCGAAGCTTATAACTTTCCGTATAAATTTTACAACCAGATTAAATTTTTTCAGGTCTGATTAGAAACACGAACTTTGTTCAAAGGCTACACATTAAACTATATTTAACATTGATCATCGAGGTCTTCAGGAAACCGGTTTTTTTTTTGTCAACAATTTTTTAGGCCAACGTATATGTACTTGATGGATTATGCGCTTTTATTGCTGTTCCAGAACAGTACAGACTTGCAGCAAGCGTTTCCACAAAAGAATGGGAATGTTTTTTTTTTTTAATACATAATTGTGATATTATTTTCTAGAATTTGTGAAAAAAATACCGTAAAAGTTTCAGATCGTAATATTATTTCTGGAGATTGTTTTTGGTCAATTTATACAAATTTTTGTGTTTTAAATTTTAATAAATTGTGTGTTTTTTACTCTTATAATTTTTTTTTAATAATGCTCAACAAGTTTTCTTTCCATTCCAAATTTTTTTAATAACTTATTAATTAGCTTTTAGTGTTCTAAGATAACGGTAACCAGTGCCAATTTTTGTTAAAGTTTTAGTTAGCAGCTTGTACATAAAGGACTGTGTAACAAATATCCATATCTCAATTTTTTATAAGGACAATAGGATCCTTAAAAAAAACCTATTGGCGAGAAAAAGAACATTAGAATTTCAAAATTGTTTGAGTAGTTTGAGTAACTATATGTTTTCTAGCAAAAATAATTCTGTACATTTTGAAACTTTGAAATTATAGTGCACTTTTTATAGGTCATACACGGCGTATGAGTAACATTTAGTTATACATACAAGTAAGAAAAGTTCAGATAAATTTTATTCATGTTTTGGTTGATATCTCCGAAACGAATTGAGATATCGAAATAAAACTTTAACTGTGTTGAGGCCGTCACAAGACACCTTTCATTTGATATCAATATTTTAAAATCAATATCTAGGGTTTATGCTGTCCACATTTTAGGTTATTTTTAAATATTTTTATATATATTTTCAAGACTTTTATTAGATTATAACTTTTAAGACACATCGAGTTCTTAGAAAGTTGAAGGATAATAATAGCAATATGTTTGAAGCGTAATGCTCAAAATTAGTAGTAGTTTTGTAGTTTTAATAAATTTAGTGGGACGTATTCATTGTCCAAATTAAGTAGGTGCTTAATGTTAGTTCCGGCTTTTTGACACAATTTCCAGTATACGATCTGTCAAAAAAGCTGCAACTAAATTTAAGTACCTACTTAATCGCTACTATGAATACCCCCCCGTGTTTTTAATTTTTAGGTAGTAACTTTTTTTTAGTAAATTTTTACATTAAATTTTTTCATTTTAATTTGTTTATAACGTAGTAGATTCAAGTACCATTGAAAGTTTTGTTTTAAAAATTTTTTTAATTTTGTTTCTTATGTGTAAAATTTTTTTTTTAATAAATTTTTTTTCTTATGTGTAAAATTTTTTTTTAATAATTTTTTAATTTTTTGTTTAAACATTTTTTTCAAGTTTAATATATTTTTTTAGTTTTTTATGTTAAAAAAAAAAAAACACTTATAATATTTGTTTTTTAAAATTTAAACATTGTTTTTATTTTTAAACTATATTTTTTTTAATTTTAGTAAATATTGTACTTTATAAACTTTTTTTTTTAATTTGTTCATTTTAATTTGTTTATAAAGTAATAGCTTTCGATACCATTAAAAATTTTGTTTTATAAATTTTTACATAAAATCTTTTCTTTGGATTTCTTATGTGTAAATTTTTTTTAATATATTTTTTTTTTAATATTTTTTTTAATAAATTTTTGTTTAGTAAAACATTGGACTTAAAACTTTTTTAACATTTTTTAATTTTTTTTTTTAATTTTAAAAATTACTTTTTATTTTTTGTTCAAATTTTTTTATTAGTTTTTTATGTTATAAAACACACAAAAACACTTATAATATTTGTTTTTTTTTTAATTTAAACATTGTTTTTATTTTTAAACAATTTTTTTTTAATTTAAGTAGAAATAGTACTTTATAAACTTTTTTTTTAAATTTTTTGTAATATCTAAAATTTTTTTTTTGTTTTTTGTTTAAAAGAACAAAATTTATAGTTTTTTACTCAAACAAGTTTTTTTTTGCACTCTTACAAGTATATATTTTTTTAATACTTTTTTGTTTTTTTATCTAAAAAATTCTTTCTTAGTTTTTTGTGTTAAATACAAACTTTTAAAACATTTTTGATTTGAATTTTATAATTTTTTCTTTAATTTCAATATTTTTTCTATCAGTCGCTTTTTTTCAAGGCTAAAAGAAACTATTAAACTGGATATTCCGCACCAATATCAAATTATGCACCCATTTTTTTAATTGTACTTTTATTCACACAAACAATTTTATTAATTTTTTTCCAGTTTTGATTTTTTTGAGCTTAACAATTATTTTCTAATAAGTTTTTTTTTGCATTCGTTGACACACAGCTCCTAATCGCACTTCAACACTTGGAACTGTATATATGTATGTATATATGTAGGTACATTTCTTATTTTTTTTTAACCATATTTTCATATATGTATATCGATATATTTTAGTTTTTAGCTGTGTATATATCCTACCAATTTCACTTGTTATGCAACAACAAATCGCTAATCCTAACAGCAGCCAACTCCAATTCATTTTTCGGGGCAACATTTTGCCCATTTCACCGACGTACACGCACGCTTTAGACACGTCCGAATTTTTTCGGCTAACTATTTTGGATAGAAAAGGGTCAGTAGCTTTTATAGACTCGCATCGATCGGCCAAACGTTTGTCTGATAGCAAATATTCGAATCATTGTAGTTTCTTTTTTTGTTATTGTTCTTGCTTTATAATAGTTTTGATATTTCCTTAACATCATATAAAATATTTATTTACGATCCTTTATTACATATGTATTTGTTTGTACGTGTATATGTATAATACACTGCCAAAAATATAGGAATCAATTTTAAACCATTCAGTGACTTTTTTGAACTTTTTTGTAGTTAATTCCAAACCTTTGCCGACAAGGATTTTTATACTCAGCGTACTAGTACTAGTACAAGGGTATTATAATTTTATCCACATAACGGTACTACGTAATGGCACAAAATAATCGAGATAGATACAGAGTTCCATATATGAAAGTTCTTAGGTTGTAAAGAGGAGTTCATTAAGGCATGTCCGTCCGTCTGTCCGTCCGTCCATATGTCAGTGTACACGATAACTTGAGAAAAAATTGAGATATTTGCATGAAATTTTGTACACAGGTTGAAAATGGGATGATGATAACCACGCCCCTTTTTCGATATCGAAAATTTCGAAAATCACACAAATTGACATATATCGGTAGCTGAAATGGCTAAAATGATATAATTTTAAAGGTGAATCCCGCTGGTCATTCTCTTATGATTTTTCCATAAATTTTTGATAGTGGGCGTGGCACCGCCCACTTTTAAGGGAGGCATTTTTGAAAATTTGACTGGTCGTAACTTTTAAACTGACTACGACAGAACGACGGAATTTGGCACAAATCATACTAGTATGGTTGTGAGTATACCTGATGAAATTGGATAAAATCGCCCTCCAACCACGCCCACTTTCGATATCGAAAACTTCGAAAATCACCTAAATTGACATAATTCGGTAACGGAAATGGCTAAAATTATATAGTTTTGGTAGGATGAGCCCCTAGTCATTCTATTGGCATTTCTTGATAATTTTTTAAAAGTAGGCGTGGCACCACCCACTTTTCAGGGATTCACTAATTACGGTAGAACGATGAAATTGCTACAAGGTATATTCGCACAATTGGAAGTATACCTGATGTAATTGGACGAAATCGCTTTCCCAACCACGCCCACTTCCGAAATGGAATATTTCGAAAATCATATGAAAACTACCGCTGGGTATTTAATGGTCGGTTCAGTGTTGCCGTTGGGGACTCTAAAGGGTCAATTTGACCCTTTTTTTGAGCCAGGACCCCGGACCCAACTTTTTCAAAAAAGTACCATTTTTTACCCTTTTTTAAATTCTTGACCCTTTTTGACCTCTTTTCAATTTCAAACTGCAATGAAATGCATTTTGTCGTTTTTTTTGTTGGAAACCAAAAAAATCTTCTTCTTACTTTTTTACTCTTACATCGGGAACTCTTGCCGATTTCCAAATGTCTTGTCTAACTAAAGTCTTACTACTGGCAATGCTGAATCATCCCTGCAGCGAAACCTCAAACTAGTCAGAAAAATACTAGTATACAACTATAACTTTCTGGCAGAACTCATACTAGTCAGGAAATATCCATTTCATACCAGTATACAACTAGATTTTTCTGGATGAAATTATACCAGTTAAAAGATTCAAAATTCATTCATTTCGTTTTCTCTTATAATTCATAGATGCTTTTTCGTAATAGCGTAAATACAAAAGCCGCTGCTTTCTTAAGAATAAACATGGAAATAAAGTCAATTGATAAAATAAAGGGTAAGCAAAGAAAATTCTGGTTGAAATCATACTAGTCCAGGTTAAATGCTTTTTGGACTAGTATGGGACTAGTATATTTCATACTAGTCCTTTTTGAACTAGTATGTGGACTAGTTCATTTTATGGAAATTATACTAGCCCAGGATGAACTAGTATGGAACTGGTATTTCCTGACTAGTAGATAACTGGTATATTCTGGTCGAAATCTGACAATTGACATCTCGTAGGAAAAAAGACAGTACACTGACTAGTTGGGCCCGGTGCACCAACTAGTTGCAAAGTAGTTTTCAACTAGTTGCTTTCGCTGCAGGGAATAGTACATAACTCAGTCATTCAACACAAAAAAAAATGGAAAAGGCTTATGTAAATGTGTTCCTATGAGGGGACCCTTTTTTTCTGCTGGGACCCTTTTTGAAATTTTTCAGCGGCAACACTGGTTCGGTTTACCCGAACTTAGACTTCCTTACTTATTTTTTTTTTCTGACTCTTTTTTTTTACATTTGCATTTTATTTTATTTGGTTGATTAGATTTTTTAACTTATCTTAGTTGAGTTAAAATTAATTTAATAAAATATAGTCCAACAAGTTTTTGATTTAGGTTCCAATTTTTTGCCGTGTACTTATCAATTGCCAATGGTAAATTCCAAATAAAAGATTATAATAAATATACGGTAATAATAATTATTGGTATGTAGATTATCTATTGCATTGTTGTTCTTGCAACAAATAGCGAACGAGTTTTAACACGTGTAAAAATATAAAAATTCACATTAGACTGCACAAATATATTTTTTTTAAATATATTAATACTATTTTTCAGAATGCAAAAACTAGAAATCAGAAAACTACATATCAGTACTGCGTTTCTGTCAGTGTACGAAAATAAACTTTATTGTACGGTACTATTTCGTTTTGTTTATTACTTTCATAGTTCAGTACAAAACAAAATCCAAAAGCTGAGTTCACTTTGAAAACTGTAAAATACATTTTTTGAAATTTACATCCAAAATAAAAAACAAAATAAAAAAAAATATTTTGTTCTCTATGAACATACATTCAAACACTTATATTTTTCTTCAATCAATTGAAACGTTTGTGTTTATAAATTTTTTTTTGTTGGAATTGTCACAAACAAAAAGCAAACGTTTCCAAAAAGTAATAAACTGTACAAAACTTAAATGACATGCTACTCGATGAGGAAATGAAAAGTATTTTGTACAGTTTATTTTCGTGCCCTGGTTTCTGTAACTCAAATCGATCGATCGGCTCGACCGAAATAGTCGATTTGACGTCATATTGACGTCACACTCATTTTTTTTGTTTCTGTAAAAAAAAATTTGTTTGTCGATTTATTTTCCCACTTGCTTTGGAGGTATTGACAAAATTAATTTGTTTTCAATTTTGAATCGAGTCGAGGTGTGACGAAACGGGGTACAGTGTTCAAAACCTAATTTTTTTTTTTTTTTGGCCAGGCATGGGGGAGAATTTGTTTTCTTACCCTGTAGGGAAAATCTCTAGTTCAGAGCTAGTTAGCTTCTAGTGCGTTCCGAACTAGTACTAGTTCGCGAACTATCTTTTTTACATGAAATCAACTGGCGAATTTAACATGGCGATGTCCTAGGCTGGAACTAGTACAAAATTCGATAGTTTGGATCTAGTTCGTTTATTGGCACTATTTCTATAGTTCTAAATATAAATTAAGTACAAAAACTTAAATTCAAATACGAATCCAAATGCCTTTTAATGACTCCTCAAACGCTGGTTTCGAACTAGTGAAAATGTAATCACTAACGTACTAGTTCTTATTGGCCACTTTATATCTAGTTCTGAACCAGAAATTTGTGTCACTAGTGCCTGAGTTCCCTGCAGGGTAAGAAAAAAAATTGTATTTAACATTTTGACGTCTCAACCTTCAACCCGTCTTAAAAGTTTTTAGCGCCCAAACAAAATTTATTTTTTTTCTAAAACGGTCTATTTTGACGCGCATATGTTGTACCTATGAAAATATGCATAGATTGGTTAATTTTTTACTATTTCAATGCTGAATATAATCTAAATTAGAAATTTTATTGAAACACTTAACGATAGTATTGTATCAGTATTGATACCGATGTATTACGATTAGATTTGAAGTAAAGGTACTTAGTTGCTCGCAGTTCGGCAGTTATTAACACGCATAATTTCTATTAGAGTACCATTGAATTTTTTTTCATTCTCATTTATGAAAGTTAAACAGTTTTAAAATAGAATTACAAATTTTGCGAAGAAAAGCTTCAAATTTAATTTAGAAATGATCAAAAAAGAGTTCTCAAACGGACCACACCATTGCCTTACAATATCGCTTAAGCGTCATCATTTTCGTTTTAAAATTTTTGATAGTCAGCACCGTGTGGCGTTCAAAGTTCCAAACCGAAACATACGAGAAGCAAATATAATGAAGAGGAAGGGGAATGGGACGAATAAGATGTAAAGAAAAGGGGAAAATTAAGAGAGACAGGGTGTGGCGTGGAATGAAAAGAGTTGCAGGAAGAAGAAGGGATGGATAAGGAAAAGAGGAAGGGGAGGAATTAGTAACAGAAGACTACAAATAAACAGGATAATTAAGGCTCCTCAGCTAGATTTCTTACTGGGTCATTCTATGCCAAATCGTTAAAAGTAACTTTTTCGGGAACAATTTTTTTTTTTCGGGATTGTATTTGGGATGATTTTGGGATTGTTTTTTGGATCCTTTTAAGACTTTTTCATTTCTTGATTTTTTCGGTTTTTTCTCCAACATTTCGAGATTGTTAATCAATTTTTTTAAATTTTTGGTACTTTCACAGAGGATAGTAAGAGGGATAAAAAAGAAGGGTGTTTTTTTTAAGTATACAGTTTTGAACTTTTATAATTGAGTTTTATTCTAAAAAGCTAATGTACTGTTCATAATGAGCCTGCATTTTGCATTTTAGCATTTAGCCCAAAATGCAGCATTTTTCCATACAATTATTAAAGCTAAACGCAACTAAATGCTACTTTATTTTTGCATTAGCTTTTGAATCTTCAAGGATACAGTACGAACAAAAATTTCCTTGTATGAAGTAAAAGTGAAAAAAAACAATGTTGCATACTTTTGGGCGTACCGCTGTTTATATTAGGATATCTTCTCACTAAGCAAGTCAACGTACTTGCAATTTTCGAGGTGAAGAGTTTCCAAGTTTGTTTAGAAAGTCGGTTTCTTTAGCCACGAACTCACTTTTATAAAAGAAGAGTTTATCTGAAAACGCAAGCATACTTCCACTTGCGATGTAGCATTCGAAAATTAGCTAAATGCGCATTTTCAAAATCCGGCAGCATAAACGAATCTTCGAAATGTACGCCCGAAAATGGAAAATGCTGCTTTTAAAACTCAGCATGAACACTACATAAAATTCATGCAAATCGGAAGAAGTCGATTTCAACTATCTGGCAATTTGACATGGAACTGCCCTAATTAAATCAAATAAACACCACGACACTTCGAAATGAAGTACCCCAGTGGCGATAACTCACCACGGTGCCTATCAGCTTTCGAATGCAGGAATTACATTTGTATGTTGTTACTTTCATGATTGGTAATAAACAATAAATAAATAAAATACAAAAATATTATCATTCGTAGATATCAGGCAATGAGTAATTATAAATGTTAGACAAGACAGATAATCGTCCATTTAGCAACTCAAAGAAAAGCGTCCACGACGTTAGTCGTGTCATCAAATGGAACTTTTTTTTTCTAGAGAACTAAGTCTTTTTCTCTTACGTCAATTGAAATAGAACAAAAAATTTCGTATTTTCCAGTGCACTCGCGAGGCAAGGGGCTGTTGCTGATTAAATTGGTTTTATGAATCATATTCATTTAAATTATCAATTAAATATTGAAAATTTAAGGAGTACCTCCCTATATAATTAAAGTAAATTTTTTTGAGCGGATGGCAACCTTGTTTATAAAAATGATCCAAAATTACTAATATTCAGGCCTTTCGCATGACACCTAAAATTTAGAAAACAAACAAGCCATCTAAAAGAAAAGAATTTGTTTTAACAAGTTGCAACCCTTTTTAAAAGGAATTTACCTTCGTGCACATTTATATGTTGCGCCCTTTTATTTGACACCTCAAAAGAATCCTTATCAAAAAAAATGTAAACAGATGGCAACCCTTATTCAGAAAAATTTTACCATCATGCACATTTATAGACTGAATCTTTACCTTTATGGGACCATCTCGGTAATTTATCGAAATAATTTTTGGACTTTTTCGGGGCCTTTTATTATTTCGAAACTTCAGCGATTTTTTTGGCACTATTTTCGGATCATTTCGAGATTGTTTTCGGAATTATTATTTTGTTTTTGGAGTCAGTTAGGCCTTTTGAGAACCCTTTTTCTGATTTTCGGAAGTATTTTTGGGATCATTTCAAAATGGTGTTCAGAATCATTTCAGCATTGTTTTCCGGACCGTCAAGTGACTTTTTGCGGAAAAATTTCTTGCATTTTCGGGATTGTATTTCTGATCATTTCGAGATTGTTTTCTAATCATTTCGGGGTGGTTCTTTGGATCATTTCAAGACTTTTTCGGTATTGTTTCGAACATTTTTCAAGACCATTTTGTGATTTGTTCGCACTGAAAAAAAATCTACAAGAAACGGCCGTCAAATTAACAGTAAACCCTGTCATTTTTCGTCCAACAGTGGGTAATTTTTTTTTCTATCATTTCGAGATTGTTTCCGTAAGCGTTTCTGGACCATTTTCGGGACCATTTCTTGACTTTTCGGGAACATTAATTGAGTTTTCTGGATTTTTCTTGGGATCATTTCGACTGGCTTTTGGAATCATTTTGGAGCAATATCGGAACTTTTCGGGACTGTTTTCGGAAGGTTTTCGGGACAATTTTGGTATTGTTTTCGAGATAATGTAGGTACTTTTTCTAGAACGTTTGTTGACTTTTTGGGATAGTTTTCGGAACCATTTCTTGATTTTTCGTTATCCCTTTGTCATTGATATCTGATTATTTGGGGTAGTTTTAGTGACCATTTCAGGATTGTATTCGGATCATTCCGGAATTGCTCTGGAACTTTTTCAGGGTCATTTCGGAACTTTAATTCCATATTGGCGTCCCCTTATGATATATTTCATATTTCTATGATGTTTTGAGCGCGTTAATATTTTTTAACTTTATGAAATTCAGAGATATGTAATAGTACAATTGCTGGACATGTTTTTATGTACATTCAAAATTAAATTAAGTTAAAAAAATGTCCTAATAAAATAAATACGAAAGTTGTGAATAGCTTATAGTTGGAGGGCACGTTTGCACTGTTGACGTCAGCACCGGTACCATCACCACCTGCACCTCCTGCGCCACCTACACCCTCGTCACCTCCAGAGCCACCACTTCCACCTCCACCTCCAGAACCTCCTGAGCCACCGGTTCCTCCTCCTGAACCTCCACCTTCCGGATCTGATCCATTACCGTCGGAACCACCTTCTCCCGAGCCTGTTCCATTACCTTCTAAAGCTTTAAGTTCCCTATTACAACCACTTATATCCATTGGTGAGCACAACTGACAGTCCTTATTATTCAGGCAATCTTTCTGTTGTTTCAAATCTGTGGCGCAGCCACGCATTACACGCCTACCCTCAAATTTTGCATAGCAAAAAGAGTTTAATGCTATTGCGATGGGGCATTTGTTTAGTTTCGAATTGTCAATGTTGCTCGCACAATTATACTCCTGAAGATGGTAAAATAAAATTTAGTCAGATATCGATATTACACTCGTGCAATCGTAGTTACTGTTACCATATACAATCGCACTTACAAAATTTGAATCACATTGTATGCACTCAAAACCATCACCGCCTACATTATTGCACATATTTTCATAGCACTGATGACATTCCCTGTTGACAGGTGGCAACATTTCGTCCCCCTCCTCCTTCTCCTCAGCTAGTTCGGCATCACCACAGTTGGCCATCGCCTGTTCGCATTTGCTACGTAATTCCACAGCGAGATGTCCATAGCAACCTTGCGCTAAAACAGTGGCTGTAAATTGAAAAATGAATTCGTTAATAAAAAATTTACAGTTATTTTGAATTTTTGTGCGGCACTGAAACTTTTTTTCTGTATCAAAAATATTTTCAAAATTGGATAAAATATTTTTAAAAATATGAAGAAAGAGCCAAAAGTTTGTATTATTAAAAATTGCATACAAAACAATTTCACCCTGATAAAGCTCCACATCAGCGAGCGAAAGCTCATAAAAGCTTTTTTGAAAATATTAACAAAACAACAAAATAATTATATAAGAACAGTAAGCGGAAACGAATTTATTGTTATCAACCCGTAAAAGCTCCATATCAGTAAGTGAAGGCACATAAAAGCTTTTTTAAAATAACGAATAATCTATACGAATTATGTTAAAACAATAAACGCGAGTGTTTTTCAATTCAACTCGAAAAAGCTTCCTATGTATAAGCTTTCCAAACAATAAGTAAATTATTTCTTTTAACAAAATTCTGAGTGCTGTCAAATCTTCGACCCCGAAAAGGGATCCCTATCTGTAGCAAAAGCTCAAACAAGCTGTTTTAAATATATTTACAAAACATCTAAAGAATTATATAAGAAACGCGAGCCTTTTTCAATTTATCATCCCAAAAAAGCTTCCTATCTGTAACGAAAGCTCATAAAAGATTTATAAAAAAATATGTTAAAATTTCATAAAAGCAAAAATCGAAAGCTTTAAAATTTTTAACTCCAAAAAAAGCTACGCATCAGTGAGCAAAAGCTCCTAAAAGCTTTTAAAAATAATAAGGGACAAATCGCTGGTTCATGTATGCATATTTTTAATAACTAAAAATGTATGCCCAACAAAGAAATTTAAAATTAAAAATTAACAAAAATTTGGGGAAAAATCATTCCATGACGAAATCTTATAAAAGCATTTCAAAAAATATTATAAACAATTTCATATAGACAAAAATCGCGAGTGCTGTACAAGCACTCCCTATCAGTAGCGACAGCTCATAAAAGATTTTACTAAAAAATGCTTTCAAATTTTTTATTTAAAAAAAGCTTTCTATAACTATCTCAAGCTCATTAAAGCTCTTTTCACATAAAAAATTTCTCTCCACAATACAAACTCACATCCATCAAATATCGTTACACAACTATCCAAGATATCATCACACTCCTCTGTGGCTGTATAACTTGTGTGTAAACAATTTATGCCATCACATTTGTGACACTTGGCGACTGCATCCGTGTGGTCCACCAATAGGCTGAAGAGGATAAATATCACCGTCAACCACTTAAGTGTCCTTTTATTCTGACCGAACATTTCTTGTGGCTTTCAACTTGCATTGCCTTTCCTAAAAAATGAAACAATCTTTGAAATTGCATTGCAACCTATATTTATAGATAATTTTATGTACTTATGTATTGTTGATATTAAAATTAATGTACTTTTGATATGTCAAAATTAATGCATTGATAAAATGTATATCGTTGTCATGTAAGATACCATCAAATAGTAAATGTGTAGCAATTTCCGGGTGTTAACTTCGAAGGATGGGGTAATTCCAACTCAGACTGTATCATTCGTATGCCTAAAGCAAAACCTTAACATTTTTTGGAACTCTGATGATATATTTTTTCTTGCGATCATTTCAAGTTTGCTATACATACATATGTATTTCATGATGATCCCCAGCATATAATTTTATTCGTCTTATCAATTTCAGGGTTGAAGCCTAGGGTTTCCACCTAACAGCATTTTATTTATTCTTTCTTATCTCGACCACTATTTCGGTTGGCTATTGACCCATTTGGATGATATTTTATTACAGGGTTAGTATGCTTCATTCTAATACTTTCCACCTGGGTGTTACCACTTGCGGAGGGTTGCCATCTATTTGGTTTTTTTTTTGTTTGAAACTCCCTTTTGGAAAACTTAAAATGTTGGTAGGTAAAATATGTCCAGCTCCTCGACCTGGCTTGGGCTATCCAGCAAGGGAACTCCCAGAAAGTGCATTTTTGCTCCGCCTAAAGCTGGGCTGTTGCAGATGAGGTGCTTCACCGTTTCCTCCTCCTCCTCATCATCTATGCAACTCCTACAGCATCGTCGGTAGGGCGCCATGTATGAAAAGTACCGATTCAGTTATACCACGATTACCTTTTGCTAGCCACGATTTCAGGATACTTAGATCTGTAACATATCTCACTTCGTGTTTTGCATACCATTCTTCGACTTCCAATAGAAAGTAGCTTTTCACATCCATAGCAAATTTAGGAGTGGAAAGTAAATCAGATTTTTTGGGGTAGTAACCGTTAATAAAATTTGTTTTTGAAAATACACAAACTACGGATTTCGTAAATATAGCGTCTCTAGCACCATCTAGCCGAAAAAAATAGACTATGTCAAGTGGACCTATCCCTAGAATAGTAAAACTAAGTATTGGATAAAGATCGCGCGATCATATATTTCTTATTTCTATGAGGTTTTTGATCGCTTTTACAGTTTTTTGGTTTTAAAAATTTAGAAATAGCACATCTACCTATTGTTTTATCTGCTTTTACATTCGAACTTAAATTTACATAACAAGTTTTGCTACAAAAATAAAGACTAAAGTTGTGAATAGCTTTAAGTTTGATAGAACGTTTGCACTGCTTATGTCGCCATCGGAACCAGAACCACCTGAACCTCCTGAGCCACCACCACCACCGCCACCTCCTTCACTACCACCACCCCCGTCACCTCCTGTGCCACCGCTGCCGCCTCCACCACCACCACCTGCTGTACCACCTCCTCCTGAGCCTGTTCCATTACCATTTGAACCACCACCGCCCGAGCCTGTTCCATTACCATCTGAACCACCACCTCCCGAGCCTGTTCCATTACCATCTGAAGGCATAAGCTCTCGATTACAGCCACTTATATCGAGTGGTGAGCACAGCTGACAGTCCTTATTATTCATACAATCTTTCTGTTGTTTCAAATCTGTGGCGCAGCCACGCATTACACGTTTACCCTCAAATTTGGCATAGCAATAGGAATTTAATGATCTTGCGATAGGACATTTCTTTAGTTTCGAATTGTCAATGTCGCTCGCACAATTATACTCCTGAAGATGGTAAAATAAAATTTAGTGAGATATCGAATGTAACAAATAAACGCACTTACAAAATTTGAATCACATTGTATGCACTCAAAACCATCACCGCTCACATTATTGCACATATTTTCATAGCACTGATAACATTCCCTGTTGACAGGTGGCAACATTTCGTCCTCCTCCCCCTCCTCAGCTAGTTCGGCATCATTCCAGTTAGTCATCGCCTGTTCGCATTTGCTTCGTAGCTCTACAGCGAGTTGTCCGTAGCAACCCTGTGCTAAGACAGTGGCTGTGAATTGAAAAATAAATTTTGTTATTAAAAAAATTACAGCTGTTTTGAATTTTTGTACGGGATTAAAACTTTTTTTTTGATACATTTTTTTTTAATTAAAAAGCAAAAAAAGAAATAAATAGAAACAAAACTTAGGAAAAAAATAATCAGCTCATAAAAGCTCTTTTTAAATATTTGAGAAAAACCTCAGGAATTATACAAAAAAATTCATCACAAAAATGATCCAAATCAGCTAGCGAAAGCTCATAAAAGCATTTTTTTTTTAAATATTTTTCGAAAAATCTAAAAAATTATATAAATACAATAACAGCGAAAAATCTTCCTATCATTAGTGAAAGCTCAGAAATTCCTCTCAAAAAACATGTAAAAATGTTCATATTAACTTTCCTCTAGTAGCGAAAGCTCATAAAAGCTTTCGAAACAATAAAAGAAAAAACGCTGATGCTTTTAAGCTTTTATTCCCAAAAAGAGGTCTCTATCAGTATCGAAAGCTCACAAAAGCTCATAAAAGCTCTTTTCACATAAAACATTTCTATTCACAACACAAAAATATTTGAAAAGTTCTATACTCTTTTTTTAAACTAAAAAAAGAAAACTATTTGTAGTAGCTAGCAAAAATTTGAAACAAAAAATTCTATCAGTAACGGAAGCTCATAAAAGCTTTTAAAAAAATATGTACAAAATTTTATAAAAACCAAAATCACGAGTAATATTTTGCCGAAAAAACTTCCTTCCAATAGCGAAATCTCATTGCAGGTGCTAAAAACATCACAAAAAAGCTCATTATCACAAACAAAAGCTCATAGAAGCTCTTTTTTCACAAAACAAGATTTTCGTTCCACTACACCAACTCACATCCATCAAAAATCGCTACACAGCTATCCAACATATCAACACACTCCTCTGTGGCTGTATAGCTTGTGCGTAAACAATTCATGCCATCACATTTGTGACACTTGGCGACTGCATCCGTACGAGCAATCAGTATGCTGAAGAGGATAAATATCACTGCTGCCTGTTGCGTCAACCGCCTAAATGTCCTTTTATTATGACGGAACATTTTTTATAGCGCTCAACTTGCATTGCCTTATCAACGAAACAATCTTTGCAATTGCATTACAACCTATATTTATAGATTAAATTGTATGTATTGAAATTAATATTTTGTTGATATTGAAATTAATGCATTGATAAAATGCATATCGTTGTCATGTTAGATACTTTTAAATCACACTGTGCAACAATTTCCGGGTGATTGTTTTGAAGGACGGAGTAATTCCAAGTCAGACTAAAAGATTCAGACGCCTTGGGCGCAAGCTTAAAATCATTTTTTTCTCAGAATATGTTTTTTTTTGTTATGGCTTCTTGAAATTTATAATATCTACAATTTTTCCCAAAATGTTCTCAAATTCGGACTATCAATATCCTGTATCAATGGATCTACAGGTGGAATACCATCAATTTTTTTTTACTTATCCCTAATACTACTTACTCAGAGTATAAATTTTCTGACCATTGTTTCTTGGAGCAGAATGATTCTAACTCAGTGCGAGAGATTCAGAGCCGTACAGTGGAACCTAAAAATCTTTTTGTTTTATCAGGAATATATTCATTTGCTATAGCTATTTGAAATTTGGAGCTTTTTCTGATCTCCAGGATGCTTATTTATTGGAACTATCGATTTTCGGTTCATTGTCTCGGGGCTAAATAAGTCAAAATCGAAATAAAGACATAGACCCATATACCTACCTAGAACCGCCTTGAAATCTGTTTTCGTTCCGACTTTTGTTCGTAATAATAATTGGACTTTCAACCTCCAAAAATGTTGTTACACACTATAATCTTAAAATAATTCAAAAACAAACTATTTTGTTTATCTTAAGTGTTTACATTCGATGATTAGTACTTAGAGATTGTTGTGAAGTGCTTCTAGCTTTATATTGAGCAATTGTGATGGATGAATTTACTTGGAAAATTTTCATACTCTTCCAAAACATATAAACACATTCGTATTCTAACATGAAATAAGTAAATGATCATACCTGAGGGACTTCCGCGTGATTTGGTTATCAATTCGGAGTGGCCTAGGTGTGAATTCCCGTTTGGTCAATAGGCGGTAGAAGACCAGACAGAACGATTGTCATCCTCACATTTATCTCTTTCTCGAAAACTCTCTCTCTTCCTCTCCCTCTTTCTTTTTTGGAAACAATATTGGGAATAGTTTTCGATATGATGAATTTCATATCTAACCCAATATACATTGAGCTCGACCCCCTCAGAACTTTAGAAATTGAATTTTCGAAAAATTGCATTTTCGAAAAAAATATTCGAAAAATTACCATAATAGGTACTTTTAAAGTGCGATTACTACGGAATGGCTTTACCGATTTCAAAGATCTGCATACCATTAGAAAGGTATTGAAATTTGCTTTCAAAAAAAAAATACACTGTACAAATTTTTTAGTACACTGAAAAAAAAAAAACGTTTTCCAAAATAAAATTTAAAATACTTTCTAATGGTATGAAGATCTTTGAAATCGGTAAAGCCATTCCGGCGTAATCACACTTTAAAAGTACCTATTATCGTATAATTTTTCGAATATGTATTTTCGAATATTTCGATACCTTGCCACGCCCACAATTTTTCGAAAATGCACTTTCACCAAATTCTGAGGCGGTCGGGTTCAAAATGTACGTTTGTTCAGCCTTTGATTTGAAATTCATCATATGGAAAAAACGGACAAACTTTTTTAAAACCCTGATTCGCACTTTTCTTTTCCTATTTGTAAGCCTGTGGAAGAAAGCTTTACTTTATAGCCCGGTTAATAGATGTTGCGAACAGAAGAGCTTGATGAAGATCTTCGGAATGATCATACAGGGCAATGCATTGTTAACAACAACAACAACACCAACAACAACAACAGAATGTATACTTGAAACTTTAATTTTTATTTGCAATTTTTTCACAAACCTACCAATTGTCCTTAAAACTCTCAAACAAACGCCGTATAGGTCTAACAAGTGTCATGTGCTATCGTCATTATCCATGGTTGATGGACTGCGACCAATCGTAGAAGGTCTCATAAAGAAGTTCCTTCCTCTTTATATTCTTGCCATTTCAACTTATAGGTGACCATTCGAGCGAGTTCATATTTCCATTGTTCTCTTGTAGGGAAGTACTGCTACAACAAGTAGTAAATCGCTCGGAGAAAATTTATCCCCTAAGGTCTACAATGTAGGAGGCGTCGGCCCTTCCAAGCCAACTTTATTTTACTAACTTTGCTTTAATATCTGCAAAGCCGTTCATGTTAGGGATCTGAAAATGATTGTGTAGATATACGAGAACAGCACCATACTCATAGAAAAAGGTGGGATCGATTGTAAAAAGGCACCTCCCATACAAACTTAATTTTTCCAATATATCTCGAAAATCTTTCAAGGTAGGGACGTGAAAAGTGGCATGGCGTTATACGATCCCAATAGCTATCTCACAAAAAGAGGTGAGAGTAAGAGGGAAAATGGGCGTGGCAGCTCCCATAACAACTTATTTCTGAGGCCAAATAATTATCTCTAAAAGTGTTCAATTTAGGAGCCTGAAAATTGGTGTTGAGATATGGTATAATCAATACTATTCTCACAAAAAAAGTGGGATCTATCGTAAAAGGGGGCGTGCACCTCCCATACAAATTTAATTTTTCAACTTGAATAACTCTAAACGGATTCAAGGTACGGACTTGAAAATTGGTATGACGATATCCAATATCAATACCATTCTGACAGAACATGGGTTCATGGGTAGGGATCTCAAAGTTATTATGGCGATATACGAGGTAAAATGGTTTATGGCAGGGACTTGGATATTGGTATGACGATCTCAATATACCATTCTCACGGAAAAATGGGAGTTATCGGAATAGGGGCGTGGTACCTCTCATATAAACTTAACTTTTCAACCATCAAAACAACATCTAATCCAGACCAAGGCAGCTAGTGGCACAATTGTCCAAAAATCTGAGAACCTCTCTTGTCCTCTCCCAATGGAATTGTTACTGCGCTTGTGAGAGCGCTATGATTGCACTGACACAAAAACATCCGCTATTGCTTCGGTACTTGTTAGTGAGCGACAGAGCAGAAAGAGATAACATAATTTGATTGGTGCGATAACCCCTTTTTCACTAATACACCCTTACTCCCACTTCTGCTGGGCCCTGATCTAATCCTTTTGGCTAGGTGACTACAACAGAATTGCACTCAAACTTTTGAAAGAACCCAAACCCAAACAGATTTAAGAAAACTTACCACTTTAATTCAAAACCTCAAAGTAAAACTTATAATTTTTTACTTTGGTTATTCTTTTTTAATTTTTTATTTAAAATATTTTATTTGTTTTATATTAATTTAAAGCTTTAATTTATAAACTAAGAACATTTATATTTTCGCCTCTGCTACAAACTGATTTAGTGCAGACTTATTCACGCTCTAAGCCGGTGAAGCAGGCGCAAAGTCTACATGGTTACAACTTTTCAAATCGCTCGATAAACAAAGCATACAATTTTCAGCCGCTTGACAGGCCATTTGATCAGCGACATTTGTTGCACAGCCACGTATAGCCGAGCCGTCAACATATTTTACAAAGCAATATGAATTTGGTGCTTTTGGTGAGGCGCAACGCTGTGGCATCACGGCGCTTGGGTTTTCGGCACAGTTCAAATCCTAGAGTAAAGAAAATTTTCAAATTTTTGAGTATGAGATTTTATAGCGAAAATATAATTTTTAATATTTCTTTCTTTCATAATTATTCAAATTTGTATGTTCATACCGTACGAGAGTCACACTGCAAGCAAAGATAATTTCGTTGACCTAAAATATTGCAACGATCCGTGTTGCATTTGTCACATTCAGCGGAGTTTGCATCGCAGCGTCTTCGCAATTCCATGGGCACTTCCAGCGAACAACCTTTTTGTACCACTCGAGCTAAAAGGAAAATAAATTTTTATTTAAAATTTTTTCTTATAAATTTGAAAACTTTGAACAAATTTTCAAAAACAAAAATTTCAAAAACAAATTTTTTAAGACAATTTTTTTTTTTTTTTTTTTTTTGTATTTTTTAAATTTAAAAGAACTAACATTTTTGATCAAAAAAATCAAATAGGTTCAATAAACTCTTTTACCTCGGCATTTGTAGGGAAACGTCATTTTAAAGCCATAAACATATAGTATACCAATTTTATTTTTTATGAATGTAGGAGAAAATATTTATTTTTCGAAAACCAAAATTTTGAAATAATTTTTTTATTACTACTTTTTGATTTTTTTTTTTTTTAACTTTAAAAAACAAAAAACTTCAAAATGATTTTAAAACCTCAAAAACTAAAAAAGTTGTTTTTCAAAAAAAAAAAAAATCAAAATCGTTTTTTGAATACTATTTTTTCAAATTTTTTAAACACCATTTTTTGAACTTTTTTGATATTTTCAAAATAATTTTTTTAAATACTATTTTTCAAATTTTTTTTCGAAAAATTTCGAAATCATTTTTCTTAGATTCAATTTTTTTTTTGGAATATGAATATATTTTGTTTAAAAATTTGAAATGCACAAAATAAATTCTTTGAAAATTACGTTTTTTTAATTTTACAAACTTTAAACACAAATAATTTCAAAATAAATTTTTTGAATACCTACTATTTTTAATTTTTTTTTTTTCATTTTTAAAACTAAAAAAAAAAATTTTATTAAAACAAAAACTTCAAAATAATTTTTATAACTACAATTTTCTTAATATTTTCTTTTTGTTGTTTTAAAACTTTAAAAACTTCTAAAAATATACTTTTCGAAAAGAAAAATTTCAAAATAATTTTTGTAAATACTAATTTTTCAATTTTTTTTGCATTTTTAAATTTTTAAAAAACTTCAAATATTTATTTATCAAAAACCAAAAATTTTAAATTTTTGTTAAATAAAGTTTTTTCAATTTTTTTAAATATAAATATATTTTGATTCAAATTTTTAAACTCACAAATTTCACAAGTTAATTCTTTGAAAAAAAAAACATTTATTTATTTTTAAAACTACAAAAAAAAAACTAAAAATTTCAAAGTAATTTTTTTGAATACTATTTTTAAATTTTTTTTATGAAACTTAAAAAAACTGTTACTAGGTATTTTTCTAAAACAAAAAACACCAAAAGTTAAAAATAATTTTTATAAATACAATTTTGAAATTTTTTTTTTTAACATTAAAAACTTCCAAAATTTATCAATACCAATTTTTTAATTTTTTTGTATTTTTAAAGCTTTAAAAAACTCCAAATATGTATTTTTCGAAAACAAAATATTTCGAAATAATTTTTTTAAATACATACAATATTTTTAATTTTTTTTTTAATTTTGAAATAAATTTTTTAAATATTATTTTTTTTTTAAATATGAATATATTTTGTTCAAAATTTGAAATTAACCGCACTTTTAAAAACTACGAATTTTTCAAAAATCGTTTTTTTAAATTTTGTATTTTTTTTATGTAATAATTTTTCACCAGTTTCATATATATATTTTTTTTAATTTCAATTCTCTCTTGTTCCTACCTTTATCAAATATCGTCACACAATAATCCAAAGACGTTTCGCAAGGCTTTTGCTCCATCAGCGATGTTCTCTGACAATTGATGCCTTCACAAACATAGCAAATCCTTTTTTGGTGCGTAGCTTCACTATAGTTGATAAGCAACACAGCGGCCATAAGTGTTGCAAAAGTGAATTGTTGTAAGCGACACATTTTGCTGTGTTTATAATAAAAACTACATTTGAATTGAATTTGCCAATATTGAGTTACTTATATAGATTTTCTTGCCAGCATATTAAATAAACTTGAAAAAATCTCTTCTTTGTAGTTTTTCTTATTTTTTTTATATTTTTTTTAATATTTGTTAAGTATTGCACTTTATTTACACAAACAAAAAACAATCGATTTTTTATCAATGTGAATGTTATTAGATAATTCATAATAATTTTGTTAATAATTTTCTTAGTGCTATCTAAAATAAATATGCACTTCGGATGTGAAGAGCAGAAAATAAAATACTTGTAGGAGGCTTACTTGCCCTAGGTTATTTGTTATTTGTTATTTGTTATCTGTATTGATTAACAGGTACTCTATATCAGACCAAGGCAGCTAGTTGCACAATTGTCCGAAAATCTGAGAACTACATTCACACAAACTATTACGGTCTTTGCTTTTCCTCTCCCCCACTCGAATTGTTACTGCGCTTGTGAGAGCGCTATGATTGCACTGACCAATCAAGGTATGCAGTTGGTTATGCTCAGTCGTTCACTTGTAAGCAACAACACAACAATATACGCTGTTGCTTCAGTACTTGTTAGTGAGCGACGGAGCAAAAAGAGATAACATAATTTGATTGGTGCGATGACCGCTCTTTTACTAATACACCCTCACTCCCACTTCTGCCGGGCCCTGCTCTAAATGTACCGGCATAACTCGTTTACCTTCGCTCTTTTCCTCAGTCTCAACCTTTTTTCCGTTCTACTGGCTTTAAAAGTTCATTAATTAAAAAAAAAAAAAATTATTAAAAAAACCTCCCTTTATTTGGGTATCAAAAAGCTAAAGTCGAGTTGTACTAGTACTAGTACGCTGGGTATAAAAATCCGCTAACGGCCCATGGATCGAGCTATTTACATAGAAAACACGTCACACGCTTATCTCAAAATGAAGTACTATAGAGTTAAGCTTTTTAGACGTAATAAATTAAAAAAGTATTCGCCTACTTCGTAGGAAGTTATAAATAAATTTTGTTCATATCAATAATCATAACATTAAGACATCTTAGGAAGTCATTCAACAGCCCTAAAAGATTAGCAGCTACTAACAGCTAAAGAACAAACAAGAACAAGAGAAGATTAGTGGGGAATATTTTGTGGAAAAGGGTCACGAGTTGAGTGCCTAAAGCTTAATCTACTAGGTAATTTAGTATGTGCTGAAATGCTATAAATTAGTAGCGCACATATTATTACACAGTCTAATTCTGTAGTTGGCCTTGCGCCTCGCTGTGAGGGACAATTGGAGAGGGGCTTTGCTTGTAGTACGAAGACGCCGCCCGTGGCCCTCAAGAGGCTAATAAAATTTGCATTGTTAAAGCCAAACCAGTCATCCCCACTGCAGTCGGGCTAGTACCAGATGGTTCTCTTACTGTAGCCTACGGAATTTATTCCGACAGAGAAGTGTCCAATTCCCTAAAACCCCGTTAAAACATTGCGACCCTAAAGGGAACCTTCGATTTATATATTTCGTTCCACGAAAGTTCATCGACGATTCAGATAATTTTCGGTCCACCTTTTGAGGTAAGTTTTTCTTGATTCTTCTTGTCTTCTTCAGTCCACAGAGACTATATATCTTTTGACCCAAAAAATAAGTTTTATTCATACTGTAAAAATATCTTAATTACTTCATTGATTGTATCGTAAAAGCATAACTAAAATAAACACAACACCGATAACTCTATTCACATTATCATTCCGCACTAATCTCCCAACTCCAGACGTTGTAATTCGAGTAGCCAATTTGTATGAATTACAAGCTTCTGAAAAATCGCTAACACACATCGAACATTGCGAATCATTGAGACAGTCGCGTTGCTCACGTTGATGTACCAAACAGCCACGATGCGTTGCGCCATCCGGACTCTTACGTACAAAGCAGTAGGAGTTTTGAGCGGTGGGTATGGGACATTGGATGCCCGGCATACCACGAGCATCGGTAGCGCATTTATTGTCCTAAGGAAAAGCGATAACAGAGAGTGAGAAGATTTGAGCATAAATGTAACCATTTACTTACCTTACTAGAGCTGCACTCGATACATTTGAAATCTTCACGTCCTTTATCATTGCAGCGATTACCGATACATTTCGTGCATTCTGGGTGAGTGGCCAAATCGCATTTCTCACGCAAATTTGATGGTAATGCGCTATAACAGCCGCGTGCTATAACAGTGACTGTAGATGACAGAGAGAAGTAAATAAAATGTTAGGCATGCTAAAAAGAGATAGCTATACTAAATATTAAAAAAAATGAAAGCCGATATTTTTGTAACAGCAAAACAGCTAAACTAGTCGGTCAAATTCTCTAATTCAAATTTTAAACTGTCAAGGATATAGGGTAAGATAAGATGAGAAAAATTAAAAAGAAGAGTGAGGAAAAAAGGAAAAGAGGATGAAGGGGTGAAGGGTCACTTACATAAAGCTTTGTTAACCTGGCCTGACATTTGCAACCTCAAAACTTTGTGCTCAACTTCAGAGGTATGCTATAATGAACGCTTTGACGCTTCTCTTTTATTATACATTTGTTTTCGTTATTTATTTCTTTGCACTTAGAGTGTTTTGGTAAATTTATTAATTTAATAGAGAAAAATTTATTAATTATTATTTCCACCAAATTTTAATTCTTCAATTAAAGCAAAGTCGTCAACATCTGATTGTCAAAGCAAGTAATGCAAGCAAAATTTGACAGTTTGCCAAATTTCAAGCTTGCTTCAACTTTGAGGTCTTCTATTTGCCTTGCTTCGTTTAAATACGTATATTGAACTTTTCTGTCAAAGTCAAAGTTCTAGGTAAAGTTAAAATAAAGCTTTATGAAATTGAGGCTTGAGAAGGATAACTATCTAACTATCGCCGGGTCTCTTAAGCTGGACAACTTGGTTCAAACTGGGTTTTGAACTACATTACTATTGAACTAAAAATTTTAATTGAACTAGTTCGTTCATTCGTTAAGTAAGATGAACTAGAATATTCTGTGGCAACTTTTTAGATAAGAATTTATATAAGTTATCTTAGAAACTCACCAAGTTTGTCATATATCGAAACCACGATAACAGCAAACAATATTAGTTCTTTAAACTAAAATTACTTTGGCTGTTATTATAAAACAAATTGAAACTCCTTTCAAATAATTTAATTAGCTTTTCTCAACTAACTTGAGTAAATATTTGCATGACGTTTTGTAGACAGGTTACTTTCTGGCCAAAGTAGATAGTTATTGAAAATGGGCGAAATCGGATGATCACCACGCCTCCTTTTTCGATATAGAAAATTTCGAAAATCACATAAATTGAAATATCTCGGTAGCTGGAATGGCTAAAATGATATAATTTCATAGGTGAATCCCCCTGATCTTATGTTTTTCCATAAATTTTGTAAAGTGGACGTAGCACCGCCTACTTTTAAGGAAGGCATTATTGAAAATTCGAATGATCGTAACTTTTAAACTGATTACGATAGAACGATGAATTTGGCACAAAGCATACTAGTATCGTTGGGAGTATACCTAATGAAATTGGATAAAATCGCCCTCCAACCATGCCCACTTTCGATATCGAAAACTTCGATAAACACCTAAATTGACATAATTCGGTAACGGAAATGGCTAAAATGTATAGTTTGGTACGGTGAACCCCCTAGTCATTCTATTATGATTTTTTGATAAATTTTTAAAAGTAGGTGTGGCACCGGCCACTTTTCAGGGAGGCGTATTTGAAAATTTCACGGGTCATAACTTTTAAACCGATTACGGTAGAACGATGAAATTTGGTACACGGTATACTAGCAAAATAGGGAGTATACCTGATGTAATTGGACGAAATCGCTTCCCAAGCACGCCCACTTCCGAAATGGAAAATTTCGAAAATCATATGAAAACTAGCGGCTTACCCGAACTTAGACTTCCTTACTTATTACTTGTAATCCCATCTATATTATAACCAATTTTTTCACAACTTACATCCTTTAAAAATTGTGACACAATAATCCAACGTATCCGCACACTCTGTGGTGGCATTCAATTTTGAGATACGCAAACAATTAACGCCCTCACAACTATAACAAGTTGGGGGTGAAGCTGGGTCGATTACCGAATCATTCTCAGCTGTTACCGAACGCAAATCAAACACGATAAAAAGTAAAAAAATGCAATAAGCAACCGATTTTCCAGAAATTTTAAGAAAACACATCTTTATTGTGCAAAAATTTGCGTGAGATGTATCGGAAAGGCACAACTTAACAACCCTAAAACTCAATAACGACTAACTAAAATACAAAAATAATATTTGAGAATAATAAAAGTTGTGCGAAACTCAAAAAGTTAAATACATTGTAAATTACTTAAATAACAAAATAATTATATGGATAAATAAAATAAGCTCAAAACATTCTCAGTGAACGTGGGTTGGGTGCGCAACAATAAGCCTGGGTGACATATGTACATATAAGTAAAATTAAGTTGGGTAAAGTATAGTATATAGGTTGAGTAAAGTTTACCTAATTTATTTATCATTGACGGCATCAATGTGATTATTTGCAAATATATTTATCGTCATTGCAATCAGTGCCTGATATTTTTTGTTGGTATTTCTCATTGTGTTTCTAATGTATGTACTATGCAATTATTGTTTTGATTGACTTACGAAAGGGAGTACTTCATCTTAGGCTTAGTTTTTTTAAATAAAGAACTAGTCAACTAGTTCGTTCGGTTGTTGAGTTAAGTGTACTGGCATTTTCTCTAGTAACTTTTGGGGGGAGAATTTATGTAAGTCTGCCCGGTGTGAAGTGGAATATGGTACTGATTCTTAGTGAGAAAGTGTTTGTAAATATGAGCGCAGTTGTCCGTGTCGCTCTTTAAGCTGAGGCGTTGTGTTCTTTTTATATAATGGTAAGTTTCTGTTGTCAACCAATATTAAATAAGGTTGCTATTACAGACTATCGAAATAGTTACGAACTATAGTTTCACAAGCTAACCAAACTAAAATCATAAAGAACTAGATCAATGGTTTTAAATGAACTAGAAGTGAACTAATCCTTTCATTGATTCATACATTGTAGTATATAGGCCCCTTTCCATTCCTAGCACCGGTGAGCTAGAAAGCTTTTCAAAGAAACCTGTCTCAAAAACAACTACCTCGAAAACATAGCTGAAGCGAATTAGTCAAAACAAGTATCAAAGCTCAAAAGCTTGTACAAAAAAATTAAAAGTAGGTAAATTTTTCTCAAAAAGTACATTTTCATACAATCCCGAAAATTGCTTGTAAATACCGTCGGTATTTACAGCAATAGACTACAAGGCAAAAAGCAACAAAGAGTTTCAATGTTATAAATGGAAAAATATTCGTGCTTAATTAAGCATAGAAAATTCTTTCATAGGTTTCACACCAAGTCCTAAAATTCGCAAATCTTTCATATAAGTTAGCATTGAAATTAAAGAAATGTTCTATATGGAAGTATAAATATATGCATAAATGGATACTGAGAAGGGTTTACCCTCAAACTGGGTAGTGGCCTAAGGTGCTAGACCTTCTAGCATACAAGTCACTACAGTGTTGTGAGTTCGACTCTCACAAGGCCGGGAAGAAAAGTCCTTGAAGTGATGTAACTCCAGTATCATCGAAACATATGTCGGCTTGTCTGGTTCCTACAGGTAGGTAAATTTTTCTCAAAAAAAAAAAACACAATTTCATAAAAGTATTTACATTTTTTTGCAAAATATATATACATATATATATTTTTTTTAAACAAAAACCTTATTTCTTTGAGGCCAGTTAGTCTTTACGTAAACTTAACTTGCGCCAAAAGTTGCCTATATTTTCTTGTGTAAGTTTACGTTTTGAATAACAATTTTCACAGGTTGACCTTAAGTTAAGTAAGGTTTCGATATGTGGGGCCTTTTTAACTAGAAAAAACTGCGTGTATCCAGTACACGTGAAAGCAGCTAACTTCTTAAATTCAGAAATAACGAAATATGAATAAGGTGTATTCAAGAATAGTTTAGATTCACAATTTCTTACTTCCGGGAAGTGGACCAGGGAAACGATCAATTCGAAAATATCTTATACATGGTGCATTTTCTTTCAAATTCGGTAGGTACGTGGGTAGAATTATGTGTAAATTAACAGGGCCAATACGAATGGGATATAGAGGAAGAGGGGAGTGGTAGAAGGAAAGAGGAGAATCAAGAGAAGGAAGGGAGATAGTGTGAAGGTGAAGAAAGATAGAAAGGAGTTATAAAATGGTTTGTAAATTGCGGTTAGGTGGCAACCCTAAGTGGCAACCCTACGTAAAATTGTCATATTTGGAATACGGCCGAAAATACCTTTTATTTGATACCCATATTGGCATATCTAGCTCTATATTTAAAAAAATGAGGATAGGTGGCAACCCTGTCAGCCGCCCTAAGCAACCAAGCAGTTCTGGAGATATACGAAAAAATAATAAATTTCGGTTAGGTGGCAGGCGTAAGTGGCAACCATGCTTGAAATTATCTTATTTGGAATACGGTCGAAAATACCTTTCATTTAGTACCCATATTGGCATATCTAGCTCTGTATTTAGAAAAAAGATGGGATAGGTGGCAACCCTGTAAACCGCCATAAGTGCCAACACCCACGAATTCTGATCGGCCAAACTTTTACAATTTGTGCAATGTTAGTTAGATTCTAGAATTTCACCTCCTATTTGATTTGCACAGCTAAACATTGTGGTGAAAATTGGCTAAGCCTGAAAGTTGGCTACAATTTCTATTTCCGTTGCATAATTTCCGTTGCATTACTAGCCGTTTTCTCAAATTTTACTCTCAATCAAAACTTCATATCGCCGCCTAAGAAGTTACTTCAAAAAATTTTCAGAGATTTTTACGCTTTTCCATTCTTTTCTATTGTTATAATTTTTTTATAGAAAAACAGTTGATTTTCTTTTTAATTTTTCATTTTTGTTTTTTTATAATATTCTAATTAACGTTAGCATTACGGCAATTTTTCACACTCACATGACTTTGGTTGATTTTTTCTTGGTTCTCATTCATTAAATTTTACTGTTTGCCACTTTTGTGTAAATAAATACCAAATAAGTACCAATACAAATACAATAGTGATTATTATTTAATAATACGAGCGTTATTCATTAATTAGGAAAATATATGAGCTAAACATGCATCTTTGGTTTGCTTAAAAAAATTGCATACACTGAAAAAAAAATAAAAGTTAAAATTTTTTTAATTTTTGCGTCAATGCAATAGATTTTATCTAACTTTTTTTGATTAAAATCTCTAAAATAGCGTACAAATGCGATGAATGCATTTTGCTTCTAGACTCGAGAACACTTTGTGTCTGAAATGTATATTTTTAAAAATAATGATTATTTTTCTAACTGTATGTATTTATGTCTTATCGCGAAAACTCACATAAAAATAATTATATAATATTTTTAATAATGTAATTAAAAGTCGTTGTGTACTCGAAATTCTCATTAACAAATACAATGGAAGAGCACACACAATTAACAAAGTTAGATGCTTGTTGGATGCGCCCCTCCACTCATTGACTTTTTCTTTGCAAACACTAGCATAATAAAGACGCATGCAAATACAGTGGAGCCTCGATAATACGGGCGCTGATCGTAGGTAAACAGCGTTCAATTTTGTTCCTAACAAACTGGGAACAATATTTTTCTCGAGGAACTTTAGTTTAAAAAAAATATTTGCGAAGCTCATTTTTAACAGTTTTCACTGTATTTCATTATCGCTTGGTACACCAAGTGCCTACTACTCACTAAACCTAAGCCACTTAAGTTAGCTTTACTTAGAACCTTGGAGTGTTGCTTGGCTGTTAAGTAACTTATTCGCAGTGTGACTTTTCAGTGTGCTAAGCACTTGCAGACCTAAGAAAAGCAGAACGTAAAAAAAATTCTATATCACCACGACACGCTTGCACGCCCGCGGTGCTTAATTTGTGCTTAGCACGTTAGGCCATGAACAGAGTAGGGCACAATGTACATTTTTTATTTTTCCAATAAGCAACAAAGTTTGTGGTATTTTAGTTCTTTCGTTCTTATACAGATCAAAAGATGTTGAGCCTAATTTTCTAGACACTACAGTATACAGAATATTTCCATGTAGTAAAATAGGCTCTAAACTTTAAGATGGACATCTAGCAATGCATCGCTGAAAATTGATTTCAATATCTGTAATATGTAAATATCGACCTGTTACAATTTTTTTAAAGCAGCATTATACATAATAACTAGTGTGGAAAGATCACCTTCCGCCATAGTGGAAGTGTCATTAAACTAAAAATTTAGTGTACTATGCCCAACTCTGGAAATTATGAAGCTGTTTTTTTAGAAGGGAGTTTCTTGTACGTTTCCAGTGCATAAGAATTACTTTAAGAAATATATGTAAGAGTATACAAAAATTTTAAATTAGCTTTTGTTGACAACACATTTTTGTACAAAAACACTAATTTATGCATGTCCATTCTTTTTCTTATTAATTACAGGGCGGCTTCCGACTGCACTTACTGGACGCACTCGATCGTCCGGTGTTGGATCTAACGCCGCATGTCAATCAATCGGAATTTGTGCGCACAGATGTTACGTAAGTTCATTACTACCATAAATTTACCATAGCCATGCCATAACCATGCCATAACCATACCATAACATACCACAACTATATCATAACCATACCATAACCATACCATAACCATACCATAACCATACCATAACCATACCATAACCATACCATAACCATACCATAACCATACCATAACCATACCATAACCATACCATAACCATACCATAACCATACCATAACCATACCATAACCATACCATAACCATACCATAACCATACCATAACCATACCATAACCATGCCATAACCATACCATAACCATACCATAACCATACCATAACCATACCATAACCATACCATAACCATACCATAACCATACCATAACCATACCATAACCATACCATAACCATACCATAACCATACCATAACCACACCATAACCATACCATAACCATACCATAACCATACCATGACCATACCATAACCATACCATAACCATACCATAACCATACCATAACCATACCATAACCATACCATAACCATACCATAACCATACCATAACCATACCATAACCATACCATAGCCATACCATAACCATACCATAACCATACCATAACCATACCATGACCATACCATAACCATACCATAACCATACCATAACCATACCATAACCATACCATAACCATACCATAACCATACCATAATCATACCATAACCATACCATAACCATCCCATCACCATATCACCATAACCATAACATAACCATACCATAACCATAACATAACCATACCGTAACCGTACCATAACCATACCAAAACCAAAAAATGTGAACTTTTCTTTTGAAAATTTCTCATTTATCTTCTTTCAGCGCACAGTCATATTACGTGAGCATACCACAAGACTTTGAATGTCCAAATTGCACATTACGTCTGCTGCGTCAAGCGGATGAATGGTCGGCTGGCTATCGTTTTTGGTCGTGTGCCGATGTAGATATCAAGAATCGTAAAGAGTTTCGTGAGACATGCTCGGGCAATGGCAAATATTTTCCCTCACGTTGCAAATGTGAAAAGAATTTTTATGGACCACAATGTCAGTACAAAGATGAATGTTCCAACAATCAGGATTGTGGTACTCAAGGCAAATGTATCGATTTAGCGAGCACATCACTGCCGCGCAAACAGTGTTATTGTAATTTTGGCTGGCATGGTATTGGGTGTAGCAAAAAGTCGCCATATCGCACGACGGAGTTGGATATGACTGTCTATACGATGAAACAGCTATCACCAGATTATCTTATGTACTGGCGTTTGTTGGAAGAGCAGAAGGAGATTGAGGTTGTGCTCAAGGTAAATAGCTCAACGTGGGTAGGATTGGGTTGGCGTCCGAACTCACTCAATGCTGAGTGTAAAAATTTTCCACTTATACACGATATTGGTGATACGAAAACAACATTGACGGGCGGTGAGCCAGTGAGTGCGCCTGAGCCAAGTCCGGAACCAGAACCACATCCAGAACCAAGCCCTGAGCCTGAACCGCATCCAGAACCAAGTCCAGAGCCGGAACCACATCCGGAACCGGAACCAGAACCAAGTCCTGAGCCAGAGCCAAGCCCAGAGCCCGAACCGCATCCAGAGCCAGAACCAGAACCGTCACCAGAACCCGAACCCTCACCTGAACCGAGTTCCGCAACTTCAACCAAATCTAAACGGGTTGCCCAGCATAATGTAGATGATCTTCGAGACAATTTGGAAGGCGTTACATCGGTGGGCGTCTCTTATCGTGTGAGCTCCTCGGCGGGACGCATACGTCGCCAAGCGCCAGGTATGCATTTATTCTATCAATATTTATCTACTACTGAGAAGTCTTGAAGTACTCGACACAAGTGTGTATAAATATATTAATTTTTAATTACTTAACTGGTCAATATTTTTCTTTCAACAAATTTCCCTTACTTTTTTTTTATTTTCACAACAAAAACAGAGACGACTACTGTCAAACCTAGACGAAAATATGGTACCACGCGTAGGCCGAAAACTACAACGACGCCAAAACCGGAACCAGAACCAACTCCTGAGCCCGAACCAGAACCAAGCCCTGAGCCAGAGCCACACCCAGAACCAGAGCCGGAACCAAGCCCTGAACCGGAACCACATCCAGTACCCGAACCAGAACCAAGCCCTGAGCCAGAACCACAGCCGGAACCAGAGCCAGAACCAAGCCCTGAACCGGAACCACATCCAGAACCCGAACCAGAACCAAGTCCTGAGCCGGAACCACACCCAGAGCCAGAGCCAGAACCAAGTCCTGAGCCGGAACCACACCCAGTGCCACATCCAATTCCATCTGCCGAGCCAAAACCTTTCTCTATGCCGACACCGGAGCCTGAACCATCACCAGAGCCGCATGCCAAGCTGACTGAGAGGAAAAATGGTAAATAAACAAGCCGTATGTCTCTTAAACACCTCACTTTAGCCAAAGCATTTCTTTGGATTCATAATTTTTTTTTTTTAAAACACATTTTCCCATATTTCTCTTCCAACTTTTTTAGAACAAAAATTAAGACTGAATCCGTATACACCGAAATTCGATTTCAATCCCATGGACTGTACAGACATAGTGATAGGTACAGCGCGCGGCATGGCTAGCCGTGTGGGTGATTATTATACACGCGATCGTTCAACGCCACGTAAAGATGAATTTTATGGTGGAAAATCGGATTTGTCGCTTGGTACGGGCTATGAAGAGAATGGCGTGACAACGATCATATTCCGCAAGAAACTTGAAGCCAAAGAACCGACCGATCACACTTTAGACGATGCGTTAACGCATGTGATATGGGCAAAGGGTCAGGAACCCGATAAATATGTGCATTTCCCAGCCTCAGGTATCGAAACGGAACATGCGTCTGTGAAAGATTTCTATCAACCTGATGAGCTAAAATATCACGGACATAGAATGCAGCGAGGTGTGACGCAACTAAATTTCTTTGGTAAGTTTTGGAGAGCGGAAGATATCGATGGAGGTTTGGATGTCTTAAAAATACTTTTTATGAGTGGGAGAGGGGGTTTGGTAATTATTTACCCATGTAGTTTCTTAAGAGAGATTTTTTTTTTAATCTGTGGTTAATTGACTAAGTCAGTCGTTAGAGGGTTAAATTAAGTCTGAACCATTTGTCGAAAAGTTTAATGGTCATGTAAAATAGGCACTAAAATATAAAAAGTATCGCTGGTCTTGAATGTCGATATACACCGATAGTATTATTGATACCATCGATAAATTCAAACTATCGAAATTTACTCATTTTTACGGTGTTTGCGCTTAATCAGTGCTTTAATATTGTCACAAATAATCCTATCGATGGTAAAAATATCGATAATTGCATCGATAGCAAAACTCATCGATGTATCGATATTATAGTCGAAAATTTTACGCTTCTACCCATTACTGATTAGATAAATTATCCAATTCACCGATAAAAGAGTTATCACAATAAGAAAATCGGAAATAAATCGATAAAATTTTTAACCCCTCTACGACCATTAAACATTTACTTTAAAATAACCAACTATTTATGGTTTCTTTGATGTAATTTAATTAGATACTAATATTTTTACACTCGAAAAATTATTTAAAAATTCTATTTTCTGAATCCGTTAACATTGGGGTGTTAGAAATTTTAACCACTTTTTACCTTCTAATCTAATCTTGGCGCTTAACCGCCTAGGCGATTTTGGCCGTTTCGAATCAAAGCACGCCAGTCATTCCTTTTTAGCGATAACTGACGCCAATTGGAAACCCCAAGGGAGTACAAGTCATCCTCCACCTGTTGTTTCCATCTCAGTCGAGGCCTCCCCCTTCCTCTGCTGCCGAATTCGGGTGTCGATAGTAAAACTTTCTGTGCTGGAGCTTCTTTTTCCATTCGCATAACATGACCCAGCCAGCGGAGCCTTTGGGCTTTAATCCGCTGAACTATGGTCAGGTCTGCGTAAAGCTCGTACAGCTCATCGTTGAATTTCCTTCGATACTCGCCGTTGGCGTCACGGGAAGGACCATAAATCTTCCGGAGAACTTTTCTCTCAAATACTCCAAGGGCCATCTCATCTTCTCTGGATACTGTCCATGATTCCGAGCCGTACATCAGGACAGGTATGATGAGAGACGTATAGAGCGTGATCTTTGTTCTTCGAGAGAGGACTTTACTTCTCAATTGCCTACTCAGTCCAAAGTAGCACTTGTTGGCAAGAGTGATTCTCCGTTGGATTTCTAGACTGATATTATTTTCGGTGTTAATGCTGGTTCCCAAATAGACGAAATCTCTCACCGTTTCAAACTTGTAGCCATCAACGGTGACTTGGCTGCCAAGGCGCAGGTGCGCCGATTCTTTCTTTGATGACAGTAGGTACTTCGTCTTGTCCTCGTTCACCGCAAGACCCACTTTTTTCGCTTCTTTATCCAGCCCAGAGAAGGCAGCACTTACGGCGCGGTTGTTAAGGCCAATGATATCAATATCATCGGCATACGGTTGAAGAAATCGCACGAAAGGGAGTCGCCCTGTCTGAAGCCTCGTTTGGTTTCAAATGGCTCAGAGAGGTCCTTCCCGATTCTGACGAAGCTGTTGGTATTGCTCAGCGTCATTTGGCAAAGCCGTATAAGCTTTGCAGGGAAGTCAAACTCAGACATGGCGGTATACAGGCAACTCCTTTTTGCGCTGTCAAAAGCGGCTTTAAAATCGACAAAGAGGTGGTGTGTATCGATCCTTTTATCATGGGTCTTCTCCAGGATTTGGCGTATCGTGAAAATCTGGTCGATGGTAGACTTACCAGGTCTAAAGCCACACTGATAAGGTCCAACCAGTTTGTCCACGATGGGCTTCAGTCTTTCACACAATACGCTAGAAAGAACCTTATATGCGATATTAAGAAGACTGATTCCGCGGTAGTTGGTGGGGTTAGCGGGATCACCTTTCTTGTGGATTGGGCAGAGCACACTTAAATTCCAATCTGGAGGCATGCACTCGTCTGACCGTATTCTGCATAAGAGCTGATGCATGCTTTTTACCAGCTCTTCGCCTCCGTGTTTGAACAGCTCGGCGGGTAGTCCGTCTTTTCCAGGGGCTTTGTTGTTTTTGAGCCGGGATATAGCTATCCTCACTTCTTCATAGTCAGGTGGTGGGACGACCTTTCCATCGTGAGGGATTGGGGTATCGGGTTCAACGTCTCCCTCGCAGTTTAGCAGTGAGGAGAAGTGCTCCCTCCATAATTTAAGTACACTCTGGACGTCGGTTACCAGGTCGCCATTATTGTCCTTACAGGAACTTGCCCCGGTCTTTAAACCTTCCGTCATCCGCCGGATCTTTTCAAAGAATTTTCGGGCATCGTTCCTGTCAGCCAGCGTCTCAAGCTCCTCACACTCACGCCTTTCGGCCTCACGTTTCTTTTTTCTGAAAAGGCGTCTCTCTTCCTTCTTCGCCTCACGATAGCGTTGCCATACACTGCGGGTTGCGCCCGTTCGCAACGTCTCCCTGTATGCAGCGTCCTTTTTTTCCGAGGCTGTGGTGCATTCCTCATCGTACCAGTTGTTCTTGCGGGCTCGCCGAAACCCTATAGTGGCTTCAGCGGCGGTACGTAATGAGTGAGAGATATGCTTCCATTGCTCGGTTACATCGTTAGGTCGAGGATTGCTCTCCGATAGCAGGTGTGAGAGTCGAGTGGAGAAATTATCAGCTGTCTGTGTCACGCGCAGCTTCTCGACGTCAAACTTTCCTTCCGTTACTGTGCGTACTTTCTTCGCTGCACAGAGACGTGTGCGCGTAGGGTACGCACGTCTAGAACGGTGGAGCTGTGTCTGCCGTCGATCATGACATGATCAATCTGGTTTCTTGTTCTTTGATCAGGGGACAGCCAGGTAGCTTGGTGTATTCGCTTATGCTGGAACCTGGTACTACTGATGACCATATTGCGGGAAGCGGCGAAGTCAATCAACCTAGTGCCGTTGGGGGATGTTACATCGTGGAGACTGAATTTTCCAACTGTAGGACCAAAGACTCCTTCCTTGCCCACCTTGGCATTAAAGTCGCCGAGCACGATTTTGATATCATGCAGGGGGCAGCGATCATAGGCTTGTTCAAGTTTATCGTAGAAGGAGTCCTTCTCTGCGTCGTCCGTCTCCTCAGTCGGCGCATAGGCGCAGATAAATGTTATGTTGAAAAACCTCGCCTTGATGCGGATCGCAGCGAGACGCTCGTCCACAGGAGTGAACGCTAGTACTTGGCGGCGAAGTCTCTTTCCCACCACAAATCCTACACCACGCGCTTTGCCGCGTGTCTGGCCGCTGTAGTATACGTCACAAGGACCGATGGCCGTCTTTCCTTGCCCCGTCCATCGCATTTCCTGCAGGGCGGTGATGTCAGCCTTTGCGCTCGCGAGGACATCAACCAGTCGGGCAGCGGTACGCTCCCTAGAAAGGGTCCGGACATTCCACGTACATGCCCTAATATCCTTCTCATTGTCCTTACTTCGTTTTGCCAGGTCGTCAACATTAAAGGGGGTTCTCATCCGAGGCTTTTTCGATTTTTTCATTGGACTAGATTTTTTACGTGGCGGGTCCCAAACCCAGCGCACAACCCGTTTCGGGGTTTTGAAAATATTTTTACACATTTATATAGCGAGCCGCTTGCTTCAAGACAGACGCCCGCTTGCAGCCGCACCTCATGGTGAACAGACGCTGCGCAAAAGACCTCGGTGAGCCCTTAAACCAAGTATGTCAGAGTGGCCCCACCGAGGCTCCCTCTCTTTCTGCCGCGAGCCTAGAATAGCTCACGTTGCCCACTTTTTACCTTAACCCAGTCTTTTACTTAAAAATTAAAATTTACTGAATAAGTTAGCACTCCAGAGATTTTATAATACCTTCACCCTGGTGGTTAGTGGGTTAAAGGTGTCGTCCAAATGATTCAAAAGACCCATACATTCATACATTTGTCTTAAATGCATTTTGGCAATTTTGCTCATACCGAAATTATCGGAACTATATATGGGGGCGATGGGTTATATTGGTCCAATCTCATTGATTTTGGACATCGACATTCCACATTCTAAAAGAGCAATAGTTACAAAATTTCACGTTCCTACCTATCTAATTACAGGAGTTATCGATCAAAATCCATTTATCGGAACAATCGATTGTATGGGGGCTATGTGAAATATTTACTCCATCTCAATGATTTTTAACATCGCTAATACACATTTAAAAATAGCAATACTTACTAAATTTCACGTTCAGGAGTTACAGGAGTTATTGCCCAAAATCCGTTTATCGGAACAATCGCTTGTATGGGAGCTATGAGTACTATTGGTTCGATCTTACTGATTTTCAATATCGCCATTTTCCATGTAAAAACAACAAAAGTTACAAAATTTCACGTTACTAGCTCTTTAATTACAGAAGTTGTAGCCCGAAATCAGTTTATCGGAACAATAGATTGTATGCGAGCTATAAGTAGTTTTGGTTCGATCTTGCTGGTTCCGACAAATGATTATTCTCATATAAAATAACGCCTCCATACCAAATTTCATCGAGATATCTCTAAAATTGAGGGACTAGTTTGCGTACAAACAGACGGACGGACGGGCATGGCTAAATGGAATCAGTTAGCACAGCTCCAGGAAACCCTCTAGAGATCTCCAAGATACATGTTATAATAAACTTCTCAAAAAAGCTCTAAAATATTTTTGGGCGGTTAATGGGTTAAAATTTTCGTCCAAATAAATTCAAAGACTCTAATTATGGATTTATATAATACGCGTATTCATATCAGTTTCAACATTTAAAAAAAAATATACACAAAAAAAAACAGAATTCAAAAAAAACTTAACCCTGTGCAGGCCAAAAAAAATTATTTCTTTCGTACTGACCTAAACAAATTTTAATTTAATATAAATTTCTTTATCACACTTTAGAAAAGGAAAAACCAATTACCACTAAAGATGGCGTAACAATCGAAACATCCAACAATGTCTTAGACAATGATTGCATGGGACATTGGAAATATCCACGCGATTGCTTACCTGAAAACCACACCTGCGAATATTACGCTAGCTGGGAGACTGTGGGACGTGGTGATGTAATGCGTTGGCATATTGAAACTTCGAATACAAAAACCTGGACCGGCATTGGTTTTAGTAATGATGAGAAAATGTCACAAACCGATGCCATAATTGGATGGGTTGATCGTAATGGACGCCCCTTCCTAATGGATACATGGATCAATGGTTATAGTGCACCAAAATTGGATGTGCGGCAAGATATTATTGGCACACCCACCGGACGCATAGAATATGGCGTAACAATTTTAGAATTCGATCGTAAACGTGTGAGCAATGATGAGCAGGTGAGACGAACTTGGCTGGGGACCGAGTTTTTCGAATTTTCTGCTATAAATTATTTTATTATACTTTCAGGATTTATCATTTACTGATGATCATTGTCTTTATTTGTTCTTCCCTGTGTTGGGTGGCGCTTTTCATGCTGTCAACAAGAAAATGGCCAAACATGAACGCACGCCAGTCGTTTCGGCAACACGCGTCTGCATTAAATCGTGTGGCAAAGGTTTTTTTTAGACATTTTGTAAATTGTCGGTTATGTTTCTTACAAAATTCCATTTTACCTTATAGAGCTCGAGAGTGTTTTGAATGCAGCAACACCAGCACCAAATAGACTCGTTTATGCCGTCGGCGTTAAACTTATGAACTTAGCTGAATCCTTTGAGGCACCACAACCGGGTTCTGTTGAATTCAACAATTTGGCAGCAACCATCTCAGACTCTTTCAATGGCGTTCTCAATAATATACCTGGTTACTATAAGACTGAAATTCTTGGCTTTGAAAAGTGAGACTGAAAACTCGAATCCCTTTCTACTTTTTTCAAATACATTTTTTATTTCTTTTTACAGACAAGGCACAACAATGGTCGCCAAATTGCAAGCCATGTTCGATAAGGCCGATTACGAAAAAGGACAAGGTTTGGCCACAAATACGGTTGCTATGGATAACAACGAATCGGCTAAGAGTGGTGAGATTGTGCGGGCAGCATTACAAGACCAGATTGCAACAGGCAAAGTGGGCTCACTAACAGTGGATCCGCAATTTTTGGATTTCGAAGCTTTGGAATGTAAGTAATGACATGGCGTATACGTAACTTTTTGTGTAACTAGAGCAGAAGTACATGAAAATTTTTTAGCTGCAGATGAGGGTGAACACTGATTTCTGATGGAATTTTTTTAGAAACTTTTCGACATTTTTAACTCTAGAAGTCTTCAAAATACATACTATACTAAACTTCACAAAAAAGCTTTAAACTATTTTTGGGCGGTTAATGGGTTAAAATTTTGGACCAAAGAAATTAATAGATGAATTTATGTGAAAAGCGTATTTAGACCAGGTTCAACATTCAAAAAAAAAATTAAAATTAAAATATTACCCTGTGCAGACGAAAACAATCGATTCTGCTTTTCAAGATTAGGTTAAAAATCAATTCTACTAGCAAAAGACAGAAGCCTTCTCGACTCTTCTGTTATTATTACTTTACAGATGTTTAAAACATCACAGTAGTGCATTTTCTTTCGGTGACTTTTAATCCTGGTAGAAAATTCTTGCAGGGAAGGCGAAGGCAAATGCAAATTTGCCAGTGTAAACGGTGTCGAACTGGCTCATTTAAATTCGCCAAAATTGGTGCGGTGTAAATGTACTAATAGACTTGATAACAAAATATAAAAATCGATAGCAGATATCGATTTTTACTTAAGAATGTAATTTATATACAAAAGTTATAAAAAAACTTCAAAGCTTTGTAAAAAAATTTTAAGCCATATATTTGTGAAAATATATAAATTTCTTTGAAAAAAAAAATGAGAATGTAGAAACTTGAGATCAATTGTATATTAGGTTGTGGGTCAATCGATATTTGTTTTCGTCAGAGTAAAATGAGGTGAACAAATTCCTATGGGTTACAAATATTTTCCATTTTGCTGTGCCAAACGAAAAGGTAAATTTTGACAGTAGTAAATTTTGACATATGCAAAAAAATCACGTAATAAAGCAGATGTTTTGTGAATAAATTTTCAATTTACGTCCTTTTCATGCATTTATATTGCGTATAATTCGCATTATATTTAATTTTAGTTTTCAATAGCGCGTGTGAACATAAATTTATGTGAAATAATATGAATGTCAACAGCACCTGCATCCCTGTGCTCACATTATTGGTTGTCAAAATTTTACCTAGCCCCCTGGGCTACCACGATAACTATCAAAATTTACCATCACTCTGTCAAAATTTGCTTTTTTCAACCAATTAGCACACGGCCATAATAAAAATTTTGTAAAAATTCATCAATCGGCGAAAAAAGACTATTTAGAAAACTCGAAAAAATGACTTTGATAAAATCGATAGTAAAAAAACATTAAAGCCCAATAATCGGTGGAAATCAATAAAAGTCGAAAATTATATACAAAAAAAAAAAAAAATTAACAGCAAATCAATAATAAAAATTGTATTCAAAATCGACATCTAATCAAATTATTAACCGATAAGATGTGATCATTTATCAAAAAATATGCATAAAATCACTCTTTTATTTATTTACCTTAAATTCAATACTTTCTTTCGTTCTAGATAAAACAAGCAGCAACGATAACGAAACTGTACTTTCGTTCTTTGAACTCTCCGAACTGCGTTTATACATTGTGCTCGGCCTAATAGCCGCTTTAGTATTTATTGCATTGGTACAAGCGATCTGTACGATTTGCAAGACTTCGCGTAGAAATAAAACACAAAAGGTAAGTTGAGCGACATTCGCTTTTGATTTATTTTTTATGATTTTTATTTAAAGCACTTTAAATGTTTTAAAATACAGTTAAGCATAACGTTTTATGTGGCAAGCACAAAACTCAAAACATTTTTATTTATTAAATGTTCACATAATATACCATATTTTTCTAAAAGTTATCGATTTTTTTCAACCCAGTTTTGCCGGATTTTTTTTCTGCTCAAAAACCGGTTTAGAAAAAGTTCGAACAATCCAATACCATAATAAATAGCTTCGGGTAAAATTTTTTGGTCATTTTAAGCATTTTTGCCCAAAAATGAATTTTAAGCTAGTGGATTTTGCAATATACTTTTTTTTCAATTTCATTGCGCTTTATTGACTACTAAAAAACTTTTATTCTCGGGCCAAAATGTGACCATCCCTGCAAAAATCGAGAGTACTCTATTTCCTATCCAAAGAGTACTCCAATTGGAGCATCAGAGTACTCCAGATGTAATCCTTTTTTCATATAAAAATTGTGCTCCAATTAACATTGCGATGTCCTAGGACTGGACCACCTACTCCAACCGTCGCTTTGTTTCTGCTACTCAATGGAGTACCTACAGTCAGAGTACTTTGCAATGTACTCCAATGTTGTTACTTCTTGGAGTTGATAGTGTCGTGATTTTCATCGATAAGGCAGGAGCAATGATCGGCTTTCAAAAAGCTGAAGCTTGCCCGATGAGGTATACTACTGGAGTACTCTAATCAAAAAATTGGAGCACAGTCTCCAACGATTTTTGCGCAGTGTATGGGGTTTTTTGAGGTAGAGAAATTCATTTTCGACATTAGGGGGATTCATAAAACCATATAAGTTTACGAAATGCGTAAATTTATAAATTCACCAAAAACTTTTTATTTCGAAATTTCCATTCAAAAAAGTAGTTTTTGACCCTTTCTAAGCATGTTCTTCTATTTTTGTCTAGTGTGCATTGAATGCAAAAAAAAAAATTAAATGTCACACAGCGTTATTAAATTGTTTATAAGGTTTGATGAATCCCCCTATTATTTTTTTTTTCTTTTGAAGTACACTAGAGATCTGGGAGGCTATCATGTAATCCGATCCGAAAGAAATTTCTTTCGAATTTGAAAAAAAATGTATGTGATTTGACAGCTTTCGAATCGCATTTCCTTTCGGATCGGATTACATGATAAGGCCCCTGTTTTTTATTTTTATTTGAACACATTTTTCCGAAAATCGGTCAAATAGTTGTGATTACTAATAAAAATTTCAAAATAGAATTAGCTTTATTAGAAAACCAAATTTGATGGATTTTCATAAAAACGGCTTGAGTGCCCAAAACAGGACTATGGAAGCGCCCTCTGGCGGCCCTAAAAGGGTAAAAAAATAGTGCCAGAAATGAAAACCCCGTATACACATTTCGGCTAGTTTTTAATACATTTGTTTCAAAAGGTGAATTACATTTTGGAAAAAAAAAAACCAAGACAGAAAATATTGCTAACTCGAAATTCATTTTAAATGTATGCTTTCTTGAACAAAAATGCATGAAATTACCCAAATAATCATAATCACGATATGCCTCTGTTCATTTATTTTTTTGGGCCCATAGAAATTGACCCACCCTAATATAGACACCTTAAAAAACCCCAAATTACCATTTATAACCTTAATCAAATTACCCAACTACCACATTGATTAATAACATAAATCCATTATGTGATTAAATTTAAAGCTTGTTTACGTAATACCCGATGAATGGCGCATATATCAGCAACGTCTACACCAACGCTACTATCAACCCTCTAGTGAACTTTGAGCTTTATTGATGCAAGAAAAAATTATTAAAAGAAAAAAATCATTAAATGAAATTATCGTACCTTAATTTAAAGTAAAACAGAACCTAAGTAAACAATTTACCTGATGAGTGCATTAGCCGAATATTTAAGAGCACCCACCAAAAAGTAAAAAATAAAGGATTTGCGCAATACCTAGCGCAATTAAAATGATAATTATCCCACCACCGTCCTATACTTACAAAATTTGCATTGGTAATTAAAAACAAAAAATCATTTAAAAAAATCTTTCATTGTAACTAACTGCACGTAATAGTACATTTACACTGCACCAAATTTGGCGAAAAATTGTAAATTTGGCGCTTTTTTCTATCCAAATCTCATTTTCCAAATTTGGAATTCCATTGTATTTGACCACATTTGCCGAACAATACAATCCAGAGTTCCTCAAAATAGCAACGCTGCGGCTGTTCCACATTTAGAATCGCCCAGCAAGAACCTTAATGGACAATTGACGTGTGATAACTTTTGCACTATGCATAGCTGTAAATAGCAATTTCAAGTACTTTTTTTAAAGAAAATTGGCGAATTCTACCAGGAAAAGACAGAAGCCTTCTTGACTCTTTTACAGGTGTTTAAATTTGGTGCAGTGTAAATGTACTATAATGCTCTCTTGCACTCTCTTCGTCCTCTCACTTTCACTCTAATTGTATAAGAAAGCTTTTTTTTAGCTTTAAATAAAATTTTCTTTTTGTTCTTGTTTTCATTAATAATTGGGGTATATTCCGATGAAGCTGTGGGCGGGTGAAAATGTAAAATATCATAAGAAAATTCAAATTCATTTAATCGAAATTTAGCAATGAGTTTCGATAAAGTCGATGTGATCTCTATAGACTCGCTTACAATTATTCCCGCCGTCGGTTCCGTTGGAATAGCTGATAGTTCCATTATTAGTGTTAATTAACTGTCGTCTATCATTTCACATCTCACTATCTGTTAACCCTCTCTCACTTTTTCTTTTCTTTGTATGTGTTTGTATGCTTAGTACCAATATACCAGTCAGCATTTGTTTTTTGCTAATTTGTTAGTGAGTTTCAAGTAGAAACCAAATAAACGGTTATTTTTGAAATTTCAAGTTAAAATTGATTACATTTATATTGATTGCAATCACTTTTTTACAATCAATCAGTTAATTGATACAAATATCAGCTGCTGTTCAGCACGTAACTTTCACTAGTCATGATTTCCATCTCAATAAATTAGTGGGCTTTTTGTGACTGCAATCAAGCAATCTGATTGCATTCGGTGTTTAAAAATAAGTTGTAGAATTTGTTTTTTAATTTTACTTGAGCCAATCCAATATAAAGATGTGCCATTAATCAACTGTTGGCAGTCAAAGTGTTAAAAATTAAGTTTTAATATTTTTTTTTTTACTTTTTTAACAATTTTATAACCCAGATTTCAGCTAACTTGGAAACTTAGTGCAAATCAAATTTATTATGAAGTCATTATAGTATTTGTTATATTCCATGTGTTTTTTTTTCTTCGTGGATACCCTGTTGCAAGTAACTAATTATGTAAAATGCCATCAAAGAGTTTTGTTCTTTATAAATAAAGGGTAAAATTCTTAAAGCGGTCACCTAAAAATTCCATTTGAATGAAATTTGGTGAAAGTGATCTGATATGCAAGAAAAAAAATATCACCAAAGGTTGCGTATAAATATTGGATGGTTACCGAGAATGATGAATCCGTTCCTCCCGACACGGGACTGGAGTGTCAATCTGATCGGGAATGCGGTAGGACCTGATAGGCAAGTGGCCTTCATCAGGAATAAGGAAGCACTTGAGCCCCTTAAAAGGTGCAATGGACTAGTGCATGAACGTACCCAGGTAGGGGTAAATGCCCAAACCTAAGCCAAATGTCCTCGAAAAATTCTGCGTTTTTTAAGAAAAAAAAAAATCTTTGTCCTCGAGGACATTTGGTGAAAATGCTGAAACAACGAGGACTTTTCAAAGAGTATTCTCGTAAAAACGAGGACAATTTAGAAAAAAAGAAGTATCAATGAAAATTTTTATAAAAAAATTAAAGAGAAAAATCCTTTTTTAGAAAATCCCAGAAAATTTAATTTATAAAATCAATTTGATTCATTTCATATACTAACGATGTTTCTCTATTTCGAGAAACCAAAAAGGATACTTTTAAAGGATCTCTCAATATTCTTGTCAATAAAAATGTCCTATTTAAAAAAAAATGTCTTCGTTTTTGCATTGAGTTTTGAGAAATTGTCCTCGAAAAAAGGCCTAAAAAAATTTCTGGCTACGCTCATGGACTAGTGCATTACAGTGTGGGCCAGATCATTATACACGTATACCGTGGCGATGCACAGCGAGCTGCCATCTCGGCTGCTCCGGGAGACTCCGAAATCGAAGTACCGCAAGAGGAAATGGGGGGTCCGACGCGGAAAGCATGTTATCCGCCACATCATTTGGCGAAGGTGCTATGAACAACCATCTCCGACAGCCTGCTGAACGGGGAAAGCCTCGACGTCACGGTGGTAGTAGCCAATCCTGAGCGCAGCAGAGCTCCCGTTACGCCAAATCGCGCAGCTGCTCTGAACAAATCGTCGTTGAGAGACAGCCTCCGGGACAGGGCAGACCTCGGCAGGGATGTCTGAGCGCTCTCATGTTGGTGGTGCTTCAGATAAATCTGCACAAATCTAAAGTAGGTTCGGCTGCTGTAAGTATTCGTCTCTCTAAAGGCGACGTGGATGTGGTCCTCATCCAAGAACCCTGGGTCAACAGCTCGAGGATATGCGTATTGCGGACAAGCAAGCTGCAAGCTCATTCGAGACAGCGAGGAGGTCAAGGTCAGAACCTGTATTTTGGTCAATTGTGGGCTGAACTTTTTTCTCCTACCTAACTATATCAATGGTGCCATTACCGCTGTCAGTTTAACGGTCGGCAGCACCTGCCTGCCGAAGAACTTCCACCACCAAGGGAGGTGAAAGATCTGGTGTCAAACTTGCTAATGCTCACTACGTCCAATGGGGAAGCTCCGATATCAACAACAACCAACCTGGAAATATTAGCCAGAAACCCACCAGTACTACCCCCACAAGCCCTCTCATCAGTTGAGGAACGTCTTCCAGGCTGAAGTCTCAGCAATCTTGGATGCCGCGACCTGGATAAGTAAACGCGCTATCGACGATGATATCGTTATTTTCAGCGACAGTAAAGCGGTCATCAAAGCTCTTGGGTCTTATTCGTTCAACTCTGAACTGACGCTCAGCTGAACAGAACCGCGTGAACCTCATACAGGTCCCGGGACACAGGGACATTGAGATAAACTGTAAGGCAGACGAACTTGCCAGGCAGGGTACGACCAAGCAGGTTCTTCGGGATAAAGAGCGCTTAGGAGTACACGCACGTCAAGCCAACGAAAGATGGCAACAATCCCCAGGGTGCCGGATTACCAAACAAACCTGACCAAAATGGGATCATAAAAGATGTATCGATTAATGGTGCCTTACCATAAGGCCATATCGACTACTTTGATTTCAATAAAGTTAGAATAATGTACGATTAAGGGCCGCTTTCATAAAAGTTTCCAACCCGGTTACCGGAGTTTAATTAAAGTATTTTGTTCGGTTAGCTGTCAAGTTAATCACCGATTAGTCGTTATCGGCTTTTATGCAAGCGGCCCTAAAGCAGCTCCAAGCCAAATGTGTCGTTATGGCATATTAAGATTAATCACTTACATTGTGTGAGGTAGGTTCTATCGTAGGCTGGGGTAATGCTCAGCCAATATAGGATCAAGTAGAGGTGCCACGTCCTTTACTAATAAGAACACAGTGATTTAGAGGTGATATTCTAGTCGGACACACACACACACCTAAAGGTATGTCTATTGGGGCAAGGTGAGTAAGCTGGCAGGGCGATAGATCTGTATTTGAGTACCGATGGATGGAAGGGAGTTGGCGAATGTCGGTGTACCGGTTGGTGAATGCCGGTGGAACGGTTGGTTGGTGCCGGTGGATGTCGGTGTAACGATTGGTGAATGCCGGTGGATCGGTGCCAAGTTACCTTATGACCGGTGGATGTCGGTGTAACGGTTGGTGAATGCCGGTGGGTCGGTGCCAAATCACCTTATAGCCGGTGGATGTCGGTGGAACGGTTGGTTGATGCCGGTGGATCAATTGGTGAATGCCGGTGAATCGGTGCCAGGTTACCAATGACCGGTGGACCAATTGGTAAATGCCGGTGGATCGGTGCCAGGTTACCGATGACCGGTGGACCGATTGGTGAATGCCGGTGGATCGATGCCAGGTTACCGATGACCGGTGGATGGATGCTGGTGGATCCCAAGGGACGCACCAGTGGCCTTGTGGACGGGGCAATGATCCAAAAGATCACTTCTCCGAACCGCGAAGAATTTACTTAAGCCGAAGTAAATATGAAGCGATCGAGAATTTCAAGCAGGGATCGCAAGTGAGTGCGCGAGTGAAAACAAGCAAGGCCGCTTGCTTAGTGCTGGCGATCCGCACGTTTGCTTTGTGCGCGTGTGGGTGGTGGTAAGGCGTGTGGGTTCGATACCCGTGTGAGGCGTGTGGGTTTGAAAACAATGTGATGCCGCATAAAAGCGGCATTACAATTGATTTCCATAAGCGTGGTGCGATCAGCTGTTTTATCTGTTTATGTTACGGTTAGTGTTACGATAGCCATAACTACCAGGTAATAGCAAATATTTTGATTTTCTTGAAAAGGAATTGTAATGCATTAATCATGATTACATTACTGTTTTTGAATCTTGTAGTATTTGTATATAACGAAATTAACCATTTAGGGTGCATGTTACAAAATAGCAACAATCAATGTGTATGACTGGTTAATTGAAAAACATGAGTAACTTTGAAACAAACAATAAGGCTTTTCTCACTAAATTTTTTATAAAAAAAACTATTTCAAAATTTTTCCAGCAAGAACAAAAAACACAGGCAGTTTGATGTTACATGAAAAAACTTTTGACAATAGTCTAGGAACTTCATATGTTTTTTATAAAAAAAAGTTTGAAGATTTACACATTAAGGGTCCTTCTTAATGTGTAAATCTTCTATTTCACTATTCTTAATTTTTTTTATTAATTCTTCGATGCCCAAATAATGTTTTCTTACCATGCATTAATGAACAAACCCCGTAAAAACTAATTTTTAACACCCTGTGCATATCAAAATATTTAAATGTGCAAAAAACGATTATGCTGACTGGTTTAGGGGTTTTACACGCTTTTATTTAATTTAAAAAATAAAAACAATAATTAATAAAAAATGCTTTCAACAATATTACAGCAAAAACTCATACACAATTCACCTTGGAAAGAATTCACCTCAAACACGAATTACGCCTTCGATCCATATGGCGAGACCGAAGAGAAGAACATCACCACCTCCACAACTGTCACCAGCTCTGGTAAAGAAAAATCACGCAGTCGTTCATCCAATAACTCAAGCAGTCAACAAACCACACTACCCATGTCTCATTCGCCCACCAGCAAATCGCAACTCTACTACGAAAGCACAAATGGTCATAGCGTCAGTGGTGGTGGTGGTGCTAGTCATCAATCACGTAATCGCAATCGTTATGAAAATGGCACAAACGATTATCGCACCAATGGACGTACGCCGCGTAGTACAAGCAATCTTGCGGTAGCAGCTAATGAGAATAGTGGTCATTATGATCGTTATGAACGCGAACGTAGTACAGAACGTGGTGGTCCATATACGCGTAGCTCCTATGCCGAACGTGCATATTCGTTGCCACGCCAACAGGCACAACACCAAATTCATCACACCAATATGCAACCATCCGGTTATTATACGCAAGATCGTCGTGCACATCGACCCACAACTACAGCTACAGCGTCGCATGGTCGTCGTGATGGACGACATTATCGTGAAGGATCACGATCACGTGAAGATCCACGTTTGAGTAGCGGTGGTGCTGATACGCCCGATTTCTATTTCATGCCATCGCAGCGTAAATATTCAGGTGAAGTGGTGCGAGTGTATGTCGACTACAATAAGGAACCGCATCACTGAGTGTTGCGTGTGCGAGTGTAGTTAGATGAATTCCAAATACTGGAGAAAAGATTTAAGGTAAAGTGGATGGTAAAATATTTGAGATATGATTGTACAAATTAATTGGAGTGCTCTATTCGCATTGTATCGGCTAAATTGACTTATAGCTCTAAAATTATTAATTTATTCACCTCGTATTCGGCTATGGTGAATTAAGGTGGCCGGTTTTTTGAAAAGTCGTATAATAACTTGATATGAAAAACCGTTATCGAGGTTCAAGTTTGAGTTTATTTCAAAAATTTTGCAAAGTTCACCTCCATTGATCGTAATTTGTGCATTAGAGCTAGACGCTTTTCCATGATGCCTTCGATAAATTCTATAGTTCAGTTTATCCACTATCAATGTAGACTTAATTGAAAACTATTATGTGCCTTCATCAAAATATTTGCTGAGTCCAGTTTACTTATATTTGTTTGTCCTGTCCACTATCGGGTAGCCATAACCATACCATATGCATAACCATATCTATTATTATCGATTATTAGTGCCATAACCTAAAAGAGCTTGTTATTAAATTATAAGACAAAAAAAGAATCGATAATAAAAATAGAATTTATAGCTCAGTAAAACAAAGTGCAGCGAAGACGGAAAATAAAAGCACAAAAAAAAATACAAACCGTTACGCCAAAGAAAAAATTAACAGGTTATGGAAAACCAACAATTTTAATGGTTGCCTATTTTATGGTTATGGCGTGCCAACAAAAAAGGCAGAATTAATCTTCCTTATCGCTAACGCCGTACCCATAACGCTAATCAGCTGTTTCAACCACCCTTTCGAAATCTATGTAAACGCGTTTATCGATATGTTATGGCAGGTATAATCGATACCCATAACGCTAATCAGCTGTTCCAACCAGCCATTGGAAATCAATGTACACGCGTTAGCGTTATGTTATGGCATCACTATTCGTTTACATTGATTTCCATATGTTTGGTTGGAACACCTGATTAGCGTTATGGGTATGGCGTTAGCGATAAGGGTAACTAATTCTGCTTTAAGGAAGATTAATTCTGCTTTAAATCTAGAATTAACTTTCCATAACGCTAGCCGTAACGTAACCATATAAATCATCTGATTTCCAAAAGATTGGTTGGATCAACTGTTTTATGTGGTTATTTGGAGGTATGGTTATGGAAGATTAACTGACTGTTAATTATCGACATAGGCCCACATAAAGTAGATCGACCGAACGGACAAAGTTAATTAATACCAATTAAACAAATATCAATAGTGGAAGCTAGAACTATCGATAAGTACTATCGATAATACCATCAAAATTCTTCCAGCTGCTCTATTCGTATGTAGTTTTTTAATCATAAAGGCGGTGCATAAGGGGTATTCATGTAGCTCAAATAAAAAAAAAACATACCTCAAAGAATATATCGACCTCTTTTCGCGAAATTGTCGTAAGGGACAAAAAAATAAATTTTACAGGAAAGAATTTTTTTGTTTGTTTTTTATCACTGTATTCGTTGTTCCAAGTAAATTTTGGAAAAACCGTTACGATAATTTCGCGTAAAGGGGTCCATATATATATATGAAATCGAACGAAGTGCGTTATTTATAGTATGAATTAGGGTTAAGCGAGATTATAAAATATTGTTGATTAGTTAAAGGTGAAACTTGTTACTTATGAAATGGAAATTACTATAAATTAAATTAAAGCAAGTAAATAATTTATAATGGGATTTTTTTACAGAATTAAATTTCATGTTTTTCTTCTTTAATTTAAAAAAGTCACAATTTTTTTTATTTTAAAGGTAAATTTAAAAAAAAAATCGATTGTGAGTTCACTCTACTTATATCCCGAAGAATATCAGACCATGCGACTTTTTTACAAATAGCGAATTTTTTATTTTACACTTTTTGATAATTTTTTTTTTTATTTTTAATTACTTTTTTTAAAATTTCATTTTCTATATCGCAAGCCTTAGCCTAAAACTTATAAGAAAAATGATTCACCTAGGCTTAAATATTAATTTACACATTTAATAAACAACATACAATTGTACAACTTAACTAATAAAAAATAACAAAAAAAATATTCATTGAAAAAATACATAAACAAAGATCGTAACATTTTAGAACGTTAGGTATACAATAATATTTTCAAATCTCAAAAATTTATTACATTTGTATGACTAAGTTTTCAAAACCAGAAATAGCTCGATTCTTGCGCCACCTACCGGAACTTTTTTTGATGAGGGATTGCATTGTCAGGGGGTTCTGACAAATATATCAAGTTTCAAGCCACCAGCTTACTGAGAAGTTACTCGAAAATCGATCGCGAGATTCCCCCTGTGTTTTTAAATTTTTTTTTTAAGATTTGCAATTATGTATGTATATCGAGCAGCGCGCTACCTATCGGAATTTTGACTTACAAATTATATTTTCAACGTGCCCTCAAATAAATGCAATATTTCAAGTCCCCAGGTTAATCGCAAGGTTCCCAATTTCAAAAGAGTTTTCGAAATAGCTCGATACGTGCACCACCTACCGGAACTTTTTTTTTGATGCGGAATTGCATTGTCACCCAGTTCTGACAAATGTGTCAAGTTTCAATTGTTCAACGGGAATGTACTCAACAATCGATCGCAAGATTCACCCTGTTTTTCATTGATTTTCAATTATATCGACCAGCGCGCCACCTTTCGGTAGTCCGATTTCTACAAATTGTATTGTCACCGTTCCCGCAAATATGTGCCAAGTTTCAAGTTTCTAGGTTGCCAGGAAGTTAGTTTAAAGTCGATCGCAAAAATCTCATTTTCGAAAAATCTCGATCCGTGCGGCTCCTAGCGTATACTTTTTTCATTCACAGGTTTTAAAAAATAAATGAAGATAAATATTTTACAGAACTTTAAAAGCCTAAAAAAATTGTCATGGCAGAAAAGGAAGTTTAAATTTACAAACAATTAAATGTATGTAAATAATGAGAGGAAACTGAATATAAATACTAAAATATAATATATAAATTAGACAGGGCCAAAAAAAATTTCTTTTTTTTTTCAAAACTAATATTGATTTTTTTTTAAGAAAGGTGAAAAAAATTACTGTAATTTTTTCAGATTTTTCAATTAAAGTCTAGAGGTCTATCATCGCTAGATTAGATTTTACATGTTGGACGTCAGTTGACTAATAAAATGATGTAATTTTTGGTACATTCTTGCTTCAATCTAAGATGTTCGTCCTGGGAGTTGCCACTTAGCGTGGGTTACGGTATTGGCACTTATTTGAATTTTTTTTTTGGAAATCTATTTTGGAAAGTTTATAGTTGGTACACAAACGAAAGGCATTTTCGGCCGTGTTCCAACCATGACATTTCCAAGCAGAGTTACCACCTATAGTTGCTACCTAAACGTATTTTGTTTATTATTTCTTGCATCGGCCACTAGCTCGGAAACCTTTTGACTGATTTGTATGGAATTTTGGTACATTCGTGCTTCATTCTAAGATTTAATTTTCAAACGAGAAAAATATATATGAATAAAATATGTGTGCAAAATTTGCTGTCAAAATTGGTTGCTGGGTTAAAACTTATTTTGACCCTAAACTAATTAGCAAAAAATATCTCCGTCGAATTATTTCTTCCGCATTGTGATTAGTCTGGCTCAAAGTAGTTTAATTTACAGATAGCCCTTAATTTTAGTGGGATCCTATTTTGTTCATCTCATAGCCGCAACCCAGCAAACAATTTGGCTTAATAAAAAAATATTACTTTTTAAACTTTTTCTCTCGCAGCTCCATAAATCCCATAAGACCACTTTTCCAATTATTTAATCATCTCTGTAAAAGTGTAAATTTAAGGGGCAATTTTTTTTTTCATTCATAGCTTTAATTTTTATTAAATAATATACACTATATATATACACACGTAACATAAGTACGGCTACTGGTACTTTCTTGCATTTTCACCACACAACTAGCCTTGCTTTAAAAAATAAACATTTTTCATTCCGATCATTCAAACAGTTGCTCAGGTAACGACTTATATGTATGCTTTCTCTGCGAAAGTGTAGTTTTACAGTCTTCAAATGGTGCGGCCACAAAAAAAAGTTGGCGGATCTGTGAACTCAATACATTAATTCTCATGTATTTTGGCGAGTTAAATCCAAATCTGTGATTGAAATAAGCCCAACAGATCGCAGTTCTTCTCTAACCTTACAAAACCATTACAAAATAATATTGGTCTTTTTTGCAAGGTTAGGGCCTAACCTCGAGCCCTTTGTCGAATTCTAATACCGAATTCAGATTCAGCAGCCAATTTCCCTTAGGAACATGCGTTTAGCTTTATTTCCTGTTGATTTTTCAAACCAAAATCGGGGAATCCAAAAAACATGCCAATGTTTGAGGTTAGAATACTAGAAAACGGCTATCCTGAGAAAATTTCAGTCTAGGCAGCTTTTGTAGCTAATTCAATTTCCTACAAAAATATGTGCAGGTAACCGATCTTTTACAGCAATGGTTTGTCGTTTTTATACCAAATATGAGGTAAAGTCTGCAAAATCTAAACTAGCGATGATAGACCCCTAGACTTTAACTTAAAAATCTGAAAAAATTACAGTAATTTTTTTCCCTTTCTTAAAAAGAAAATCAATATAATTTTTGAAAAAAAACTAATTTTTTTTGGCCCCGTATAATATAAATGTATACCTATGTAATTAGAAAATTTGTATAGATTTATGTTTAAAAAAATTAATTTACCTAAATTACATAATGAGTTTTTTAAACAAAATATCAATCGCCAAATCAGAAACATTGTGTGAAAATGATCAGCCCTTATCATGATAGTCGACAAAACTGCTCTGCTAGACAGTGCTTTGACATTCAGTCAGCTTTGTAAAGCTACATTTACACTGCACCAAATGCGTCGCTTTTGGCGAAGTTATTTCGAGAATGTTTGTCTGCAGAATGAATTTGTTTGCCAAATTAGACGAATTTAACCTAATTTGGTGATCGAATTCAATCTGCGGATGTCGGTCTCGAAAAAACTTGGTCAAAAGTGGCGCATTTGGTGCAGTGTAAATGTAGCTTACGTTTTCAAAGGCAACACCCTGCTAGACAGTGCTATGACATTCAGTCAGCTTTGTAATGTTGCTTTTGAAAAGGTAATATAAAATCGTGATGTAAATATGAAACAGCTGATATTTACATCACGATTTTGTATGACGTTTTCAAAGGCAACATTACAAAGCTGACTGAATGTTATAGCACTGTCTAGCAGGGTGTTTATAGACGATATGACAGTGTTATCGAGAATGACTTACAAAGGTTGTCAAGCGATAATTGTGATAGGGTTGCATTTGTAAAAATTAACTGAAAATATTTTTGGGTATTTTAATTAATTAAATGCTGCAACAAAAATAATTATAAAAAATAATAAAAAATAAATGTTTAGTCATAAGAGACACTTGTTTAGGCACTCATCACAAAGAGTAACACGTAGTCACTTATGTTGTATTGTATGTTTAAGAAAAAAATAAAAATAATAACAAGTTTAATTAGATTTAAGAATTTCTGTACATTTTAGACGATTTTCTTTCGAACAATTTAAAAAAAAAAATTTTGTATTTTTATCAATTCATATAACATAATTGTAAAATACATAAAAACTAGAAAAGATAATAATAATTAAGGTTTATTCTATTTAAATAATAAAAGTAAAATGAGTTAACTCTAAACAAATATTGGACTTTCCTTTTAAATTTGGAATTGCCCATTTTGATAAATTTGGCACACATGTGAGTACACTGGTATTTAGTCAGCTAATGATTGGCTTTCGACCTTGCTTATCTTTTTCCTTTTCACTTTCGTTACGTGACTCAGCTTGCCTTGGCAATTGGATTTGGTTGATCCTGATGGGTTTTTTAAACAAAATCATACAGATGCTTAAATGTTTTAAGCAGGTTCCTAAATAGCTGCCGAAGATACATGTAATCAGGTTGTTCTTCGAAGTACAATTTACGGTAATACTTTAGATATCTTGCAAACTCATCTGGACATCCTTCGCAAAGAACTTCAATAGGGGTAGACATTTTCTTTTCCGAAATTGTCTCATACTTTTGTTGCTGGTTATTTGCTTTCGTACGTTGCCAAGACAAAACTCCGCGATTAAAATACATCATTACATATCCTAGTGATTCCATATCATCTCTTCCAGTTGCGCTATACTGGTGCGGTGTAAATGTACTATTACAAGGGTCGAGTTTTTGGTCGATTTATATCGTTCCACTGCGTTCTACCTTCAAATGCAACAGGTGTGAATCGATCGAATTGCTATTTACACGGTGGAACGACAAAAAGCGAGTTTAATAATCGACTCGTGTAAACCAGCCTTTATCCTACCAAATAGAAAATAGAGCAGTCGGCTTTGACTCGGAGCACTCCGTTTCGAATCCTGCCAAGTGCCACAATTTTATTCTTGAAACTTTTCGGTTTAAACTTGAAACCCTGCGATATAGCTTAGTGGTAGAGCAGTCGAGCATGATGGGAATAGGCTTGGTTCGAATCCAAGCCAACGAAAAAACGAATTATTTTTTCTCAAAAAAATTACTTTTTTCATTTTGGTTATTTTCGGCTTTGTAACGGAGCTACATCGATTGCCGCTTTGCCTCTCAACTTTTCTTTTAAGGCCTTCTTACATTGTTCAATTTTGGAATCAATTTTCGTCGCATGTGCCGTTGATTCCAAATTGCGTTGACTACCCGTTTACATTAATAAATTTGTTTGAAAACTATTTGACGGTTTAGCAAAATGAATAAAAACACTTAAACCTTTTTGTCACTTAATAATTTTTTATTGTACAAAAACAATAACAATTCATATGTTTCAGCACTCGCGTGATGCCTTCATCCGTTGGTAGCGTTAAACGCGTTACTTCTGGGCAAGACTAGGCTTCTTTACAACAGCAACAACAACGGAAACAGAGACCTATTCCAGCTTATATACAATTATCAGAACTTTTCTAGGCAATGCAATGCTTCCCAACGGAGCGAACAGCTCTTTCGTAGGAGTGCTAATTGGGAGCGAAGAGTAAGTACAGAGTCTTTCCGGAATCCAATAAGGGAGTGTGTATTAAGGGAACACCTTGTTGGGTGAGCGTACCGCCCTGGGAATCCTAACGGCGCACCTTACGGACTCGTCTAGTTAGATGGTATGAACGCACACGTTTTGCTCTGGGTGTTGGTGTTAAATCCGCGAAAAATAGCCTAGGCGGGCTCAACGCCAAAAAAAGAAACAATTTCATTTACATTTATTAAATTTTTTACAAAATTTATCATCAAAATCTGACAAAAATTTACGAATGTCAGTTTGTTGCATGCAATTTTGCAAGCCCCGTTGACACGAGTAAATTTTCAGAATCAACATGAAATTGAATGAAAAATCGAGCAATGTGAACGAAACTTTATGTACAGTTTTTACCCGCTATTAAATAGTACATTTACACTGCACCAAATTTCATTTTCCAAATTTGGAATTCCATCACATTTGACCTCATTTGCCGAACAATACAATCCACAGTTCTTTAAAATAGCAGCCCTGCCTATGTTTCACATTTAGAATTGCCCAGCAAGAAAAGACAGAAGCCTTCTTGACTCTTCATTTATTATTACTCTACAGGTGTTTAAGTCATCACGGTAATGTATTTTTTTTCGGTGGCTTTTTATCCTGATAGAAGATTCTTGCAGGGAAGGCGAAGCCAAATGCAAATTTGCCAGTATAAACGGTGTCGAACTGACTCATTTAAATTCGCCAAATTTGGTGCGGTGTAAATGTACTATAAATCGACCAAATGTAAAAAAATTGAAACCGTGATTCGAATGAAGCCAAATGTGCATTTACTAAATGCAGCAGCATGAATGCTTTTCGAAGCTCATGTCCGAAAATGCAATACAATTTACACGTATCGATTTTCTGGTCGATTTTTGTCGTTTCACTGCGTCTTAAAAGCCGTGAATCGATCGAATTACTATTTACACGGTGGAACGACAAAAATCGACCCGTGTAAATCAGTCTATAGATCAATAATGATCCCTCTCCAATAGGCTAGGCTCACACTGCAACGGCCGTCCGGCAGCAATCACACTCATGTGTTTTAATGAATGTAAATAAACTTTGGCCGCCCGATAAAATAGAACGCGCTCGAATTTCTCTGATGAGGTCGGATGAAAAATTCGGTTGCAGTGAGAGCGTAACCATTTTTTTTTTTTTTTTGACTATAAAAGCTTGGCAGAGAAACTAAGTCTCCAAACGCCAAATATATTCATAAATGAAGTAGTCGAACTCCAATAAGAATAAAATCCAATTATGATATACTCCAAAGTAAAAAATTAATCCAGGTAAGTTACGCTCCAATGTATGATATACTCCAAAGTAAAAAATTTCTCCAGGTATGTAACGATCCAATGTATAATATATTCCAAATAGATAGATAAAACTCCAATTTATACGATCCAAAGTGACAGAGATTGTGTAATAAACAAAAACCCAAACCCACCCGAATGGATAAGGATAGGACTCGATGGACACGTATAAAATAAACAAAATGTTAAACAGGCAAAAACCTTAACGGAAAAAAAAATTAAAAACGAAACAAAAGTTAAAAGTGGCTGCTGAAAAAAAAAGAAAATTTGAATAACATTAATTAAAATTTAATATTAGTTGCTTTATAAAATTGAACAAGCTGAGTGATCTTGGTAACATCCTTATTTAGAAAAATCGATTTAAAATCCATATCATTGGTGAAAATACTGAAATTTGCTCGAATATTAGCAAAATTTATACATTCAAATGTTCTATGAAAATAACTATCTTGTTGCCCACAACTACATCTGGATGAGTTGTAGACCTTGATTCTGTGAAGATAGGCTTTATCATAAGTATGACCTGTTAAAATTCTGTTAAGCATTTTTAATTCTATAGTCGAAAAACATAAATTTTTACACCATAAAGAATTTCTCCACGAAGGAAAAACTGAAGCAAAAAGATTAGGATGATCAACAGAATACTCAATAAAACTAGTATACCATCTTTCATAAATTTGAACTTTAATTTGGTTTTGCGCTTCCTTAATAGATAACTTAACATCTCTAGTAGAACCACTAATAATGGCTTTTTTAGCTAACTCATCAGCCTTTTCATTTCCAAATATGTTACAATGACTAGGAATCCAAACAACATGACAACTTTCAAAGTTATGTTCCTTAACAAGACAATGAATTCTACGCGCTACACAATTTAAAGTACACTTATTTTTAAGAGTTTGACATGAAATCAAACTATCAGTAAAAATAACCAATTTATTACTATTATTATTAATTGCCAAACTAACAGCTTCTTCAATAGCCAAAATTTCACCAAAAGAAGAAGAAGCCTTAAAAGATAATTTAAAAATAAACTCCTCATTACTATTTAAGCAATAAATACCACAACCAGTACTATCATCAGACAAGGAGCAATCCGTGAACAAAATAAAATAATTATTCATAACATAATTATGAATAAGTTCATTAAATTTGGTAGTGATCACTTCAATAGGAGTACAAGCTTTTTTAGAATTCAAAGTATTAGTAATAACCGTAATATTAGAGTCCAAAACAACATTAGGAATCACATCAAGACTATCAAAAATATCCTGAAAACGAAAATAAATACTAGAATATGGTGAATTAATGAAAGGATTATTTACAATAGAATGAACAATGGGATCATTAAGAATAAACAACTTAGAAAGTTCCTTGGCCATTAACCACTGAGACCTTTCAACAGGAGGCAGCTCATTAGCAATAGCATATAAAGTAGGAATAGGAGTAGAGGGAGTCAAGCCAAGACATCTTCTCAAAAATTTATTTTGCAAAGTCATGATTTTCTTAAAAGAATTTGAAGACGCATTAGCCGAAGTAGTAATACCATATTCTATCTTAGATCTAACTAGAGATTTGTACAAATTAAGAGCAATTTTTGGATGAAGACCTGATCTTATATTCGTAAGACATTTAAACAAATTAATTTGAAAAGAAGCCCCATTTAAAATTTTGGAATGATGATCATTAGCATTCATAAGATTATTAATCATTCTACCTAAAATTTTGACTTGTTTAACTTGTTGAACTCTTTGATTATTAATAAAAATAGATGCCGTATTACTTGTACCTTTACTAAAATATAAAATATTAGTTTTAGCAGTATTAAAAACAAAATTTAATAAAGAACACTTAGAATTAAAATTTTCAAGCTGACATTGGAGATTTTGGTTAGCATTTTCAAAAACCTTATCAAAAGACAAAATGAAAAAATCATCTGCAAACTGATAAACCAACGTATTAGAATTACTAATCTCATGTAAACCAGCAGTATATAAATTAAATAAAATTGGAGACAAACAACTTCCCTGGGGAAGTCCATTATATATATTAGTAGAACAATTACCAAGTTGAAGCCTTCTAAAAGCAAGAAAATTAATTATCCATTCAATATAGTTACAATGAATACCAAAATTTTCCAAAATTGATTTCAAAATTTTAATATCCACACAATTATAAGCATTACTAATATCTGTACAACAAAGCAAAACATGATACTTTTTGCTTTTAAGAAGACTCACTTGATGCAAAATATGATTTAAACAAGTTGTAGCTGACCTATTTTTCCTATACGCAAAAGTATTATACGGTAAACAATTAGAAACATCCAAAAACTCATAAATTCTATCTTTAATACAATTATTAATAATCTTCAATAACACAGAAATAAGAGATATTGGCCGAAAATTAGTAAAAAGAGAAAGATCACCATCACGCTTGGGAATAGGGACAATTTTAATAGTTCTCCAATTATCAGGAATCTGATTCGAAAGAAAAACATCATTAAGACTTGTACGCAAACTATTTAAAGTAATATCCGAAAGAGCCTTAATCATCTTATACGTAATCCTATCACAACCCGCAGCGGAGTCTTTGGTTTTGTTACTTAAAACTTTCATAATTTCTTCATAAGTCAATTCCAAACTTGAATCACAATCAACAACCCGATTAATAGCAAATGTTTCTTCTTGATTAGGCACCTGACTCTGCAACATATCCAAAAAATTACTATTATTATTGTCATCCCATCTATCATTATTGTTATTACCAAGCCCAACCCTAACTGACTTAACAAACCTCCAAGCATTTTTCCCTAAACCACAATTAAGATCTTCCAATTTTTCACGAAAACTATCTTTTTTACATTTTTTAATAAAACTTTTCCATTCTCTACGTAATTTAAGTAAGTTTTCCATATTTTCTGGACTAGGACAGGACCTACATTTTCTAGAAGCAATAATCAAAAAGCGATATTTTTTTCACAATCAGAATTCCACCATCCTTTAGGCTTCCTATTAATAGGTAACTTGTACGTAGCATTTCTTATCTCCTCCTGAATTTTAGTTTCAAAATCTGAAATATGAGATTCACATTCCAAAGACCCTAAAGCATTTAAAAGTTTATTTTTTGCCAAAAATGATGGAGATTCTTTCATACAAGAACCAACATTAATTTTAATAGGAAAATGATGACTCCCTCCAATCCTAATCCTATCGACATCCCATTGAATAGATAAACAAGAGTTAGAAAAAGATAAATCAAGAACTGAACCTCGATCAACACGCAAATCACTTTGAAAAGTGAAATTGCCATCATTTAAAAAAAGAAAATTAGAAGAATTAATCAAGTCATAAAGATAATTACCACGAGAAGAATTAACAGAATCTCCCCAATGAGTACTTCTAGCGTTGAAGTCACCAAGAATGAAACAATTAGGATAATTTTCCAAAAAATTTAAAATTTTTTGCATTTCATCAGTAAAATCAGAAACACCAACACTAGGTGGAAAGTAACAAGAACAAATAGTCAAATTAGGATTTAAATTTTTTGTTTGAATAATAACAACATCAAAAACAGTAGAAAAGGGAACTTTTATAAAACTAATTGAATTTTTAATTGCTATAGCAACACCACCATAGCCATCACTTCTAAATTTTTTAACTAGTTTGTAATTAATCATTTTTCTATGAACATTAGCAGAAGAATAAAAAATTTCACTTAAACACGCAAAATCCACATTATATTTGTTAAAGTAGAATTCTATAGAATCTAAATTTGCCTTTAAAGATTGAACATTATACTGAACAATCATCATCATTAAAATTTTGTTGAATTAAATTTAAATCATCCATAGCTTTAAAACTGTCAAGCTTACCCTTGACTAATTGAACCTCATTTAAAACACTTGAGTCTTGATGACTCAACGCTAGTTTTTGTGTGATATTAATCAACAAGGTTAATAATTTTTCAATTTCAGAAACCCGACCTCTCTGATACTCAATAGTATTAAATACCGGATTACCTGGCTTCTTAAAGTTTCCAAAAGAATTATCCCTACGAGAAACAAAACGATAAGGCTTTTCATCCCCTTTTTTAGCAATATCAGCAAATGACTTTTTTTTGGTAAAACTCCTATTAATAAACTCATCTTTATCAGGAGAAATTTCAGTAACACCAAGAGAAGGAAATTCATCATCATCAGCCATAAAAACATCAAATCTATTATTTCTAGGATAGTATTTATCTAATACCTCTTTACGAGATAATTTTTTAACCGTTTTAATACGATGAATATTACACTCCTTATCCCATTGAGGACAATTCTTAATATTTTTAGCTGAATGGCTATCACTCCCACACAAAATACATTTAGAGACAACACAGTTAATATCCTTGCACTCACGTTTTGAACAAGAAAGACATCTAGGATTACCCCTACAAGAGAAAGAAGTATGACCTACCCGCCCACATTGAGTACAATGCCTTAAAGGAGGCACATAGATCGAAACCTTAAGTCTTGTATACTCATAAAAAATTTCTTTGCAAATTTCATTTCCACGAAAACCAACCTTCAAAGTTGTAAGAGGAGTCTCGGTATTATCTTTATTCTTTTTAATAAAGCGTCTAACTGATACTAACGGAATGGCCGAAACAGCATTTGATAAAATGTCCTTTTCATTGTAACATAAAGGAACCCCCCTAATAACACCATAAGTTTCAAAAGCAGTTCTAGGAATAAAGGCTCGTAACCCCCTTTTAATAAGTTTATCATTAATCACAAAGCTGTTGGCAGAATATAAATTCTTAAAACCAACTTTATATAAAGATCTACCAATAGCATCAATTACACCCAAATCCTTAATTCTAAGATCTTTAATTTCAGTCCACAAAGTAAGCCCAGTACTAATTTTTTCATTATTAATTGTTTTAGAAGCAGAAGTATCAACTAAAACAAAAATCTCCCCTCTAAAATTATTTGGTTAAAAAACAATTTCTTTTACTTCGCTTTTAACATCAGAATTTTGAACACCATTTTTTTCTAAATCAACCCTAACCTCAACAATTTCTTTTTCAACGCCATTTTGTGAAACCTGAGAATTTTCATTTTCATTTTTTGAAAATTGAAAATTTTCATTTTCAGCAACCATTTCAGAACAACATGCTCCAGAATTAACCTCAAATTCCATATCATTATCTATTCTAACCAAACCCTGACCCGCTTTAAGTTCATAGAAACCAGAAACATCTTCATTACTGGTAATCTTTATCTTTTTAGCCCCATCTTCCCCAGAATCAAATGACGCCACCGGCTTAGAAACCGGCGACGTCTTTTGGAACATTTTTATTCTAGCCGCACGAGGCAGCTTAAGCAGCAAAATTCACCAGATATGTATGCAAAAATTAAGATTGACCAAAAAAAATTGTCCACAAAATTTTTTTTTTTTTTTTTTTTTTTTTTTTTTTTTTTTCAGAGCGTAACCATAGAGGAAAAAATCTTTTTGAAAAAATTGTCATCAAACTGAAAGCAACATCACTGCTCAGCTGTTGATCGTACCGCCTTTCCAAACGCTTCCCAACATTTGACAATCGCATACACCCAACAACACTTTACAGCTGTTCATTGCACTCAAAACTTTTGTTTTTTGTTGGTAGAAGGAATTTTTTTACAAATTGTATAAAAAATTGTGCAATTGAATTGCAACAGCTCAAAGAATGGGAAACGAAGTGAATACTGTAAAACATATTGTTAGTGGTAATTTAAGTTAAACAACTTCGTTTTTGCCACGCAAAAGTGTCGACAGTAACAAAGAAATATGGCGAGTTACCCACACTGCGCTGTGCGTGTTAAAGTCAAGGTAAATATGTTTGAAACCATACAAATTTTTGCAACTTGTACTAAATATATATTTTAATGTTTGCTTTTGTCATAAACAAATTCCAGAAATGTGAGCTAAATATGCCAGTTGAGTGGCGCAAATTCAGCGTCGATCCACAAATCACATCCTTGGAAGTGCTCTACTCGTTGCTGGCCAAGGCCTTCGACATCAAATCGGATTTCTCTATTAAATATAAAGCTTTCGATCCAGCAGGCAATGAAATGTACTTGGCTGTGTTGTCCGATTGGGACTTGGATGCAGCATTTCTACGCATACATAACCTTTCCATACAGACTGCAACGGAACCATGTCTAATGTTACAAATCGACATAAAACCGTTTACCGAAGTAAGAGAATGGGAGGTTGATGCGGCAGCAACCACAACAACAGTCAACCATAGCAGTAATGGTAGTGGTAGCAGTAGTGCGAATGTCCAAGCACTTTCACCCAATAACTCAGGCGTGCGTGATGCTATCTCACCATTGCAACAATCTCTGGGTGCCTCACAAAAATATGTGCAAAATATGCAAACAAAATTGCCTGGACTCATCATGAATCATATGGAGAAAACATTTTCGATTATGCAAAAAGCTTTTAATTTGACTGAAGACACAATGTCATCGTTGCCGCCAAGGCCGCCACTGGCTGATAATGAATTTCGTGCGTTCCTCGATGCGTTGGGCCAGATAAAGCGTACAGATGAATTGCGTAAGGTTATTTTTTTTGGTGGCATCGATCCCAGTTTGCGGCGTGTTGTATGGAAGCATATACTCAATGTCTATCCACATGGTATGAATGGACATCAGCGTATGGAGTATATGAGAAGGAAGGCGGAACAATATATTAAGTTGCGCGATACGTGGAAAAATGCAGTCAAACAGGGTATGTATGAAGAGGAGATTGTGTGGGTAGAAACTAGGATGGGCGCAAGTGGCTACCGCAGAGGCACACTAACACAGTTTTAAATGGCCCGTTGTCATACCATCAACACTGGGGAAAGTCAATTCCGGGACTCGGTCATATGGAAAATCCCTGTGTTGTCGGGACCCTCTACTTAGCTGAATCCCGGCACTGATACTCCTAAATCGATACCGTTACTCCTCCTCAAACCATTTAGATGACTTGATAAAGGCCATCAAGCCCTTTATGTCCAGGTCCGCGACCTGGCGTAGGCCATCCAGGAACGAAATCCGAAAAGCGAATTCACGCGCCGCTTAAAGCCGGGCAGTTGCAGATGAGGGACACCTAGCCTGAATAATATGGAGATTTCCCTCCTTCTTAGGGCGTAAATGTGTCTAGATTTTTTAAGATTCCATTTTGGATAGGTTTGTTTGGATTACCGACACCCTCGGGATTGTAGCCATCTTTCGTTGGCTTGACGGAGTCTGTGCTCCTTCAGCATTAGTTTGCATGTGATAAAGGGCATACCTAAGCGTTCTTTATCCCGATGAGCCTACTTGGTTATGCCCTGTCCAGCTAGTTCGTCTGCCCTACAGTTTCCCTCAATGTCCTGGGACGCGGTTCTCCGTTCACGCGGTTCTGCTGGGCCATCTCTTGAAGAGATCGATGACAGCCGAACGTCAGCTCAGATTCTGAACAAAAGTTAGATATACACATATTATCAATAGTATCCACCTTCTTCCAGGCTGCATCGCTGGCGAACTGTCATATGTTACGAGTATGGTGAAAAAGGATGTACTACGCACAGATCGTTTGCATCCTTTCTATGCCGGCAGCGATGACAATCAAAATATAGCATCACTTTTCAATATACTCACAACATATGCGCTCAATCATCCATCGGTTAGTTATTGTCAGGGCATGTCGGATTTAGCTTCACCACTGCTGGTAACAATGAACGACGAAGCACAAGCATATATTTGCTTTTGTGCCATCATGTCACGTCTGCGTGGTAATTTCATGTTGGATGGCATTGCAATGACACAAAAGTTTGCACATCTAACAGAGGCGCTCAGCTTTTATGATCCTGAATTTTGGGAATATTTGAAATTGCAACAAGCAGATGACTTACTATTTTGTTATCGTTGGTTGCTGCTTGAATTGAAACGCGAATTTCCATTCGATGATGCGCTACGTATGTTGGAAGTACAATGGAGCTCGTTGAGGTATGAAACAAGCATTTGCAAAGAACTGAATTTGTATGAAAAGGTAAATAGAAATTACGCTATGAATAGACGCTCTAATGCATAATTAATTTTTTTTATATCTCAACATTTTAGGAGTTTGTACCCATAATGGAAAGCTCCGCACCGACTACGTCTAGTTCACTATCCAGCTCTTACGGTGCACCCATGAGTCCCTCCTATTTGTTAGTGAAGCCACGTGAAAACGCGTATACCAAGGTATGCGCTCTACGCCGTCAAAGCTCTTCAGCTTCGTTAAACTCCCTCAGTTCATCGTTAAGTGCTAGCGGTGGTGTTGGTGTAATAAATAGCTTGCGTCTAGATGCAACCAAACGCCTTAATCAAAGCCTCGATGATAATATCACGCGCGCAGTGGCAAATCGCCGAAGACATTCATCGAAAGCGCACCAAAGCTTAGATGAATCTAAAATGTTGCAACTAATGGAGGGCATGGAAGATGTTAGGCAAGCGGAAGCCAATGATTTAGCATCCAAAGCAAATGCTAACGCCGTTGAATGTGTTGAGGATATGGAGGAGAGTGATGATGTATTCACCACCAGCACTGATAGTAGCGCCAATAATGCAACCAAAGAGCTTATACATTTTACATTTCATCCAACCAATCCTTTTATAGATGATAGTGATATGATGACGCAAATGACTGCTGCAACCAAATCAACAACCACAAATGAAATTACTTTAGCTGATGCTGCTGCTTCTGCAGAGGACATCGATAGTGCCGAGGATAGCGAATTAAATGGCGAAATCGGTTTGATAGGCAAAATGCCGCAATTACCGAAAGGAATTGCAAAGTTGCAAAATAAGAATATCTTATCAAATTACAATACTGTAAGCAATATAATAGCGAAGCAAATTGCGCATGCTTCCACTGTGGGCGAGAGCGTGCGACGCGGTGTAGGCAGTGGCGGTGGTGGACACTTCAAGGATTTGAAAGAAAAAATTGCAGCCACAAGTAGAAAGGGTGAGTTGAAAGAGATGAGCTCAAGGCGAGGAGTATTAATTTTTTGAGTATTAAGTTTTACTGATGAAGAAGCAAAATATCTCTATAAATTTTCCTTTTCTCTTCAGAATAGAATAAAAAAATATCTACTATATTTTCAGGTTTATCATTCGATGAAACCAACAGTAATGGCAGCAATAGCGCAGACAGATCACAGCAAAAGTTAGTCAAAAATTTCAATGAATTTCTAAATTTCGCTTCAATGAATAAAAATCGCATTGCTGATAAATTCTCTACAACAACGCCAAACTTGTCCAGTAATCACAACAACATGAGCACAAGCAGCAAAGACAAATCTAAATCCCCATCACCCACAAGCACTACCATGCAAACGACTACAGCGCACACAACAATAGCAGCAACAGCGCCACCAACTACACCACATCCACTTGTGCAACTAAAACGCAATGCTTTCGTATCATCCCTAGACGAATCAGATTCATCATCTGTGCCCGATACGACTTGGAGCGGTTCGACTGCTGCCACAGCCATACAACAAGCTAACAATGCCAGTAATAATAGTTTACATTTAGAGTTAGCATCTTTAAACTCATCTACACAACAAACACCCGAGCGCACACCAATACTAGAACAAAAAGCTGCTACAGCAACAGCAGTAAACAATGTAATCGAAGAGAGACTAGACGCAGAAGAAAGTAATATGCAAACAGCAGCTCGTACGCCAACTAAAAATTTGCCAGCTGCACCAAGTTTGACGCCCGATGATAGTCAAGATCAAGATTATTATCCAATGACGACTGCTATATCGCGTGAATTGCGTTTGGAAGCTGACAATTTAGATCGGCAGGTGTTTGGTGAACGTAATTCCAAAGAAAAGAACTCTTCTTCTACCACCAGCGCGATATCTGATTTTGAGTATGAAAAGTTTGATAAAGATTCTTTAGATTTCGTGCAAGATCTTAAAGAGAACGAAATTATGGCGTGTCCTGACATCAGCGAGTTATTAATGCGACGCCGCAATCGTAATAGTCGCATAAAAAGTAGTGTAGAACCACTACAGCATATAAGCGCCAATGCAGTATGGGCGGATGTTGATGAGTTGAACACAAATGCGACATTTCACAACCATACAAATGAAGCGCAACCAACACTTGATACAGATACTTTGGCGAGTATTCAAAATATGCCTAATCCTTTTATTGATCCATCCACAAACATGCTGTTAGATGGCGCTACAGACGTGTCTACAGCTGTGCTTCCTAGTAGTAGTAGCTTGCCGGAGGTGTTAGTACCAATCTCCACCGGCGCTGTCAATGGCGCACCCATCGAGCTGGCAACAAATGCAGTTGATGAAATTGCTTTTGTTAAATCCCCCGCGAGCAGTGTGGCACCGACTGGTGGGCGTGCTAGTGATGGTAGTGGCGGTGGAGATGTCAGCGCTAATGCTTCATACCTAGCACCACCCGTCCTACCACCGCCCACAGAATTTGGTGGCGGTAATCCTTTCCTAATGTTTCTTTGTTTAACGCTGCTGTTGCAACATCGTCAAATAATTATGAAAAGTAATATGGATTATAATGAGATTGCAATGCATTTTGATAAAATGTTGCGAAAGCATGATGTCACACGTGTTCTCAATCAAGCGCGTCGTATGTACATTGATTATTTGAAAGAACAAAATGCTTATAAGCAACGTTTACAGCAAGCCGCAGAGGATGCAGCGGTGGTGCAGGTGGCGTTGAATGCAACAAGCAATGATGTGCTGAATAGAACGAGCTCAAGTACGAAAGAAGCGAATACAGCGCAACAACGCGCCAGCTCGAGTTATTACAACACGCTAAGTACAACGGCGAAGTCATAGAAGGAGCGGAGAATTGATGTTTAGCGTAGGTGCTTCTAGCAAGATTTTGGAGCAGCTATGAAAATAACACCAAAGAACTTTTTACTAATCCAGTTTTTATCAAACACGAGTTTGTTTATTTTCCTTACTTTTCAACGCCGCTTTAACATTTTTCTATACATACATGTAATTTTAGTTTGCTATTTTCTATGTATACCAGATAAGTGTCCTAGAAAGCGGTTGTACTTCAGAACACTACCATTAGTTTTAGATTATGCATTGAGCCGCTGAAATTAAGACTTTACTTAAACACATCAGCTTTAAAAAGTACATCTTTTATACTTTTATTCACAAGTTTGTAAAATATTCAGTATGGTTTAATGAGTATTCTAAATCCGAGATGGTTTTTGGCGTCAGCGGTCCTATTTTGTAATTCGATTGAAAAAAAGTTACACGCGAATCTTTTTCGAATTCGAAAATTTTTTTTTTTTTTTTTGAAGTAAAATGATTTTTTTCGAATTCGAATTCAAGAAACTTTTTTCGAGCTCGATTAATTTTTCTTTTTTAATTCGAATAATTTTTTTTAATACAAAAGATTTTTTTCAAGAAACTTTTTTCGAGTTCGATTATTTTTTTTTAAATTCGAAATCAAATTGTTTTTTATTTTCTAAATTGGAAACCATGTTGTAATTCGAAAAAAATATTTATTATTTTTTTGAATTCAAATATAATGGCAAACAAAAAAGTGTTCGAAATTATTTTTAATTCAAATATTTTTTTTCGAACTTAACTTTTTTTGTTCGAATTTCAATTACGAGTGACTTCATTAAGGAAAAGTTCCACTCGAACAATTTTTTTCGATTTCGAATAATTTGAATTGGAGAACAACATGTAAACTCGAAAAATATATTCGGATTCAAAAATAGCTTATTGATTTTTCAGCGAGTTTGTAAAAGTTCCTGCCTAATTTTAGTATTCGAAATTTCTTTTTTACTCTGTAAATTTTGAAACATTCTTGGTACTTAAAAACACTACAAATTTATGCGCACTAATAATTATTACACCAGAAAAATACTTGCATTCCATAGGTTAAAAATTCGCATAAATATAAACGATGCTTCTACTTTACAAACTTGACATATTTACATAAATTCTTATTAAAAAAAAACGACATGTTGTTGTATAAAAGTATTGTATTAATGTTAATTAAGATTTTTGCAAATTTCAATATTTTTGATGTGAACAATAAAATAAATATAATCTTTTAAAAAAATATATATATTAAATATTTCGATAAAAAATAATGAAAAAAACATATATTTAAATTCGCTTACAAACAAAAAAAAAAAAACAAAAAACGAAAAATAAAACTAATAAATTAAACAAATGAAAAGTCTATTGGTTAACTTAACAACCACATATTCTGTATGGTAATTAATAAAACCAATAAATATTTACTTTAACACCAATAACTAATAACTAGCTGTATTGATTTTCGAAATACCAAAATTAAATCGTCTCACCTGCATCTTGGCCACGTCTCTTTTCGTGTTTTTGGAAACCAGTGTTAACAGCGAAAATAATGTTAGCCGAGAAATTTAAAGGAATATCAGTTTTACCAACAGGTGCTCCTTTAGATTGAGTAGGCAATTGAGAAATAAATTCCGAAGCCCAAAGGTTAAACCCCGCCCCTGAAGGGCTCCGGTTGAGAGATGGAAATAATGGTTTTGGGATGTTGGCGTTTTCGATTTGGGTTGCTAGAAATGTATTATAATTGGCGTATCGTCGTGTTTTAAGAATACTTGATTTTTATGTGGAAATGTCCTGAAGACATCGGGGAAAACCGAATTGAACATCAGCTTGCTAAAATACGTATATAACCCTTTCAAAGAATGTGTTCAACGTTCCAGAAATGATCCTGAAAAATTCCGAAATGTTAGTTGCCGTACTTCGGGATGGTTTTCGGGACTATTTTGATCCATTTCGGTACTATTTGGCGATCATTTTGGGACTTTTTTTAAGATAATTTCAGAACTTTTTTGGTATAAGGTTTCGGACTTTTTCTGGATAATTTATTTTTTTTAGATCACTTATGGCCACTTTTCGGCGGCCGCCGTGGTGTAACGGTTATCAATGCCCACAAAACCAAAATCAAAAATTATTTAGAAAAAGAAGTTTTCTAAACGGGATCGCCCCTCGACAGTAGTTTGGCAAACTCTTCGGGTGTATTTCTGCCACGAGAAGCTTGTCAGCAAAAACTCATTTGCTATGCAAGTGCCGTTCGGAATCGGCAAAATACTGTAGGTCCCGTCAACTTGTAGGAAAAAAATATGAAAGCAGCACGCTACAAGTTGGAAGAGAAGCTCGGCAAAAATCTTGTTAGAGGTTATGATAACCTGTTCGTTATCGCCGTCATTAGTAGTTTGTAGTAGTTTGGCCACTTTTACATTTTATTGGAATCGTTTCGTGACTTTGACTTCGACTTTGACATTTTGTGACAAGTTCAATATCGTAGTATATCAGTCCTTTTTTGGTAAAATTTTACCTTATGTTTTTGGAATAATTTCGCAAACAAGTCTAGAAAATAGTTCGAAAAAGTCCAGACTATATCTCGAAAAAGTACTGATTTTTTTCCAAAAAAGTCCCGAAAAGATCGTAAAAAAGTACTGAAATCGTTCCCGAAAACCATCCCGAAATGATTCGGAAAATATTATTTCCAAAAAAGTCTGGCACATATCCCGAAAAAGGTCCGCAATGATCCCAAAAAAAGTACTAAAGATTTTCTGAAATAGTACGAAAATTATCCCGAAATGGTCCCAAAAGTTCCCATAAAAGACCCAAAATGGTTTCAAAGTAGTCCCGAAAATCATCCCGAAACAGAAAAAAAAAATTTTGCTCTGTACATTTTGAAAGAATCTTATAGATTAAAAACAAACGCTGCAATTCAATTTTTTTTTTATTTGTAGAAATTTATGGCGAAAACAAAACTTGTAGGTACATACATACATGTAATTATAAAAACACAACAGATAACAAATAATCTTAAGTACACAAAAAAATACTTGTAACTTAAACTTTAAGGAATATGAATATTAGGGTGATTCGAATAAAAACAAATTTGCTATTTTTCGGTTTTAAAAATCGGATTTTTTTTTAAAGGAATTTTTCTCATAATTTTTGATTTTTTTTTTTTAAAACCTTTACATATTCTCAAAGCGAAGGCTTTGAAGTTTCCAAAACGGTAAGCCGTGTGCGATTATCTTGACTATTAAAGATTTTGTAGGTGTTACTGTGTATGTCATTTTTAAATGGCTGTAATTTAATAGTCAAAATAATCGCACACGGCTTACCGTTTTGGAAACTTCAAAGCCCTCACTTTAAGAATATGTAAAGGGTTTTTGAAAAAAATTAAAAAAATTATGAGAAAAATCACTTTGAAAAAATTCCGTTTTTTCCCATATCAAAGGGCGAAATAATAGCCAAATAGCCTAAGGGTTAAGCCATATCGCTAATTTTTTGCAGGGCTTATTTTCTTATCAACACCTAACTTTTTAGGGGGTAAGACTAAGTCGACAATTTTTTGAATCACCCTAAAGAATATTTTAAATTGTTTGTTTTAAAAGTGATATAACTAACTGGAATTTGGAATTTTTCAATAACAATTTCAAGATTTAAAACCAGTAAACAGTATTGAAACAGAGCATTCAAAAAAGTAGCTATTACATGCCAACATTTAAAAATTATATTTCTTCTTTAGACGCTCGCGTATAAGCAAGGCTTTAATCAACTTCTTCCAGTTGCCATAGACGCGCGCTTCATATTTTTCACGCTCCTTTTTCTCTTGTTCTTCTTGCTCTTGATGCCAAGCGGCAGTCACTTGTTCCTCATATTCCTCACAGACAACAAAACCATCGTAAATTGGATGACAAAATCCGCGATGACAATCAAAACCGGTTAACGCTTGCGCAAAATCGATACCCAATTTCTTACAGACGCGATTTAAGTTGGGCACTAAAATTAAAAAATTTTAAATTAAAATGAGATTCTGATGTAACTGTAAAAGTAGAGATGGTTTTTTTTTTGTTTTTGTTTTAAATGTCGGTCATGTGGTTTCTGTTGTTGTTGTTAAGACAAATATACTCACCGAAGGTTTTGGGGAGTGATGTCGAGATTGTCGGTCATGTTGTTGTTGTTGTTAACAATGCATTGCCTTGTCTAGACTGTATGATCATTCCGAAGATCTTCATCAAGCTCTTCTAAGGGGAGTCCAAGGAAACGTGCAGTTTCAACAGGGTTTGTCCAGAGGGACAGAGGGGTTAGAAGAGTAGGTTCAGATGAACAATTGAAGAGATGTAGAGTATCATGGGGGGTCCTACCACATGCAGGGCATGTATTTGAGATTGTATCATTAAGTCTGGATAAGTAGGAGTTTAAACTTACACTATATCCAGACCTAAGCTGTGCCAAGGTCACTCTTGTCTCCCTTGGTAAGGTGCGTTCTTCTTCAGCAATATCCGGTGGAGGACTGTTCAGAACGGGATTCACAGGTAGAGATCCGACAAAAGTGTCTACCGACTCGGTGTGGATATCGGTTAGAGCCCGCTTATGATTCTGCAGATCAAACGGCTGACAGTTGGTAGCTTAGTGCCATCAACGAAAATGTCTAATTCATTTCTCACCTGGTGCGTCCATGTCGTAAAAAGCGTCGCCGTTGATTTTGTCGGAGATATTGTCAGATCTCGCTCAGTGAAAAACCTGGAAAGGTCGCAGAGGTAACCATTGATTCTCGTACAGAGTTCATCAGTATAGGGGCCCTTCCCCGTCGCCATTATTGTACAGTCGTCGGCATATGAAACGACCTCTGGTGGTGGGGGCATCTTCGATAGATAGAAATTAAACCGTTTCGGGGATAGGACACCACCCTGTGGCACCCCCTGTCTAATACGTCTAGGTTTTGATGTTGCGGTCATAAAGGAACTCGCTTGGATAAACTCTTTTTTAATTTTTATGTGCGTTATTCTTGGTTAGGAACTAGATCGCAGTTAATGTCATGGTTCTGTCACCGGTCATGCTCACAATTGCGATTACGGTCATGGTCCCTGCCACCCCTTAAACTCAAGAAATGTCACTGTCACCGCGTTGCGCTCATGGTCGGTGTACCGAACACTGTCACTGTTTTCTGTCACTGTCTTTATTCCAGTAACTGTGACTGTTCCAGGCACTATCAAGATCGCAGTTACTGTCACTGTCTAGATCAAGATTATTTTCCCTGTTCCAGTCACTTCCAATTTCAAGGTTAGTGTTAATGTTCCATTCATTTCCCAATATGACGTAACCGTGTTAACTTTTCGGTCACTTCCAAAACCACGGTTATTGTCACTCTTCCAGTCACTTCCAATATCACGGTTACCTGTTACTATTCCAGTCACTTCCAATATCACGGTTACCTGTTACTTTTCCATTCACTCACTGGCGATATCACGGTGACTGCCAATTTTCCAGACTCTGTCACTGTTCCAGTCACTACCAATCACGGTTACTCTCACTTTTCCAGCCACTGTTACTATTTCAGTCACTGTCACTTTTCCAGTCATTGTTATTATTTCATTCATCATCATCATCATTTATTGGCGCTTAACCGCCTAAGCGATTTTGGCCGTCGCCTATCAAAGCACGCCAGTCATTCCTTTTTAGCGATAACTGACGCCAATTGGAAACCCCAAGGGAGTTCAAGTCATCCTCCACCTGTTGTTTCCATCTCAGTCGAGGCCTCCCCCTTCCTCTGCTGCCGAGTTCGGGTGACGATTGGAAAACCTTCTGGGCTGGAGCTTCTTTGTCCATTCGCATGACGTGACCCAGCCAGCGGAGCCTTTGGGCTTTAATTCGCTGGACTATGGTCAGATCTGGGTAAAGCTCGTACAGCTCATCGTTAAATCTCCTTCGATACTCGCCGTCGGCATCACGGGAAGGACCATAAATCTTCCGGAGAACTTTTCTCTCAAATACTCCAAGGGCCATCTCATCTTCTCTTGACATTGTCCATGAGTCTGAGCCATACATCAGGACAGGTATGATGAGAGACTTATAGAGCGCGATCTTTGTTCTTCGAGAGAGGACTTTACTTCTCAATTGCCTACTCAGTCCAAAGTAGCACTTGTTCGCAAGAGTGATTCTCCGTTGGATTTCTAGACTGATATTATTTTCGGTGTTAATGCTGGTTCCCAAATAGACGAAGTCCCTCACAGTTTCAAATTTGTAACTATCAACAGTGACGTGGCTGCCAAGGCGCAGGTGCGCCGATTCTTTCTTTGATGACAGCAAATACTTCGTCTTGTCCTCGTTGACCGCAAGACCCACTTTTTTCGCTTCTTTATCCAGTCCAGAGAAGGCAGCGCTTACGGCGCGGTTGTTAAGGCCAATGATATCAATATCATCGGCATACGCCAGCAATTGCACGCTCTTGTAAAAGATTGTACCATTGCGGTTTAGCTCTGCTGCTCGAATTATCTTCTCCAGCATCAGGTTGAAGAAATCGCACGAAAGGGAGTCGCCCTGTCTGAAGCCTCGTTTGGTTTCAAATGGCTCAGAGAGGTCCTTCCCGACTCTGACGGAGCTGTTAGTATTGCTCAACGTCATTTGGCAAAGCCGTATAAGCTTTGCAGGGAAGTCAAAATCAGACATGGCGGCATACAGGCAACTCCTTTTTGCGCTGTCAAAAGCGGCTTTGAAATCGACAAAGAGATGGTGTGTGTCGATTCTTTTATCATGGGTCTTCTCCAGGATTTGGCGTATCGTGAAAATCTGGTCGATGGTAGACTTACCAGGTCTAAAGCCACACTGATAAGGTCCAATCAGCTTGTCTACGATGGGCTTCAGTCTTTCACACAATACGCTAGAAAGAACCTTATACGCGATATTAAGAAGGCTGATTCCGCGGTAGTTGGTGCGGTTAGCGGGATCGCCTTTCTTGTGGATTGGGCAGAGCACACTTAAATTCCAATCTGGAGGCATGCACTCGTCTGACCATATTCTGCATAAGAGCTGATGCATGCTTTTTACCAGCTCTTCGCCTCCGTGTTTGAACAGCTCGGCGGGCAGTCCGTCTTTTCCAGGCGCTTTGTTGTTTTTCAGCCGGGATATAGCTATCCTCACTTCATCATAGTCAGGTGGTGGGACGACTTTTCCATCGTCAGGGATTGGGGTATCGGGTTCGACGTCTCCCTCGCAATTTAGCAGTGAGGAGAAGTGCTCCCTCCATAATTTAAGTACACTCTGTACGTCGGTTACCAGGTCGCCATTATTGTCCTTACAGGAACTTGCCCCGGTCTTAAAACCTTCCGTCATCCGCCGGATCTTTTCATAGAATTTTCGGGCATCATTCCTGTCAGCCAGCATCTCAAGCTCCTTACACTCACGCCTTTCGGCCTCACGTTTCTTTTTTCTGAAAAGGCGTCTCTCTTCCTTCTTTGCCTCACGATAGCGTTGCCATACACTGCGGGTTGCGCCCGTTCGCAACGTCTCCCTGTAGGCAGCGTCCTTTTTGTCCGAGGCAGTGCTGCATTCCTCATCGTACCAGTTGTTTTTGCGGGCTCGCTGGAACCCTATAGTGGCCTCAGCGGCGGTACGTAATGAGTGAGAGATATGCTTCCATTGCTCGATTGCATCGTTAGGTCGAGGATTGCTCTCCGATAGCAGGTGTGAGAGTCGAGTGGAGAAATTGTCAGCTGTCTGTGTCGTGCGCAGCTTCTCGACGTCAAACTTTCCTTCCGTTACTGTGCGCACTTTCTTTGCTACACAGAGGCGTGTGCGTATCTTGGCTGCAACAAGATAATGGTCCGAGTCGATATTGGGACCACGAAGGGTACGCACGTCCAGAACGGTGGAGCTATGTCTGCCGTCGATCATGACATGATCAATCTGGTTTTTTGTTCTTTGATCAGGAGACAGCCATGTGGCTTGGTGTATTCGTTTATGCTGGAACCTGGTACTACTGATGACCATATTGCGAGCAGCAGCGAAATCAATCAACCTAGTGCCGTTGGGGGATGTTATATCATGGAGACTAAATTTTCCAACTGTTGGACCAAAGACTCCTTCCTTGCCCACCTTCGCATTAAAGTCGCCGAGCACGATTTTGATATCATGTTGGGGGCAGCGATCATAAGTCTGTTCAAGTTTATCGTAGAAGGAGTCCTTCTCTGCGTCGTCCGTCTCCTCAGTCGGCGCATAGGCGCAGATAAATGTTATGTTGAATAATTTCGCTTTGATGCGGATCGCAGCGAGACGCTCGTCCACGGGGGTGAACGCTAGTACTTGGCGGCGAAGTCTCTTTCCCACCACGAATCCTACACCACGCGCTTTGCCGCGTGTCTGGCCACTGTAGTATACGTCACAAGGTCCGATGGTCGTCTTTCCTTGTCCCGTCCATCGCATTTCCTGCAGGGCGGTGATGTCAGCCTTTGCGTTAACGAGGACATCAACCAGTCGGGCAGCGGTACCGTCCCTTGAAAGGGTCCGGACATTCCCGGTACATGCCCTAATATCCAAATCATTATGCCTTATTCGTTTTGCCGGGTCGTCAACATTAAAGGGGGTTCTCATCCGAGGCTTTAATTTATTTTTCATTGGACTAAATTTTTTACGTGGCGGGTCCCAAACCCAGCGCACAACCCGTTTCGGGGTTTTTGGAAAATATTTACACATTTATATAGCGAGCCGCTTGCTTCAAGACAGACGCCCGCTTGCAGCCGCACCTCATGGTGAACAGACGCTGCGCAAAAACCTCGGTGAGCCCTTAAACCAAGTATGTCAGAGTGGCCCCACCGGGGCTCCCTCTCTTTCTGCCGCGAGCCTAGGTAGCTCCCGTTGCCCAGAGTGCACGAACGAGGACGCAAGAGTCGGGATTGAGCAAGGTCACTTAGCAACCACACTCCATTATTTCATTCACTCTTTGTCAATATCACGGTTACGCTCACTTTTCCAGGCCCCGTCACTGCTACTGTCACTGTTCCTAATCACTGTCAAGATAGAAGAAATTTAACAAACTTACAACGCAAATGCACCGTTTTCTTCGGCAACATGCACTCTTTGAATAGCTCCACATTCCCATACTCATTACGTGGCACGATACCATTTTCCGCTATGGGTGGATCATACTGCTCCGTCTGCCAGTAACCAAAAATCTCAACCGGCTGTTGTTTGAGAATCGTGCGCGTAAACTACCAAAGAGAGTAGTTAATACAAAATTATAAGTAATCTAAATAATATTTTACTTTACTCACCTTATCCCATTTGGGACGCTTTATAATTTTGTAAGGCTCCTCGCCAAGTTTAACAACACGCGCCTCCTTCAGCCACACATCACGCGTATGTAACAAGTGTACACATTCACGTGCATAAATCGGTTCACCGCGTACAAAACCCAAAGTGGGTGGATTTGGTGGATATATAGCTTCGAATAGAAGTAGATGACGTTCGAGCGCATACAATGGATGATTTTTAAAAGCGGTGATTGCGGTAGGCATAGGTTTCTCTTCGTGTATGCGACGTAGCTCTTGATCTTCATGTATGTCACGCGGTGTTTGTTTGCCGTTGTATGCTGTAAAGCTGTCTTCCAACCAAGTATGTTCGGCGCGTGACTTACGTATAGCTACAGCCCAATCGGGACAGTAACGTGCGGTGACATCTTTAATGCTGCAGTCATTTTGGAATGCGAACACGTAAGCTAAATTGGAAGAAGCGGCTTTCTGCGGGGGAAAAATATACAATTATGATCTGCGTGGAAGACTTCGTTCTCTGCGTCGAAGACTAAAAACTGAAGTGTGTTAGTCTTCGACGCAGAGAACGAAGTGTGTAAGTCTTCGACGCAGAAAACTGAACCGTGTTAGTCTTCGTTGGTAGCGACGATATATCTACATAGGTAGTTAGTCTAATTTGAAGGCACAATGGATTGTTACTTTGTTTATTCTAACCTCCTATTCTCAAGGGACTGTGAGAGTTTTTCGGGCAACAAGTGACAGTTTGATCGCTGAGTCGGGACCGATTTCGCCCTAACCGCTTAAACGGTTTTGGATTATATGTAAATAAGTGTGCTCGGTTAAGAATGGCAGGTCGCTTCCAATTCTCCCGTCTCGGTTTTTTCTTTATACATTAACACCCAGGATTAGTACGGAGAACCGACCCTAAGCTTATTCGAGGGAGAAAAATTGTGTTTAAAGATTTGTGGAACCCTACGGGTTGGCCACGGCGAGTACGATGAGATGTTACGTTGACGGTAATATAGTACAGCGAATTAAAACTCAGCGATTTGTTGTTGTTGTTAACAATGCATTGCCCTGCCTAGAGGGTATGATCATTCTGAAGATCTTAATCAAGCTTTTCTAACGTGAGTCCAAGAAACGTGCAGTTTCAAAAGGGCTAGACCAGATAGACAGAAGGGTTAGAAGAGTAGGTTCAATTGAACAGTTAAAGAGATGTAGAGTGCCATGGGGGGACATACCACATGCATGTGTTTGAAATGGTGTCATTTAGTCTGGATAAGTAAGAGTTTAGCCTGTTACAGTATCCAGACCGAAGCTGTGCCATAGTGACTCTAGTCTTCCTCGGTAAGGTGCGTTCTTCTTCAGCAATATCGGGTGGAAGACTGCAAAGGTATCAACCGTCTCAGTGTACTCTGCGTCTAAGGGAAACGTCTAGTTGGGGCGCAAGCACAACTGGACACTCCAGTATGCTGGGATCTTACAGTTTTCTCCCTCTGAGCACAGGTCGGTGTGCGACCACAACATTCTGAGATAGCTGCTTCAAAAACAAACATTCCCAGCAGGGAGGAATGTGAGAGGGCGGATTGGTGTACCGCTACTAATGGCGGCATTTCTGTTTACACTGACTGAAGTTAGACAGCAGAGTTGAAGGAGGGGTTTATTCAAGGGATCTGGAACTTGAGCTCTCCTTCAGACTACCTGATCATTGTAGCGTCTTCCAGGCTGAAGTCTGAACAATCTTGGACGGCGCGGCCTGGATAAAGAAACGCGTTATCGGCCGTCATCAAAGCTCTTGGCTCTTATTCGTTCAACTCTGAACTGACGCTCAGCTGTCGTCAATCTCTTCAAGAGGCAGGGTACGACCAAGCAGGTTCTTTGGGATGAAGAGCGCTTAGGTATGCCGTTTGCCACATGCAAGCTAATGCTTAAGCAGTACCCACTCCGTCAAGCCAACGAAAGATGGCAATCCCCAGGGTGCCGAATATCCAAACATCTAGAGACATTCACACCCTAAGGATAGAAGTCTCTATATTAATAGGTGCTTTAACCGGGCACTACCTGATTGGTAGGCACGCAGAAAGGCTAGCTGTGCCCTACCGACGATGCTGTAGGAGTTGCAAAGGCGATGAGGAGGAGGAAACGGTGGAGCGCCTCTTTGCAGCTGCCCGAATTTAAACGGAGCGAGAACGCGCTTTTTGGGAGTTCTCTTCCTAGATAGCTTAAGCCAGATCGCGGAGTTGGACATAAAGGACTTTATGGCCTTCATTAAGTCATTTAAGTGGTTCGTGGAGGGTAAAGGTGTCGGTTTAGCAGTGTCAGTCCCGGGATTCTGCTATGTGGAGAACACCAACAACTAAGGGATTATCCATATGGCCGGGTCCCGGGACTGACTTTCCTAATGTTGGTGGTGTCACAACGAGCCTTTCAAAACTGGCCTAAGTGTACCTCTGCGACAGCCACTTGAACCTAACCTAAATAAGCCTTAACTTATTTTAGATACATAGATATTCCACTTCTGACTTATACGAAACCAAGTAGATAAAGAAAACACAGTGTTTGTTATTCGTTTAAAAAAACTTTATTAATTTCAAAGCCTCTAGTAGAATTTGAAAGATGTCGAGGAGTAAGCATATTTTAAATATTTCAAAGGATGCAAACTTTGGTAGACAATACTGCTGACGAAAACGCATCTTTTATGAAGAAAAGATCCATATATTAAATATTACAAAAAAATATATGTATGAAAAAAAATTATCAGAAAAAAAAAACAAATATTTGTACACATCGAGGTATAATTACAAAACAAAAAAATAACAGAAGCCTTATTATGTAATGCGATTCGAGTTCGAATGGTAATCGAAAGTTGTCAAATAACGGTTTTTTTAAATGCGAAAGAAATTTCTTTCGGATCGAACTACATACATGCTAGGGCCACAGTAATAAAAAATGATACAGAAAATTATAATCTTACAAAAAAAATAATTGTTACACTTAACATTTAAAAATTATATTTCTTCTTGAGACGCTCGCGTATAAGCAAGCCTTTAATCAGCTTCTTCCAATTGCCAAAGACACGCGCTTCATACTTGTTTTGCTCTTTCTGCTCTTGTTCTTCCTGATCTTGATACCAAGCTGCTGTCACCTGATCTTGAAACTCTTCACAAACAACAAAACCATCGTAGAGGGGATGACAAGCGCCTTGGTGGAAATCAAAGCCAGTTACTGCCTGTGCGCAATCGATGCCCAATTTCTTGCAAATGCGATTCAAACCAGACACTAAAATTAAGTATGAGGTAATGGGTCAATCAAAAATATTTGAAAAAATTTAAGTAACAACATACAACGTAAATGCACTGTCTTCTTGGGTAACATGCACTCTTTGAATAGCTCTACATTGCCGTAAGCATTACGCGGTACAATGCCATTCTCAGCGGTGGGCGGCTCATAGTCCTGCGTTTGCCAGTAACCGAATATCTCAAGTGGTTGATCCTTGATGACTGTTTGAGTTAGCTGTGAGGGACAAGAAAAAAAAGGGTGTCAAACAAAAGAGGAGCACATTTTACTTTGCCACACTCACCCGATCCCATTTGGGACGCGCTTTTACAATTTTGTACGGCTGCTCGCCAAGTTTGACAGTGCGCGCTTGCTTCAACCAAATCTCTCTGGAGTGCAGCGTGTGTACACATTCACGCGCATAAACCGCTTCGCCGCGTACAAAACCCAATGTGGGTGGATTAGGTGGATATATTGCTTGGAATTTGAGTAGATGCCGTTCGAGTGCATACAATGGATGATCTTTGTAATCGCCAATTGCGGTAGGCATAGGCTTTTCTTCGTGTATACGTCGCAGCTCTTGATCCTCGCGTATATCGCGTTGTGTATGTTGGCCACGGTAGGATGTAAAGGCTGCCTCCATCCAGGCGCGTTCGACTCGTGACTTGCGTACAGTTGTTGTCCAACTGGGACAATAACGTGCAGTCACATCCTTGATACTCAAGTCATTTTGAAATGCGAACACGTAGGCGCAATTAGAGGAGGCGGCTTTCTAAAAAAGCAAAAAATCCGAATTAATAAAAATTTAGCAGATTTCGAGTGTTGGCGAATGCAGTGTAAGTATTTTCCGTGTTAGAGATTTGTTAAAGCATGCAATCATCGTTCGAATCATATATTCATTGTTTCATTTTTTTTTTGGAATTACGGTAAATCAATCACTTTTTTGAAACTAAAATTTCGAAAACAAATAATTTTGAAATTCGTACAAAATAATAAAAATTGTTTTATAAAGAAATAAAAGTGCAAAAATATCAATTCATTGGTAAATTACATACTAAGACATCGAATGCCCAGGGGTTTCTGACAGTCCCGAGATTTCGGGATCTTAAAATGACAATCCCATGTACCCGGGACTTTTCGCGACTACACAGAGCCAACACTGCCTAATAAAATAGAACAAAAGTCATATGATATCTCTATAGATTTTCTTCAAGAAGAAATTCTTTTTATTTTTGAAGAGAAAATCTTATTAATCTTTACAAAGAGAAATCTTGCAAAAAACGTACTGATTTCTTAGGGTTCCTAACAAGAAGATTCGACTTATTAATGTTTTCAAAGGGAAAACATATTTCCGCGTAATTGTATGTGTTAATAAGACGATCTTAGGGTTCCTAACAAGAAGATTTGACTTATTAACTGATTTCCGCATAATTGTATGTGTTAATAAGATTTGACTTATTAATGTTTTCAAAGGGAAATCTTGCAGAAAACGAACTGATTTCTTAGGGTTCCTAACAAGAAGATTCGACTTATTAATGTTTTCAAAATGAAATCACATATTATTGAGAAGAAAATAAAAATTATATTTCAGAGTTCTTATATTGTCTTCGAGAACTTCAGATTATCAGTTACGATTCAGTTTTAGATTTCTCTTGTATTGCCTTTACCTTCTTATGTTGCCTTTTTATATTTCCTTCAAGCCATCTCACCGCACTCTTCCTTACATTGCCTTCCACACTTGCCATATTGCCTCCACCGCGAATCGAACTAACCACATATTGAATGCTGAACACAGGTGCTTACCATCGAGCCATCGGGTATTTCTACTTCTCAGCGTATAATTGTTCTACATGATGTCTGCTGATGATGATGCAAGATTTCCCTTTGAAAATATTAATAAGTCAAATCTTCTTGTTAGGAACCCTAAGAAATCAGTACGTTTTCTGCAAGATTTTCCTTTGAAAACATTAATAAGTCAAATCTTATTGTTAGGAACCCTAAGATCATCTTATTAAAATAAGAAGTTTTTCTCTTTCAGCTTTTTTTCAATATTTTGACAGAAATTTCGAGAAGATTTTCTTATTAATAACACATATAAAAAGAAATCGCAAAGAAAAAAGAAGAAATTGCACTTGATAATATCAATAAGAATTTCCTCATTAAACCAAATAGATTTGCGTATGGTTTTTTTTTCGTTTCCGCCGTCTTGACTACCCCTGAGCCTGAAAACCGTTCATAAAGACAATCTTATTAATTTTATTAGGCATTTTTGGCTCTGTGTATCTCTGATACCGCCCAGAAAGGTCGGGAGAGGTATCAAAATACACTTTGCGACCTCGGTATGCATAATCCGAAACCGAAGACTTCATATTTTATTTCTGTCACGCCGCAATTTAGGAATTGGACCCGGTAAAATCATGGGTTTTTTGCCAATAACTTTTCGCGTAAACAAAAATATTCATTTCGCTTTCGGATTATTGCAATCGAGGTCAAAACCCGTCTATTGATAACTTTCTCGGAATTTTTGGACGTGTTTCAGCCGAATCGTGGGGCTTCGGGATCCCGGGATTTGAATAAACTTCACCCCTGGACCACAAAATAAAAAAGAACCCAAAAAAATCCGATAACTGATGCCAATAAACGTTTTTCTGGCGATATAAACGGCTGCAGTCGACGAGACAGCGATGAGGTGAGCTTCCAGGAAAATTTGGTGTTTTTGTTGCAACGATGTGTAGCCCTGCCCCGACGTAACGGTCATTGCCCTAAATTCCCTGCAAAAATCGTTGGATTATGTATTCCAATTTTTTGATATTGGAGTACTTCAATAGTAATCCTTTGTATACCCCATCGGATCACCTTCAGCTTTTTGAAAGCCGATCATTGCTCGTGCCTTACCAACGAAAATCTCGACACTATCGCTCTGACAGTATATACTCCAAGAAGTAACAACATCGGAGCACATTGCAAAGTACTCTGACTGTGGGTACTCCATGGAGTAGCAGAAACAAAGCGAATGTTGGAGTAGGTGGTCCAGTCCTAGGACATCGCAATGTTAATTGGAGCACAATTTTAATTTGGAGTAAGTACTCTGATGCTCCAATTGGAGCACTCTTTGGATAGGAAATATACTACTTTCGATTTTTGCAGGGTTGTCATCAATCTCTTCTAACGGCAGCCCTAAGAAACGAGCGGTTCAACGAAGGAAAAACGCCCTCGCCCATTTCGTAGCATTCGCTACAATGGTGTCACCAAAGGTGATGGCTGGACTTTAGATACTCTACTCACTTAACGTGTTTACGTTGGTCTACCAGCCGTCTGATTTCCGCGTTTAGACCCCGATGTAGGGGTCAGTGAGATCCTCGGCATGCACGTTCGTGGCCATGGTCTCATCCTTGGCTGGTAAATTTGCCGTATGTTTTCTATCTGAGACGCCGTAGGGCCCAAGAGACAGCCGAGAGCACACACGGCTTTCTGACAAGTAGGTCGTGGAAGCCGATGTTGAGACAGGCGGTGGTGCAAAATCCTTCCCTTGAACCGGAATTGGGTTCAACACCCGTCTGGAGCAAGAGAAAAAAGAGCTCTGCTACAAGGAGCTGTTCAGAGGGAAAGAACAGGGTCACTTCAAAAAACAGATGTTTTCGCCCTCGAGATGGCGCTGTGGTCGTTATACATATTTGCAAAATCTGTATTTATGATCCAATTCTCTTCGTTTTTGGCACGCTTACTTGATATGCAGTCAAAAGTTGGAGTTGAGATATTTAAAAAACTATTTTTGGTAAACTTTTTTAAATTTCGTAGAGAAATTTGTGGCATTGCTAGTCTCGCTTGAAAATGTATGGAATTTTTTTTCAGACAGGGCGTTTTGTAATTGTAATTGCCAGTTTCAATAAAAAATTTTAACTTACATACATGCAAAATGTGCTATACCAGAAGTTTATTTTAACTAAGCAAATAAATTTTTCTACTCACCCTAATCGCCTCAACGGAGTGTAATTTGCCTTTGTACAACTCTATGCATATCCACTGCTCTTCCGCATCAGACCATACCTCCACCCAAATATCAGCTGCGGTTGGATTACGTTTCACTGCTCCACCCTCATTTTCCTCATCATCCGACGATAGTACACGTCTGTCCACCTTCAATTTATCTTTTACTGCTGCTTTCTGCTTCTCGTTCGAGTTGGGCGCTTTCTTGGGCTGTTTCGGTGGTGAAGGTTCAAAATCTTCATCAGATTCGTCATCCGTTCCTGGTTTCTTTTTCTTTAATTTTTTTAGTTGCGGACGCTTTTTCTTATCCAAACTGTCGTCAACGCCATCTAGTTGCGGCACTTTTGGCATTTTAGAGGCGCCATCGCCTTCGCCACCACCACCACAATCCCCAACACCATTTTGTCGTGAACGTAAAATGCGTCCTGAACGTGTACCACTTGCTATTGCGCCAGCGCCAGCGTCATTGACATTTTGTATTTTTAAAAAGTCTGCGTTTATTTGTACTTTTTGTGTGGGACTTTTTGAGTTGCCGCGCGTGTTTTTAGGTTTTGTTTTGTCATCAGCAGCTTGTGGTTCTGTAAATTTATTTTTATAATTTGTACTTTGTAAAAATGTGGGTGAAATGTGTACTTTTGGCGACTTGCTGCGCGATCGTGTATCACGTGCATCACGTGTGGTTAGACCAGTTTGTGGTTGATTTTCACTTTCGTTTGGCTGTGCAGTGTGTACTATTTTGCCTGATTGTATAACAATTTTTGGCACCACAGGTGAACCTCTTTGTATGGTGGGTTTTTCGCTTTGGGTTACAGCAGCCTCGCGTTTGCCCCTGAGACGCGATAGTGTAGGTTTTTTGGTGGTGGGCGCATTTTTAGAGCTCGCAATTTCTTTGGGTGCGTGTTTTGCTGCTTCATTTACCTCTTCTGTTTCCTTAGTCTCTGCAGCCGGTTTGGCATTTTTTACGTTCTTCGTTGCTTTTTCTTTATTGGCTGCCAGTGGCTTTGCATCACCTTTTTTAGTTTGCTCCTTATTTGCATCATCCACTCTCGCTTGATTTCTTTTTGAGCTACGTTGTGGCGCGTCTTGTTGTTCTTTTTTATCTGTTTTAGCTTTTTTGGCTTCAATACCGACGTTCACTTCCTTTTCACCTGCTATCATATCAGCTAACTTTGCGCTTGGCGCTCTCTTGCGTTCATTGTGCGCGTTTTTCACAACTTCTTTCTTCTCCGCATGGCTTTGCTTCTTTTCCTTTTCCTTTGCACCGTCTTTGCTTTTATTTAGAACTTCTTCAACTTTCTTCTCCTTCCCTTTTTTCTTATCTTCCTTCGAGCTGTTTGCTTTCTCTTTCTCTTTATCTCTTTCCCTTTTCTTCTCTTCACCCCTGCTGCCCGATTTCTCTTTCCTCTCCACATGCGTTTTCTCAATTTTCAACTCTTCAACCTTCAACTTTTTCTCCTGCAACGCAATCTTCTCCACCTCTGCCTTTATTTCTCTCGCGTCACGCTTCATTTTGATTTTCAACAAATCCGTTTGCGCCGGCCTCAATGGCAACGGCTGCATATTAACAATCAAACGACACTGCAAACCCATCGCTCTCAGCAAAATCACAAATATGAATGCAAAATCTTGCTTACAACTTGCTTCCTTCCGCTTAATCTGTTCGAAAAGCTCTCGCTTTACCCGCCTTCTACTTTTGCGCACTTTTTCACCATATAAGTTGGGTGAGCCTAATTTCACGGCCGTCTTATACCAAGTGACCATCGATTGAAAGTATTTGATTTCTGTGCCACGCTCTGGTGGATAGGCATTACTGCTTGGAAGCAATTTGAGTGCTGCTTGCATTAATTTTGTATCATTCAGCATGCGATTGTAACGATAACTCCGTGCAAAACAGCAAAGTAAACTTGTCTTGTGTAAATTTAGAAAACGTTCTTTTAAATCTCGATTTAATTTTCGTTTCAATGCCGCCTCAAGATCTTGTTTTTTCTTGTCTTTGTTCCGTCGTTGCTTGGAAGGAAGTTCGACATGTATCTCAAGACCTTCGCTGTTATTGAGCAGTGCGCTTGTATCATAGGTGGTCGAGTGCGACACAGAACCTGTGTCTTCTGAAATAATAAGAAAAACGACCCCCGTTGAAGGGAAGGAAGCAAGTGTAAGTGATGTTAACATTTCCGGTTGAGTATAATATGCAGTTTTAATAGTACATAGTTAGTGTTAGTACTAGTAGTGGCTAGTAAGTTAGTTAAAAGCTTAGTGTTGCATCGTAAATTTTTGTTAGTGATGGCGAGTGAAAGCGACATGTGGAGACGTGGACGAGCAGTTAGACAAAGGACAAGCTATTGAATACTACAAACGAGTACTAAAGAACAAACATACATACAGACAAAATTACAAAAATACAAGTAGATATAAATGACCTTAAAAAACCAACTAAAAAAAATCGACTTCGAAAAAATTCGGACTTCGAAAAAAATTCGAGCTTCCTTTTTTTTATTCATCCAAAAAATCCCAACTGAATTTTTTGGAATAAGGAAAATTTCTTATTCAAAAATATTAAGTTCGAACTTTTTTCGAAGTTGGGTTTTTTTCGAAGATCGAAATATTTTCGAGGTTCGACTAAACATCGAAAAACGCAAGATATTATTTCAGTAAGTATTTTCATAAAAAAAACCGCGTGTAATAATAAGGTTTTTAAGGTTACGTCATTTATAATTGAAAAAAAAAAAATACACATTGGGATTAATAAAAAAAAAATGAAGTGCTGTTTTTTCTCAAGTTTTTACAAATTTGACATAAATTTGTATGAAGAAACTTTCAAAATTTGCGAAAAGGCCTCGAAAAAGCAATTGCTCTTCTTATTAATTTATCCCATTAAGGATTCTATTTTATTCCTTTTTATTTTCGAAATTCGAATAGTTTTCAAACTTTGTCTTAACATCAAATCTAACATCATTTTCGAGATGCGAAAAATTTGAGCTAGAATTAGTTGTAAACTTTTCTTTTGAACACAAACAGAATTCAAAATATATCAAATATGAAATCCTTTTATCAGAGATCGAGCATATTTTTCTTAATTTCGAAAATTTTCAAAGTTCGAATTATTTTTCAAGCTTAAATTATTTTGAAAATTAATTTTTGAAAAGCTTGATATATTTTTTAAGTTAAAATAAAAACAAAAGAAGTTTCATAAAAATTTTAGTTCAAACAAAATGCCTGAAAACTTCAACGTTTTAGTTTCAAAACTATTTCGATTGACATGAAAGTTCTAAAGAAATTTTTATAAAAGTATCACAACTTTTTCATATTAAAATACAAAACTGTGTTACCAGTTTCGAACTATTTTCGAAGTTCAAAATATTTTCGAAGTTCGAATTATTTTAGAATTTCGTATTATTTACGAAATTTGTTTAATTATCGAATTTCACATCAATAACGAGATTACAATAATGTTTAGGTATTACATTTATTTTCGTAGTTCGAAAATGTTAAAAAAGCTATAAATAGTTGTAAAATATTTTTGCTATTTGAAAAAAAAAAAAAAAAAACAGTTTCATGATTGACCTGCAGTTGAGTATCTCAAATGTGTCATCACCCTGCAAAAATCTTTGGATTATGTGTTCCAATTTTTTTATATTGGAGTACTCCAATAGTAATCCTTTGTATACCTCATCGGACCACCTTCAGCTTTTTAAAAGCCGATCATTGCTTGTGTGCTTTATCGACGAAAATCACGACACTATCGCTCTGACAGTTCATACTCCAAGGAGTAATAACATTGGAGTAGTTTGCAAGGTGCTCTGACAGTAGATACCTCAAGGAGTAACAACATTGGAGTACTCTATGGAGTAGCAGAAGCATAGCGAAGGTTGGAGTAGGTGGTCCAGTCCTAGGACATCGCAATGTTAATTGGAGCACAATTTTTATATGAAAAAGGATTACATTTGGAGTACTCTGATGCTCCAATTGGACTACTCTTTGGATAGGAAAAAGAGTACTCTCGATTTTTGAAGGGCAATAACTTCATTTATTTTCGAACTTAGATGAAAAATTTTCGAAAATAAGGCTCGACAGATGGTATCCTGACCGCTCGGCTTTTTTTTTTGCCTATCTCTTGCATTTTCTTGGTATTTCACCCCCCACCCCTTTTTTAAAAAAAAAACCAGCTGAAAAAGCAACTAAAACCTCAACTTAGTCAAAGAAAACCCATTTCTTTTTTGCATTGAATTGTGTTGCATTTTTTATTTTTCACATTTAAATGTGTAAATATATGTATGTATATGTAGCATGTATGTATGTGTGTGTGTGCAAGTGTAATTGTGCAGCTTAAAATCCATTGAATATTTATATATTTAATTTATAATTTCTGCTTTTAATTTGCTAATACGCTTAATCAGTTTTCGTATATTTGAAGGGCTTAGAACCAAAAGGATCTAAGTAACATCGTAGTTGAATTGAGATAATTAAGGTTAAAGTAAATTGTCTATTGTAAAATATGGGTAAATGCGTTTGAAATGATTCCTGTCTAAATGAATGCAGGTTAGTCAACTATTTCAGAGGATGTTTACTGCAGATGGAAAAAAACCGTAAATTTCAAAAAATTATTGCAAAAGTTTCCAAATTTATATTTAACTATACAAATATGGGTATAACTCAATTTTTTTTAAAAATGTCACTTAGATCCTTTTGGTTCTAAGCCCTTCATTTGTTTTAAGATTTTTTTTTTAATTTAACTACATTTAATTTTTTTAATTTTTATTTGAGAAATTCTCTTTTTTTTATATTTTTATTAGTAACTACATTTTCGCTAAAAGGTAAAACTGGTTTTATGATTTAATTTCGCTTGTTATTTTATAGATATATATTTTTTTAATATGATTTTCTAGCTTTATTGTATACAAATACGTATGTATGTATATTTGTATTTAATTTGTTTGATTAAAAAAAAAAAACTTTTTTTTTTTTGTAAATTTTCGCGCACTTTGACATGGCAAACTTTTTTTTAATCTTTTCTTAATTGGATTTTTGAATACATGATTTAAAGTAAATTCGTTAACAATCAGTTCGAGTTAATTAATGAGTTTGATATTTATAACGTTAAGTGCTTAACAAATAAGTTAGGCATACTAATCATGTATATGTATATATTTTAAATATTTCTTAAAAAGACTTGATGAAAAAATTTTTTTTTGAAAATCAAAAACACAAAGCTTTGGAAGTAGTGAAATTAAATTTATTTAAAAAGTAAGAGTTAAAATTTTTTAAAAATTGGTTTCAAATAAAAAACGGTTTGATTATAATAAAAAAAACTTTTTTTTTTAAATAAAGACTACAAAAAAAAATTAAACAAATTTATTTATGAATTTTGAAATAATTTTTAGTTTTTGGCGAAAACAAGTTGAAAAATGCGACAACCAATACCAACTACGCTGATTTCAAGTTCGATCTTGTTGAAGGATCTTGTCAAACCGCTTTGTATTGTTGCTTAGAAATTTTTCATCACCTTTACTGGTCATCGAACCAAGGAAGGAATTTCTAAACCGCAGTGTGTAACCATTACACCAAACACTGCTTAGTGCGCCTGCAGGCAAATTGCAACTATATCTTCGCCTATTTTTGTTGTTTTTTTTTTATTTAACAATGTTATTCGTACCTAAGTGCACAAATTTATTTATAAATTAAAAAAAAAATTATTATTTTGAAAACGAGAAATGTGTTTTTGCATAGAAAAATAAGTGCAACTTTTTCAACTCGAACTTCTAAACTTGATCGAATTTTCTTAAAAACTCAAAACGTTTTTGTATAACATCTATTTGGTCTACAATACGAATTTCTGTTACCCTGTAACTCGAATACCTTACCAACTTTTTTGAAGTGATTAAGACATAAGTAAAGAAATAGCGTTTCGGGGTTTTCGAAGTTACAAAATTGAAAGGGAAAAATGTGGGCGGGGCCTGCTTGCCTCTCCCGATTTTATTGGTGTGACTTTTCTATTGTTGTTGTTGTTGTAACGAGGTGTAGTCCTGCCCAACGCGTATTTTTCCTTAGCCTAAATTGTCATCCAATATCTTCTAACGGGAGTCCAAGGAAACTAGCAGCTTCAATAGGGTTGGGCCAAAGAGAGATTGGTGTTAGAAGAGTGGGCTCAGAAGAGCAAGAAAATAAGTGGTTGTTATTGTGTGGGGACGAGCCGCATGCCGGACATATATTCGGCACATCAGGGTTCAGTCTGGATATGTAGGAGTTTAACCTGCTACAATATCCAGAGCGTAATTGAGCCAGACTGACCCTTGTCTCTCGAGGAAGATGACGCTCCTCTTCAGAAATGCCTGGTGTTTCTATTCTGAAGTGTATCTAGAAGTATACAGAAAGTCCAATTTCGACTTCGAAGGTTGTCTCATCGACACCCGATTACGGCAGCAGAGGAAGGGGGAGGCCTCGACTGAGGTGGAAACAAAAAGTGGAGGATGACTTGAACTCCCTTGGCGTTTCCAACTGGCGTCAGTTGTCGCTAAAAAGGAACGACTGGCGTGCTTTGCCAATAAAAGTCGAAAATATTTAAAAAAGCTATGGAGCGAACGAAAATGATAGATAACGCGATGGCTACGCGATGTTGTGAGCAGACGAATCGTTCGCCTGAGCTATCTTTCGCCATACATAATGTGGCCGTAAATTTTGGCTAACTTCGATAAACAGATAAGCTAGAAGGACACGCCCACATTTAACCTATTTTAAATTTTTTAAACAAAATCATTAGAAACCCAATCTTCGAAGGGTCAAACTTCGAACTTCGAAAGTTCGTAACTAAGTTTTGGAGGCTAACGTCGAAAAACGGGGAATGCCATTTTTATACCCAGCGTACTAGTACTAGTACAAGGGTATTATAATTTTGTCCACATAACGGTACTATGTAAAGGCACAAAATAATCAAGATATAGAGTTCCATATATAAATGTTCTTGGGTTGAAAAGAGGAGTTCATTTAGGCATGGCCGTCTGTCTGTCCGTCTGGCCGTCTGTCCGTGTACACGATAACTTGAGTAAAAATTCGAGATATTTGCATGAAATTTTGTATACAGGTTACTTTCTGACCAAGGTAGGTTGCCATTGAAAATAGGCGAAATCGGATGATAACCACGCCCCCTTTTTCGATATCGAAAGTTTCCAAAAGCTGAAAAAATTGGATAAAATGCACTCCAACCACGCCCACTTTCGATATCGAAAACTTCGAAAATCACCTAAATTTACATAATTCGGTAACGGAAATGGCTAAAATGATATAGTTTCGTAGGATGAGCCCATAGTCATTCTATTATGATTTTTTAATAAATTCTTAAAAGTAGGCGTGATACCGCCCACTTTTAAAGGAGGCAATTTTGTTGAAAATTCGACTGGTCGTAACTTTTAAACGAATTACGATAAAACGATGAAATTGGTACGAAATCGCTTCCCAGCCACGACCACTTCCGAAATAGCATATTTCGAAAATCATATAAAAACTACCGCTGGGTATTTAATGTTCGGTTTACCCAAACTTAGGCTTCCTTACTTGTTTTACTTACGTCTTAATCTCTTCAAAAAAGTTGGTTTGGCCCCATACCCAGAAAAAGTTTATTTTGTCGTATAGTGTAAGAAATTAAAAATAAAACAAATCAAAACAAAAAAATTAAATTGAATAAAACTAAATAATAATAAAAAACAAGAGAAAAAAAATTAAATAAATAATACCTACATTTTTTAACACAATACAAAAAAAATTTAACAAAAAAAATAAAAAATAAAAATAAACTAAAAAATAGAATAAACATTACAAAAAAATTTCCCATAATTACTTATCTCGCAAATGTTCACGAAATTCTCGATTGTGATTGTGTTCCACTAGAAATCGTTAGCTCTAATTTTTATCAAATTTTTCAATTAAAACAGTCTAAAAAGAAAAACAAATTTTGGTTTTTTATAAATTTGGAGTTGTTGTTGTTGTTGTAACGGAGTTCGTTTAGTATAACTAAAACACTACATATAGCCTACTATTTTTTGAATAATTGTGATTTTCTCCTTCAAAAGCAAAGTATAATTAAAACCATACAAGTCAGTTAAATAAAAGCGTAAATTTTGAATTTTTTTTTTTTGCAAAACACCTTTGTAAATAGGAAGTTAGTTACATTGCATATACAAACATGTCTATGTATGTATGAGACATTACAAATAAATTTATACAACTAAGTAATATCTACACTATACCTATCCAAGTATATATGATGGATCCACTTCAGTCGTTTAGAAACCTTTAGCCCATCAACGATTATCAAGAATAAGCGTTTTTAGTCTAATTACTAAAATTTAAGCGCTTCGAATTGCAAATGATAAAAGACTGCTTATGTATGGAAATCACAACTTAATTGTGTTTTTATGTTTGTTTGGTGATTTTTTTTCTTGCCATTTGTTTCATTTTATGCTTTGCATACGCGAACAAATCTAACTACATTAATATTGAATATGTAGCACTTGATTGTTTGACTAACTACTTTTATTTTTATTTTTATTTTTATTTATTTTTTTTGTTGTTGTTAATAATTTCACCATAGTTGCTTACATTTAATATTTGCATAATTCAATCTATTGACAATATTTAAGTTTGCCTCACCAGCCACCAAGACAGATACATACAGTGGTTTCTTTTATAGGTACTCGGGTATCGAATATTTTCTAAAAACTGTAATTGGCAAAAGAAAAACGACATTTGTAATGAAAAAAAAATTGGAAAACTTGAGGTCGACCGAAGGGCTCAACAACGCTTTATAATAGAATGAAAATTTATAGAATTTTTATCCAGATAATGCGTTTTTTTTTTTTAAACTCAATCTGAGATTTTTGACATTCGAAAACGTTAAAAATTCGAATTTACGCAATAAGTCTGATTCATGCTTTTTAAAACCAACTGAAAATGTTAAATTGACATAATTTATTTTAGAAAGCTTAAATTTATATTTTTTGTTTACTTTTCTAAAATCAAAATTACCCTTCGAAATTCCGAATTACGTTTATGTTCGAAAAACCAAAAAAAAATCTAAAATGAAGACTAGTATTCTGAACAATAATTTACTCCGTATTTCAGCTGAAAATGTATTGAATTATTTGTTCTTGAACAAAATTCTATAATAAGACGTTCCTTAAAAATAGACCGTTTTTGAAAAGTATTCTGAAATAGATTGATCTTCCACTCAGCTGCAGTCATTAAATGCCGCTTCGCTTAATTTTACAACTTTTAATCTCTATATTGCTAATAATCCATGGAAACGCGAAACCCTTTGACAGTCCCAGGATTTTAAAACGTCAATCCCGGGGTCCCGGAAATTTAGGGGATTATTTCAAATACCGTCCAATAAGTTTGGGAGTGGTATAAAAATACGCATTTTGACCTCAGTATGTACAATCCGAAAGCGAAGACATGATATTTTATTTTTATCAAAAGAAATGCACATGAATACCAGGAATCCCGGGATTCGGAATCGGGATTCCCCGGGCTCGATGCCTTAATTGCTACTACATTTTAGTTTTTTTTAAACGGAAATAGATAAAATATATATTACACAAAACCTACACACACAGTCTCATTTGAACAACTGGAAGCGCATTTTAGACATTCTACTACTAGAGCTTACTACCACCATTACCCACTCATCACACGACTTCAACTCGACTACTTGCGTTTCCTACCTGCTACTTCCTCAAAATCTGAATCATCCGTATCGCCCGCCACCACAGTAGAAGCTGGACGCGTTTTGGTATGCCTCTTGATGCGTGTCGATTTTGTTTTACTCAAACGCTGTGGTCCACGCTCAATTTCATCACGTTCATCATCTTCCTCTTCGCCATCATCTTTCGATTTCACACCACCACTACGCATAGTAGTAGTTGTAGCATGACTTTGTTTTGCTTCGCCCAATGCAAGCAGCGTATTAACATCCATAACTGTTGTATTAGCTTTATTGCCGCTACGACCTGATGTTTTGTTGATCGTGTCCTGCAGTTCTTTTGTTGCAGCTCTTTTAGCTATGGTCTCCTTGGCACGTTCCAAACTATTGACATTATCTAGTAGATTTGCAAAATCAAATGATTTGCCATTTTCTTCTTGCTCTTCTGCACTAGATTCATTATTATCTTCCGATCCGGAATCAGATAATTTAGCACAACCAATATTACAATCGAATACAGGAGGCGGTGGTGACACCGATCTTGTTGCTTTACCTTCGCTGCTATTGCGTACATTGAAGAAGCTCGATTGAAAGTCGATATCATCTGGATTCACAAGATAATCATCTACGCTTGAATCGCTGCTGTTGGAGGAGTCGTTGTCGTGTACGCCACTTTCATTGGGCATTTTTAAGTTTTTTGAAGCCGTTCGCGATGTTGACGCTGATGGTGAATTGCTGCCAGCGCTATTTGGTGATGGAAACGTTTTTGGTGGTGGTCGATATTTGTTGTATAATTTCGTGCGTAATGATTGGCCAGCAGCCTTACGTTTCTTTATGGCAGTTTGCTTGACGACGGCGCTCTTAGGTGGTGCGCCCCTGTGTTAGAATGTGGTATTATTAATATAAGATTGTTTTTTGATATGTATTTGACTTACTTTCGTCTTGTCGCGGCTCCGGTTGCATGGTTTTGCGCGCCTGTCGCCAGTGGTGACTCTTCGAAGTCGCTATCATCATCGTCGGATGATTCGCCACCACGTACATCTTTAGTTGGCTTCCATTCATCTTCACTGGCTGAGAAACCCTCCGACATGGATTCCTCTTCTTCGTCCGACATTTTTTTGCACAACCTACTCGCGGAAAATGGGTGTTTCAAGGATTTTATTTCGCTATATCGATTTTCTTGACGCCGTTTGAAAAACTTTGTGCTGCTTCTTCAATTTACTGTTACCAGTTATTCACAATAGTGCAAAATTTGACAGCTAACATAACATATGTTGGCAACGCGGGCCGAATTGTGAAATAAATTTTTGAGATGATGTAAACAAAAATACCGAAACTATTAAAAATATCCAATAAAAAAATTAAATGAAAATAAAAATTAAATAAAAATTGGGAACAACTGCAGAATACATACATTTGTCAAAAAAAAAAAAAAAAAGTTGGGCTTGAGAGAGGGTTTTACGCTGAATTTAACGGTACTTTTCTTTTTTGGTGCACTCAAAGGGTTAAAAATATATTCAAGGTCAAAGGTCAAAAAATATTTTTTTCATTTCAAAATATCTTGCAAACTGGTGAATGGATTTCTAAATGGTTTGTTCCTAAATTTTCTCTTCGAAATACCTTTCATTCAATGTATACTTTATTAACCCTTTGAGACACTATGTACTAAAAACGAACAAAAAAGCAAATTTCATTCAAAAACAATCAAATACTTAATTTTCTTTTAGAATTGCCATCTTACGATTATTAAAAAAAATTCCCTGCTATTATTTTATAATTTACAAAATTATGGTTTCTCCTTTTACGAAATGTGCACTATTAGTGATTTTAACCTTTCGTAAAAGGAAAAATTCCATGGTGTTTATGTGCAGAACACCTTTCTAAACCACTTTTAGTCCCTGTTTTTTACTCCAAAAAAAAAATTAACCCTGAGCCGATTACTTTTTTTACCTTTTTATAATGGGGGGGTCTGGCGTTTGTGACTGGGTGTGACATGGGGGGAGGGGGGGGTCAAAAACTACCAAAAATCGCGTGACGTCATATATGCACGACCCCTAACAAAATAACATAAATTTATAAAAAAATTGAATTAAAAAAAACTAAATAAAAATTTGAAAAAACTAAATAAACTAAAATAAAATTATATAAACAAAAATAAAAGGATATAGATAATGATAAAATAATTAGGCAATTCACAAGATATCTTATAGCGTATTGCACTATTTCGATAACCCTACTCTTGTGAGCACTATAACGAGTTGAATGGTCGTATCTGAAAACTATAAGTTGAATTTTTGTAAAAACTTTTCAGGAAATTGTTAATTTTTTGTTTTCCTGCTTCTTTTACTTTTCAAACTAAACAAATTAAAATGAAAATTGAAAAGAAAAAAATTACATTTTCCATTCGGAAGTGGGCGTGGTTGGGAAGCGATTACGTCCAATTACATCAGGTATACTCCCTATTATGCTAGTATACCTTTTACCAATTTCATCGTTCTACCGTAAACTAAATATCCTGCGACCAGTCGAATTTTTAAAAATGCCACGCCTACTTTTAAGAATTTATCAAAAAATCACAATATAATGACTGTATCATTTTAGCCATTTCCGTTACCGAATTATGTCAATTTATGAGACTTTCGAAACTTTCGATATCGAAAGTGGGCGTGGTTGGAGAGTGATTTTATCCAATTTTATCAGTTATACTCCCAACGATACTAGTATACTCTGTGCCAAATTTCAGCGGTCTACCGTAATCAGTTTAAAAGTTACGACCAGTGGAATTTTCAAATATGTCTCCCTGAAAAGTGGGCGGTGCCACGCCTGCATTTAAAAATTTATCAAAAAATCATAATAGAATTATTAGGGGGTCATCCTACCAAACTATATCATTTTAGCCATTTCCGTTACCGAATTATATCGATTTAGGTGATTTTCGAACCCTTGATATCGAAAGTGGGCGTGGTTGGAGAGCGATTTTATGCAATTTCATCAGGTATACTCCCAACGATACTGGTATGCTTTGTGCCAAATTTCATCGTTCTACCCTAATCAGTTTAAAAGTCACGGCCAGTCGAATTTTCAAATATGCCTCCCTTAAAAGTGGGCGGTGCCACGCCCACTATAACAAATTTATGGAAAAATCATAAGAAAATGACCAGGGGGATTCACCTATAAAATTATATCATTCATTTTAGCCATTTCAGCTACCGAGATATGTCAATTGATGTGACTTTCAAAATTTTCGATATCGAAAAGGGGGCGTGGTTATCATCCGATTTCGCCCATTTTCAATAGGGTATAGTGGTATACTACTCTTGTACTAGTACTAGTACGCTGGGTATAATAAAATAAAATTAAATTAAATAAAAAATGTTTAAAAATAAATAAAATAAAATAAAACAAAAAAAAAAAAAAAATTAAGCAAAATAAAATAAAGTAAAAATAAAAATAAAATAAAATAAATTTTTCCAATTATTTTTCTAAAATTCTTCAATATTTGTATCCCAATGGCGACTGCTTAGCGCTTCGTGTCCTTAAAATGATTATTTGATGCAAAATCCACTGATAATTTTATTATAATCGTGAGAAATGAACTTTTGTTTTCTACAATCGACAATATTTAACAAAGTACGAATACCTCGCAATCAAACCAGTTTTATTGAAACAGAAGCTTTAATTTTCGTGGAATTATATTTATTGAAATACCAGGATTTCGGAATTTTTCATGATGTTGAAAGTTCAGGATTTGAATAAATATAAAGGCTGATTTACACGAGTCGATTTCCTATTCGATTTTTTGACGTTCGACTGCGTTTGACCATCAGTCACAAATTCTTAGGGCGGCTTTCTCGACTGCCTGTTTACGCCAAAGGTCAGTGTCAATCACTGCCAATTTATCAGCCACTTCATTTATTTTAACAACAGCCTGAACCGGCCGATACATTACTAGAAGACTGATTTTGCCCCCTTTCTTCGTTGACTCCGGGTCTAGATTTCTCACCATACGATGGATTTATTTTCCGGCTTACAGAAGGCGTGTGGTTGTTTTTAGATGTCGTTTTTGTTAGAGTCTCGCCAGCCGTAGCTCCTGCTGTGAATTTCAGCTGAGGCTTAGTTTGTCCATCCTCCAAACCTTGTGCCACCTCCGCCTACTTTGATTTGCAGGCTGTTTGTTCTTCAGCCTTTTTTCTGCCATTACTTTTTCATTACTACCGCTAGCTTCTTCATCTATCCTGGGCAGAGAGGGTTTGGTTTTGCGCCTCAGTTTCACTTCGACATACCCAAAACTGATAATGTTATTTTGGTGGCGGATTGTTTCCGCTGACACCGGATCTACAGCTATTACGATTTCCGCCGCAGTGGCCCTACTTATCCGGTTAAGGATTCTCCAGTATCTGGTATCTAGGGCCGAGTTTTGAAGAGAAATAATTGTGAGGATGTGCTCATTTGTGGGGCAATCTTTCTCTTTAAAATACCCAACAAAGTTGATGCAACGGGGTACTTCCGCATCCGACACTACCTTCAGTTTCGCACCCTCCCATGGAGTTAGTTTTGGGACGATGTCTTTTATCCAATATGCCGTATTAGAATCCTTGCAGACAATTGAAAGCCATCCTTTAAGTTTCCACACTTCATTCAGAATGGCCCTCCTAATGATCTCAGCAGACCAGATGGTAGTAGGATAATCTTGTGGGATTACGCCCAGCTAACAGTGGTCAGGGCATCTTTAAAAGATTATCTCGGTCCTGCCACCGCACCATCAGGATGAGCCGCGGTTACTAAGGCACTGGCTGCCTCACCATCAAGAGGAGCCATCTGCCTTGTCCTCTTTTGTAAATTTGGTGGGGTCGTACTGTTCGATCGCCCCCCTTCTATTGGTTGCTTCCGTTTGTGCCGGCCCTCGGGGCTGTATGGAAATTGCTAAGGCGGTTTCGTATTTCATACACCTAGCCATGAGTTTATTCAAACGCTTGCAAGCGGCTCATTTAACCGATCACGTTTACCAGCATTGCACGGCTTAGCCCACCGTGTCTGTGGCTTCAGTTTTAGATTCGGATATAACCGAAAGTCCAGAATCATTTAAGAACAGTTCAGCTCAAATTGATTTGTATTATTATTTTGTATGTTCAGTTGGTCCATATAATTTCCACGAGTGTAGGGGAGAGTAGGTCAGCTGGGACATAGCCCCAGATATATCAGTAAGACTGATTACAACCAGAGGGTGCCAGGTATCTGGAGGCCGCCGTTATAAGACACGCTAACGTAGTGCCATTCTTCCCATGAGCACGGTACGGATCACACTCGGGGTTACGGGTTTTATTGAGTTGTCCTCTCTTTGGATTTTAGTCGTCTTTTACGACAGGTATACATACCTAACTGGGGCGTATTCTAGACCCCCCTACCCGCAGGGGTAAGAAAAATTAACAAAATAAAATAAAGTCTAATTTGATATAATAAAAAAATAACAAATAACAAAAAAAAAGATAAATAAAATAAATAAAAATAAAATAAATTTTAATTTAATAAAATAAAAAAATAACAGAAAATAAAATAAGAAAGAAAATACAGTAATTTAAATAATATAAAAAAATAAAATAAATTTTTTAAATCTTGCTCTTAAATTCTTCAATATTTTTTTGTCAAAAATGATTTTTTCATAAAAAAATGCACGATTACACAGCCCCACAAAAAAAAAAGTCGGGGTTGGGGAATCAGACCACCCTTTCCCTATGTATTTTGACGCGCTTAAGACGAATCCCGTGTCCGTCTTGGTCCAGCACGTCTGGATTTTTTTTGAGATTAGAAAAAAATCCAGACGTGCTGGACCAAAACGGGGGCTGTGTGATCAATTACATAGCCCCACAGATAAAAAAGTGTCGGGCCTGGGGAATCAGACCACCCTTTCCCTATGTAATTTGACGCGCTGAACACGAATCCGGTGTCCGTTTTGGGCCAGCACGTCTGGATTTTTTCTAACCCCAAAAAATTCGTATACCACTTGACATGTTTTTTTTAGGTTAGAAAAATCCAGACATGGGGGACCAAAACGGACACCGTATTCGTGTTCAGCGCGCGAAATTACATGGCGTAGGGTGGTCTGATCCCCCAACCCCGACACTTTTTTTTGTTTTAAATAAGAAATAACATTCGGTTTGCCAAATTGTTGTGGAATAGAACTTTCTAACCTTCGAGCATTTTGTGATTATTTTTTTGAAGACTTGAGAAATGACACCTGCGAATTTGTCAACATATTTCAAAATGATTATCGTCGGTTACGCGGTTCCATTATAACACAATATCTTCAAGCAAAGACTCAAGTGCTTAAATAGTTAGTACTTGATCGCAAACCTATGCAATTTCATATCGATTAGGATGCATGTGCCAAAAGCAGTAAAAAAGTATGTAAATTAAGCCTTTTACAAAATAGCACATATTTGCATATATGTGGGAACATATAACTAAAGAAAGGCCAATGTACATATTTACATATACCCAAATATAGTCACTAGCATATATGTAAGTATTTTAGCGCAACTATATACATAGGTCGAATAAAAATTGGGCTAGGTCATGGAATGCTAAATACACGGGGCAAAACAAACGCGAAGATATCCACCGAACTATATGCATACATCCGATACACGTATAAATGTATGCGCAACAACTAGGTAGCGGTGTATGGCATGTTGCTCTATATAGCTATGGAGACGGAAAGTGGAGCATAAAGGACCTGCTTAGTTTTGTGCTATGTGACCAAATGGAATCGGAGAACACGTGCTTTTGAGTGTCATGTGCTTGCTGAATGTTTACGTGCAATATATAGCTGATACAAATATATATGGCGATATGCTCCGGAAAACATTATATTCAATTTCATCTATAATAATTTTTCATACAAATTAAAATTTATAATAGGTAGCCGATTTTTATAAATTCTTATTTTTCCATAGACAATTAAAAAAAAAAACTAGCGGGAGATGTTTTTATATAAACAAAGTATTGTTTATGATTTTCAACTGTTTTACTCTCAAACAAAATATTTTTTGCGGCGAATATTATATGTTGATTCTGCGCATTGCGTAAGTTGAAAGGACGCTATTTTTTGTTGCTGTTCTCACAAAAATTGACTACAGAAATACCTGTACATTGTGCTTATGTGGCCCAATTCGGAGCAGTTCCTTTCTTTTACTCGTCGAGAGCGGTCGTGAAAATTTCAAATACGCTTGCCAGCTTAACTTGTTATATGGCTATGAAATATTCTGTGTGCTATATCTTTAATACCAAATCTTTAACGAATGGTTTTTAACGGGGTGGTTAATTGGTCGAAGTGAAGTAATAACAGTAAAAATCGTATCTAGAAATACGTTTCAAAATTAAACAAAAATAAATTTTAAAATTGGAGTTTTATAAGGCGAGTAAGTTAATAATCTTGGACAAGGGAAACATGGAGTTGTCCTTAAAAAGAAGTATTCTGTAAAATATCAAATGTCTTCATATTAATTTAAAAAAAAAAATATAAATTAGATCAAAATAATAAAAAACCAACACTAACCATTTATGAATGAAAATGGACTGAAAGTTTAAATCAAAAACTTTAATATCAGAAAGTTTTACGTGAATTCAAGACCGTAAGCGATATCAAAACATTGCTGTCAAAAATGAAATTTCTTTTTGGAACGGTTTTCTCAAATTTTGAATGCTTCTTTATAGCAAATTGGTGAAAATTTGTGAAAAGTGCAATTCTTTATTTTTATTATCTCAGAAATTCTTTGAAGTACTTTCTAGCCCAGAGTATTTTTCAAAGCAAAACATTAAAAAAATAGCTCCTTTCAATAAATCGATTTGGAAAAAAATTCAGAAAAATTACATATTTTGCTCTAGCTCAAACCTTTTCTAACAACCCAGTTCAAAAATTGGTTCAACAACGCCCTATTTGAACAAAATTTCAAAACATTTTCAGCTAAGATAGGGCTTTTTGGAATAAAATTTTTAAATAGGGAGTTTAAAAAAAAAAACCGTCAAAAATTTCGGGAGGGCTACCAAAAGACGCGTTTTAGTCCTAGGAATATAAATCCAAAAGCGCTGAAAAGTAAGTTGCGAGGTATTAGCAATCAAAGTGAACAATTTTCTCTCAATTTCATATGGTTACTGTAATCACAAAAAATTGTGGTCCGAAAATTGCAAAAGTGTGTTCTGAGCAGAAAAACTGGGATCACGAGTCCGGACAAATACCGTCAACTCAAAAATATGTGCTGTACATAAATCCATGGATTCAGCCCCCTAATTGGAATCGGACCAAAAATTTTAATTTCTGTTATAGCAGTTTTTCAAAATTTAACGGACTAGTAGTTTTTAATATTATGCATGACGAAAAGGTGGATTTAGCTCGAGAACTATAGGCCTTTCAAAAATATCCATTTTTATGGTCGATGTGGAACTTTGTGACAAATAAAAGAAAAAAGAAAACTTTTCTACGCATACATAAGTTTTCGAGAAAAATGATGAAAAGTTCATACGTGGCATATATTCATATAATGGTGCCAAAAAAATCAAAAATTAGTGCTGTGCAATACCAAAAATGACTGTGGGTAAAAGTAGGCATTGAAATACCAACGCATAGTTCGACGTAATTCGATAATTTTCGACCCGAATTAGCAATTTCAACATGGGTAGAAATGAACCTCGCTAAACAAAATTGCAAATTGACCGGACTATGCCGTTCTTGTTTCAAACACAACCTCCCTGATGGATCACGTCAATATGGATGTAACGTGCGACACCACTCGACGTACTTGATAATTTCAAGTTGAAATCAGAGACGGTAATATGAATTAAATAATTAAAACCGGAATTTAATTATTATTGTTCAATTTATATTTTTTGGATCAAGGTTAATTATTGGGGTGTATCAGCAATTCCGACTTAATGGAAGTCCTCTACCAAATTTCGATAAAATCGATGAATTATCTATCGACTCTCCCGAATCATTCCCAACGGAAGACTCTGTCGAAATTGCTGAGCCACTATCATTTTCCTCAGCCATAACCATTATAATTGAGTTTTACAAATTTTGTTCAACCATAATTATTATTTCCGATTTTTTGAATTTTCCATCACCATAATCTTTTTCGTATGATTTCTTTTTTTCGCTCAGGAAATAATAATTATGCTTAATTTTTATTTTTTTTTTGCTCCAAATAAAACTCAAAACATCATATCATTTTTATAACAGTAATTTCCAAAAAAAATGGAAAATTTGGTAAACGTCAAAATTTCTTGAGCGGGCATAAGAAACAATGGTCGTTTTTTTCTTGAGGCATTTCTTGGGTCAGTAGCCCGCTTTAAGACGATAAATGAATCCCATATGTTATATGAAATTTCGTCAGTTATCTAGGTGACATTAATTTATTTATTCTATCGACGAAGATCATCACTTTATAATTTTTTTCACTATTTAAAGTCGGTTTTTGAATTACATGTATGGGATCAGATACTTCAGAGAAAGAGGTACGTTCGTGTAAATTTCAATCCTCATCGTTCAAGAGATATGACGTTTTGAGCAAAAAAAAATAAATATCAAGCATAATTACTGGGGTCTATCAGCAATTCCGACGGAGCTTCCCGTTGGGAATAATCGACTTAATCGAACTCCTCTACCAAATTTCGATAAAATCGACGAATTATCTATCGACTCTCCCGAATCATTTCCAATGGCAAGCTCTGATAGACCCCGTTATTTCCTGAGCGAAAAAAAGTATAAGAAAATGATTACGCCTGATGGAAAATGCAAAAAATCGAAAATAATAATCATGCTTGGGGGAAATGATAAAAATTAAGAGGTAATAATTATGTTTGAGTAGAAATGATTTAAAACTCAAAAAATATAAATCATTGCAGATTGCTAAAGGCTCATTTACACGGGTCGATTTTCTGATCGATTTTTATCGAACCACTAGTGTTCCACCCTTAAATACAAGGTGAAGGTCGATCGAATTTTCTGTTTACACGGTCGATTGATAAAAAAGGTTAGAAAAATCGGCCCATCATCCGTAAAGGTTATACGGTTAAAGGTGTACAATTATTTGTAAAATTGTTTTGCGATGATTTTTTTGGTCGAAATAATGAATAATAATCCCTGCCAACCATCTTCGGATAATTTCCTGGGAAATTACCAGGTCGCGTTTCCCAAAAAGGTGGGTAGAAAGGTGGATAATTTTGTTCAGCGAGTAGTCTTCTATCTATGTTGAAGCTGCTAGTTAGGGTCGGAAATTATGGAACCATCGAGTTTACCGAATTATGCGTGGCTACTTCGATGCCTACTTTTCCCAAACACTCATTTATTGCACAGCACTTATTTGTGATTTTGTTTTCACCCTGGCTAGCGCTGGTTGGGTGGGATAATTATTTCCCATCTCTGGTTGAAATTCTTCCCCTTTACCAAAATATATCCCACACTACTCAGATAAATAATTCGCTGGCATCACTGTCACTGACAGCTGATCGATAGTACAAATGTCAAAATAGACACGCGGACGAAAGCGCATAATCAAAATAAAGACATAAAACAGGCGAAATTCTTTCACCCACAATTTCAGATTTTTTTGAACATTCTTCTTCTGTTTTGCAGCGTGTTCGGTCGTTTTGATAAAAAAAACTTTGTGTCTCTGAGCGTTTTATGATTGTGTCTACGTTAAATATATTTAATAACACTACAACAACAACAATTAAAAATTGTACAATCTTCAAAGATTTGTACGCTTACCTGTCGCTAAAATAAAAATTCTAATCAGTGCGTGTGTTTGATAATAAAACGGAATCAACTTAAATGTAGTGATAATAAAAAGTGGAAAGAATATGCAGAGATAAATTACTTTCACTTGATTGTATTCCTTGCATCTTTGATGAATGTTAATTGAAAGCCAAAAAACAACAACAACAATACAGTGCACAAAGAAATACTAAAAACAAAAAAAAAAGAAGTTCATGTAAGAAATTAATAATTAATTGAAATATTTTTTTTTAAGCAGAACTTGAGGCATTTGCGGCGTCTCCATCATGTATGTATATGTAAAATACGTCTTATCTATTGTAAAATAGCGACGGCTTTGCGATAGCAGCGTGCGTCGTGCGCATCTCTTCAAGACGCTCGCATCTATATGTAAATATGTATGTATATATGTATTCTGTAGTCTTTATCAATGCATAGGCGGCGCTGGTAGACGGGTGATTGGTGCACAGTCAGCTGGCCGAAATGGCAAAGAGGTCATTGCTCAGTATTTGCCCTATTAAAACAAACGCATATGTATGCATGTATGTATGTATTTGCATATGTGTGCAAATATGTAGCAATGAATCGACATTGGCTTTTATTTCAATGCTTGGCAGCTGCCCGCTGGCATAACCATCCATGCAGTTACGTAGCCATGCGTTCATGTATATACATATGTACAGTAGGCGGGACCAGAAACATTTTTTTTTAAATAACGTAAGCGATACGATCAGGCACCGCAAATAACAACTAACAAGTAAGGAAGTCTAAGTTTGGGTAAACCAAACATTAAATACCCAGCGAATTTTACCAGTTTCATCAGAATATTTCCTATATCTGTCAAATGTTGTGTCATATTCGAAAACTTCCATATCGAAAGTGGGCGTGGTCGTGCAGCGATTTTGTCCAATTTTATCAGGTATACTCCGTATAATGCTAGTATACCCTGTACCAAATTTCATGATTCTACCGAAATCAGTTTAAAAAGTTATGACCAGTCGAATTTTCAAAAATGCCTCAATAAAAATGAGCGGGCTAACATGCCTTGTTGTTGTTGTTGTTGTTGGTGTTGTTGTTGTTGTTGGTGTTGTTGTTGTTCTAACAGCAAAAACACTCCTTGAGTCCATTGAGTTACGTTAGGTATGCCTACCTCGGGCATAATCTAAACCCCTACCCACAGGGGCCTGGCTTAATCAACTCCTCTTTTCAACCTGAGAGCTTTCATATATTATATGGAACTCTACATCTATCTTGATTATTTTGTGCCATTACATACATAGTACTATAGTCCGGTCAATAAAGACATTTGAAACAACAATAATTCCCACAGATCCAAATTTTTCCATACAGCTTAGGTTTACCTTCAGATAGAAAACCCGAAAAGTCCTCATCGATCACATGTGTGATAAAAAAGTTTTTCGGGGTCGAAGGTCAAAATTTTGGTTTTTTTGGACTTTTTTCGAAAACGGTAAGTTTTTTCAAAAAATTACCTAAGACCAAGTTGTAGACCTGGAAATTCTCTCTAAGAGTTATAACTTCTGAGATATCGCGATTGTAAAATTAGCTTAGGTTCACCCCAAGGAAGAAAACTGCAAAAGTCCTCATCGATCCGATTTGTCCTAAAGAAGTTATTCGGGGTCAAAAGTCGAGAAAAATAAAAAAACCCAAATTTGGATTTTTCTCGACTTTTGTCCCCGCATAACTTTTTCGCCACAAATAGAATCGATGAGGACTTTTCCAGTTTTCTTTCTTGGGGTGAACCTAAGCTTTCCAAAAAAAAATTTCCCTGTTGGTATTTTTGTTATACAAAATAAACTAAACTTACCGGACTAGTATTTTTTAATATTATGCATGGAGAAAAGGTGGGTCTACCTCTAGAACTATAGGCTTTAAAAAACTAACTATTTTCATTGTTGATAGGGAACTTCGTGACTTGGTAATCTCAGGTAATTTTTCGAAAAACCTTACCGTTTTCGAAAAAAGTCCAAAAAACCTAAAATTTTGACCTTTGACCCTGAATAATTTTTTTAGCACACATGGTATCGATGAGAACTTTTCAGGTTTTCTACCTGAAGCTAAACTTAAGCTGTATGCAAAAATTTGGCTCTGTGGGAATTATTGTTGTTTCAAATGTCAATATTGAACGGACTATTACTTTTTGACAAATTTCCAAAGCAAAAAAGTTGGAATCAAAAAACTACGGAAAAACGGAATTGAAATAAGCTTTAAAAATTAATATTAAAGTTTGAAGCTTTTACATTCTGTACCAGTCTAATGTGTGTATATTCAAATGTCGCGGTAGCTGATCATTTTTATACCCAGTGGTGGTAGCACATATCGAATTCAACTCTGTGAAAATATGGAACGGCAAAAACTGGCTTCTTCGCTTGAGAGAAAATCATCAAAGTCTCCCTTGTCAGATAGCATATAGCCTGCTTTCCTAGGGAATATGAATTCAAGTATCCAAAAGTCACAGTCTATTATAGAGTAAGGGCATCTTGAAAAATAAGAAGCCACGAAGGACGTTCGAAACTATCGTTAGTCTCGAATATCGATATATATATCTACCGATAGTATTGATGGGTTTCTGAAACAGTCAACCATGGTAAATTTACAGACTAAAGAGAGACATAGGAAGCTATTCGACTTTCGAGTCAACTTGCTTATCTTATCTGTTGTCGATTCAGATGAGGTTTCGATAGCCTAAAATCCGCTTTTGGGTATAAAAGATACTTCTGTATAGCACCTTAGCCTCTTTTAGTTGCTAAAATTTTATTATTTTTTCAGTCGTTTTTGGCGCTCTATGAAATGATATGTTTATTTCATAATTACTTCACATTGTTTTGTTTCCAAACGAATGTTATGAGTTTTAATTGAATTGGCTTGCTTTTTATTTACAGTAGCTATTGCTTGCGTCTACTGGAATTATACGAATAAAAAGTGCAATAAATTAAACAAGTGATTTGGTTAAAAAAGCGCGAAACAATAAAAATTCTTAAATAATAACATTCGCGTTTTTGTTTGAAAAAAAAAAAAAACAAAAAAATAAATAAAACAATAAACTAACTAAAGCAATAGGTTAAAAATATTTTCAAAAATAAATATTTACTTGTAAAAATGATAATTACTTTAACAACTCAAAAAAACTCACGCTGTGCAAGCCAGTTTTGAAAAATAATGAAGTCAAAATGCAAATCGAATATTTTGCGCGATAAAATTTAACAATAGTGCATAAATTTGAAGTGTATCAAAAAATGAATCATTTAATGGCACATTAACCTTAAAAAATTTTGAGAGTTCATTGATATTTAACTTAATCAAAGTAAGCGCGCTTAACCTGTCAACTGAATGATACTTTTATACGAAATTTCACCTTGTGATGCGTACGAATAACAGTTTTGGAAATTTACAAAAAATCTAGGATTATGTACTGCTACTGATGAATACATTTTTTTTTATTAAATTGAAATAAATAGATAAAATATAATAAAATAAAATAAAGTAAAATATAAAGGCAAATAAATAAAAATAAAAATAAAATAAAATAAAATAAAATAAAATAAAATAAAATAAAACAAAATAAAATAAAATAAAATAAAATAAAATAAAATAAAATAAAATAAAATAAAATAAAATAAAATAAAATAAAATAAAATAAAATAAAATAAAATAAAATAAAATAAAATAAAATAAAATAAAATAAAATAAAATAAAATAAAATAAAATAAAATAAAATAAAATAAAATAAAATAAAATAAAATAAAATAAAATAAAATAAAATAAAATAAAATAAAATAAAATAAAATAAAATAAAATAAAATAAAATAAAATAAAATAAAATAAAATAAAATAAAATAAAATAAAATAAAATAAAATAAAATAAAATAAAATAAAATAAAATAAAATAAAATAAAATAAAATAAAATAAAATAAAATAAAATAAAATAAAATAAAATAAAATAAAATAAAATAAAATAAAATAAAATAAAATAAAATAAAATAAAATAAAATAAAATAAAATAAAATAAAATAAAATAAAATAAAATAAAATAAAATAAAATAAAATAAATTTAAATAAAAAATAAATTAAAAAAATAAAATAAAATAAAAGAAAGAAACGAAAAAAAAAAATAAAATAAAACAAACCAAATCTAATAAATTTAAATAAAAAATAAATAAAAAATAAAATAAAGAAATTAAATAAAGAAAAAAAAACCAAAAAAACTAAATAAAATAAAACATAGAAAATAAAATAAACCAAATTAAAATAAAAAAAAAAAAAACTAATGGCGGCGATATACCAACGGGTTATCATAACCTCTAACGAGATTTTTAGCCGAGCTTCTCTTTCCAACTTGTGGTGTGTTGCTTTTTGAGTTTTTCCTACAAGTTGGCGGGACCTACAGTTTTTTGCCGACTCCGAATGGCACTTGCTAAGCAAATGAATTTTTTGCTGAGAAGCTTCTCATGGCAGAAATACACCCGGAGAGTTTGCCAAACTACTGCCGAGGGGCGACCCCGTTTAGAAAAATTGTTTTTCTAAATAATTTTTGATGTTACTTTTGCCGGGCATCGAACCGCCATGACTTGGTGTAGAAGGCCGAACACTTAACCGCTACACCACGGCGGCCGCCCAATTAAAATAAAATAAATTAAAATAACAAAAATTAAAAAAAAAATCGAAAACAAATTTAAAAAAATAAAATAAAAATAGAATAAAGTAAAACAAAACAAAAAAATAAATGAGATCAAATAGAAAAAAAAAAAAAATAAAACATGAAAAATAAAATAAAGTAAAACTAAAAAAAAAAAAAAAATAGAAAAATAATAAAAAAAACTGCATAAAAAAAATAAAAAATACAACAAAGTTAAAAAAAAATTAAATTCAATAAAAAAAAACAAAAAAGAGAAATAAAAAAAAATAAAATAAAAAAATAAAAACTATAATAGATAAATAAAAATTAAAAAAAAGGGAAACAAAATAAAAAATACAACAAAATTAAAAAAAATTAAGATCAATAAAAAAATAGAAAAAAAAAAATTAATAAAAATAAATTAAATAAAAAGTAAAAAAATAGAAAAAATAGAAAAAAAAGTAAAAAAAAAAAAATAAAAAAATAAAAAATTAAATAAAATAAAACATAAAAAATAAGATAAAATAAACCAAATTAAAGTAAAATGTACTTGAACAAAATAAAATAAACTAAAATAAAATAAAAAACTAAAAAAAAAATTGAAAAAAATAAAAAAAGTAAAAAATAAAAAACATAAAAAATATAAAAAATAAAGAAAATAAATATAATAAAACATGAAAACTAAACAGTATAAGAAAAAAAAAATAAAAAAAAAAAATAAAAAAATAAAATTTAACTAAAAAAAAATAAAATATAGTAAAAAATATTAAAGTGAAAATAAAATAAAATTAAAAACATAAAACCAAATAAAATAAATTAAAACCAAAAAAAAAAAAATAAAAAATAAAAAAATTAAGTAAAATAAAAAATTTAATAAAATAAAAAAAAATTAAAATAAAATTAAACGATATAAAAAAATGAATAAAAAAAAAATAAAATTAAAAAATTAAACAAAACAAAAGATGAAAAAAAAACAAAAAAAAAAAAAAACAAAATAAAAAATAAAATAAATAAATTTAAATAAATTAAATTAAAATAAACATTAAAATGTGAGACCAATCTTATCTAAATTCTATTCGATCTCTTAAACATACTAGACACCTGTTCATTGTAGTCGCCCAGAATCAGTATTTTTTTCAAAAAAATACACACACACATATGTTTATGTAATAATCATTTGTAAGTCCGAACGCTAGCATGTGGCGTCATTATTTATCCACATTTTACAAATGCATATTGAAATTGTTTCCCTTCCATGCTCTAACCCCACTTTCGCTGCATCTTGTCGACGAATAGTCATGAGAGCACAACACCACCACAGCGACTCACCTAGGGCAACTCTTACAAACACTTTGTTGTTGACATTGAAAAGACATCACATTGCATTATGGCATCTGGTTATTTTGAAGTGAATCGATTCAATGCAAATTCGTAATGACTACTTGTTGTTAGAGTTGTATGCTCATGAACAAAACCATTCACTTGAGTGAGCGGGTTTAACGGGGTTTTGTGTATGCAATTGCACGTGGCTCGACTTTTGCCTTCGATTTGCTATTCCGTTTTAGCTTTCAGGCAATTTCCGTAAACAAATATACTCTGGGCGGGTTTTTGCAGTTTTGTTTATTTCATTGTTGATCTAAAAATGGGCTGTCTTTGTGAATGCAACTACTTTGAAGAATTTTTAAAATTATTAGTTATGCAAAATTTTTATATGCGTTCATATTCAAAATTAATAACCCAAAAGTCAGTGAGTGGTAAAGTGTAATAAATTTTTGTATATTATAAACAATATGCGATCAGAACTATCTGAGGAACATTAATTGTGTATCAATTTTTGCTATGAATATTGGATATTTTCTCATAGAAGCCCTGTAGGGAGGGAAATTGACAACATTCTACTATTGCTGCAGAAAATTATTTCCAAAGGACTATAGGAACTGATCGGGTAAAAAAAAATAAAAATAAAATAATGTAAAAGAAAAAAAAAATATTAAAAAAAATACAAAAAAAAAAAATAATTAAAAAAAAAATTAAAAACAAAATAAAATAAAAATAAAATTAAATGAAGTGAAATAAAAAGTAAAAAAAGTAAAATAAAAAAAAATTAAAAAAAGTAAAAAAAATTAAAAAAAGTAAAAAAAAATTAAATAATGTACAAAAAAAAAAAATAAATAAAATAATATAAAAAAAATAAAAAAATAAAAAAAATTTAAAAACAAAATAAAACAAAAATGAAATGAAATAAAAAAATAAAAAAAGTAAAATAAAAAAAATAAATAAAATAAAATAAAGTAAAATATGAAAAAAAAACAATAATAAATTAAAATAAAATGAAATATGAAAACATTCTACCTTTGCTACAGAAAATCATTTCCTAAGGACTATAGGAACTGCTCGGGTAAAAAAATTAAAAAAAAAAAATTAAAAAAAATTAAATAATGTACAAAAAAAATAAATAAAATAATAAAAAAAATAATAAAAAAAAATTAAAAAAAAAAAAACAATAAAAAAAATAAAAAAAATTAAAAACGAAATAAAATAAAAATAAAATTGAATGAAATGAAATAAAAAAGTAAAACAAAGTAAAATATGAAAAAAAAATTTCAAAAAAAATTATTAAAACAATATTAAAATAAAATTAAATAAAAAAGCGAAAAAATAATATTAAATAAAATAAAATGAGATATGAAAGAATTCTACCATTGCTACAGAAAATTATTTCCAAAGGACTATAGGAACTGTTCGGGTAAAAGAAGTAAAAAAAATTAAATAATGTACAAAAAAAAATAAATAAAATAATATAAAAAAAATAAATACAAAATAAAATAAAATTAAGTGAAAAGAAATAAAAAAGTAAAACAAAGTAAAATATGAAAAAAAAAATTAAAAAAAAAAATTAATAAAACAAAATTAAAATAAAACAAGAAAAGCTGTCTTCGGCTGAGCCGAAGGCTATATACCCTTCATGAATAAGCGTCACGATTTTCCATGTTTGATCCCAGCACAGCCTGTGTGAATTTAACTTTAGCTCATACCGAAATTATCGAAACTATCGATTATATGGGGGCGATGTGTTTTATTGCTCCAATCAGCATTGATTTTTAACATCGACATTCAACATTCTAAAATAGCAATAGTTACGAAATTTAACGTTCCTACCTCTTTAATTACAGGAGTTATCTACCAAAATCCGTTTATCGGAACAATCGATTGTATGGGAGCTATATGTAATATCGGTCCGATCTTGCTGGTTCCGACAAATGATTCCTATATTGGAAAATGGTGACCGCATACCAAATTTCAGCGTAATATCTCAAAAACTGAGGGACTAGTTTCCGTTCAAACAGACAGACGGACAGACGGACATGGTTAAATCAACTCATCTCGTCATCCTGATCATTTCGGTATACTTATTGAAGGGTCAATCTCTTCTTCTTCTCATACCTTCTCGGACCACAGTTATAATACCATTTCATCTTCATGAAAGCTATAATAAAATTAAATAAATAAAAAAGTAAAAAACGAGTAAAATAAAAAAAAAATAAAATAAAACAAAGTAAAATATGAAAAAAAAATAAAATTAAAATGAAAAAGAGTAAATTAAGTATTCGGTTTATTTCCTTCTCACAGTCCCTAGAACAACTGGGGGAGCCTTCTTACCTGTTGTAAACAAAACAATCCTTCAATTGGTTTCCTCAATCTTTTCTAAAGTACTTTGGTTTTGTGTTTTTCCGACAGGGTGGATACTAGATGTATATTGGAACGATTTTTCGTCATCCCGTTGTCGTTCTCCGAACGAAATTAAACACTGAAGATGGCGGATCGCCGAAACCGGTTTGTTACAAAACCAAAATTGACACGGGATGACGAAAAATCGTTCCAATATACATCTACTATGTGATTGTTTTCACACTCTTCCCACAATGTTTTCACAACAACTGGAATATTTGCACTTTTTCCTTGAGGGTAGTAACATTTTATGTTCCGTAGTGCGATGTGAATTTGAGAAAGTTCACCGTATTATTATTATATGTTTTTATTTATTTAAATGTGCATTGTTGTTTAAATGAGGTGAATAATAAGATTATGGCATTGATTCTGATGTAAAACAGAATTGTTTTTCGATACTAACTCATCGTAAAAGCTGCTTTTGAATTTGTAATAAAGCAATGTCTTTAAAGGAAAATTGATTGGTTGTAATTTCTCAAATAAGCAACCTTTTGAGAAACTATAGAGGGCCTATCTCACATGCTCTGTATGCTTGTATGTACATATATCTCTAGGTATGTGATTTCTTGCTTGCTTCCTCATCAATCGATCAAACCAATGAGTTTTCTATAGTTTTCCTATTTTTAAGAAAGAGCTCTTTAGCACATTCCAAGACCGTTCTATACTTTCATTGAATTCAGCGCAAATAAAAAAACTCTTTTTCAAGTACCCGCCTTCATTTCAGCATCTATTTACGTTAAAGAAGACTGCTCGCTCGAATTTTCAAAGTCATGTGGTCAATAAATGACTAAAAAAATGATAATAAAATATTTTTTAATGTTTTTTCAATTTAATCGTAAAAATCGTACAAATTAAATATTTATACATATTCGTATAAGGTGGATAAAAAAATTCTTTGCTTGAAATCGAAAAAAAAATTTAATTAAAAAAGATAAAAAATACTAAACGCATGCAGTTACTACTTGTACGGATTCTTTTTTCGCCCGGAAAAATAAAAAGGAAGAAAAAAAATATATATTCCGAAAATTACAGTTAACTATTCCTCGAACCAGTAATCTAATACAAATCTATTTTTGGTAAAATTAAAAAAAAAATTAACTTACACAAAAAAAAAAAATAAAAAAATTGAAATAAAAAAATAAAAATAATATAAAAAAAGTATTTAAAAAAAAAAATCAGAAAAAATAAGCAAGGAGAAAGTTCCTTTCAGATTAACATGTTAATTCAACAGGAATCAATTAACAGGAATAATTATTAATTTAACAGGAAATCATGGTAATTTAACAATATATTTAACACCAATACGTCTTAATTTAACAGTAAGTAATGGTAATTTAATATGAAGTCGGGTTAGTCGGGTATTGAGAAGTTAGGAAAACAATTTAAAAAATAAACTTAAATAAAAATAACTAAAATTATATAAATAAAATTAAAAAAAGTTAAGTAAAATTAAACAAAATTAACTAGAAGCAAATAGAAAATAATAAAAAATAGAATAGATTAATAAAAAAAAAAAAACAAAAACAAAAAAAGTTAAGATAAACACAAAAAAATTAAAAAAAAAAATAAAATGAAAAAAAATTAAATAAGATAAAACAAAACAAAAAAAAACATATCCCAATTTATGTTTTTTTTTTTTTTTATCAGAGAGTTGGAGCTATTCTGCATTTGTTCCTTTTATTTTATTATTTTGTATTAATTTATGTTTTTTTTGTTTTATTTTATCTTATTTTATTTTTTTCATATTATTTCATTTTATTCTTCTTTTAATTTTTTTTGGCATTTTTGTAGTGGACATAACGGTATATTCAGTGGCGGATTTAAGGGAAAGAGCCCGGTATGCATGGTACCTAGTGGGCCCACTTTCGTACTGTAGCAATCGAAAGTAATTTTAATCATAGATAAAAACATAAAAAAATTATAATTTTTATGATTTAAATTTTTTAGGTTTCCCAGATAATTAATATTAATAGAATGGTAAACATTGAATTGAATTATATCACTTTGAATACACGCCTAGCTTTACGTTCAGCAAATAATTCCATTGCAGAGTCCAAATTGATCGTCGTCACTACTGATCTTTCGATGTACAGAATACAAAAATTGTTCAGTGTATCCTCAGCTAAAAAAGCTCGGCGATATTTTTTAACAATTTTCAACGAACTCATGACTCGTTCGACACTAAGTGATCCGAAGGAAAGGTTAAGAACATTTGAAATAAACTGCAGCATTCAGGAAAACTGTCCATCATATTATTTGCAAATACAAACTCCAAATACTGTAATGGACTGTCGTCAGTAAACTTTCGATTTTTTGTGAAATACATGTCAATAAAAGCAGCCAGGTCATTTTTAAAATCAGTAGTAAAAAACTCAAAGTAATAACACAGTTTTTCAAATCATGTTGTTGTTGTTGTAACGAGGTGTAGTCCTGCCCAACGCGTGTTTTTCCTTAGCCTAAATTGTCATCAATATCTTCTAACGGGAGTCCAAGGAAACTAGCAGTTTCAATAGGGTTGGACCAAAGGGAGATGGGTGTTAGAAGAGTGGGCTCAGTAGAGCAAGAAAATAAGTGATTGGTATTGTGGGGGGACGAGCCGCATGCCGGACATACATTCGGCACATCAGGGTTCAGTCTAGATATGTAGGAGTTTAACCTACTACAATATCCAGAGCGTAATTGAGCCAGAGTGACCCTTGTCTCTCAAGGAAGATGACGCTTCTCTTCAGAAATGCGTATAATACAAATCATCCTGATCGAGTGTTTTGAAAGTTTCAGGCCTCAAAAAACCGAAAACGTTTTTTATTTCTTTGAATCCTTCCGCTCTTTCTTGTAGTTCGTGCATTCGATGTTTTGCATGAGATTCTAATGCTGAATCGGAAGTCTTCTCATCGAACATTTTTTTGACTACGTTTTCTGATAATGGGAAAATCAGCAAAAATCCACAAAAATCTAGTTGTATACTAGTACGAAATGGATATCCTGACTATTATGGGTTCTGCCAGAAAATTCTTTAATTCTTTTAGAAGCTTGATGCCAAAATCGTCAGAGGTTCGTGATGAACTTTCGCTCGGTTTCATTTTTTTCTGCTGCCTGAATCAACACTAAGTATATTTGATGACTGAGACAATGAATATGAATGATCCATCGCCGTCGTCAAGAAATTATTTTAATTTCACTTGAACCCCTCCGCTACCCCCAGACATGACAGGGGCACCATCATAGCTTTTTCCAACAATATTGCTGTGATTTCATTGCAAATGGAGGTGGGATGTGAATGTGTGTATGCGTGTGTGCGGAAATAGACAGATTTCATTTTTACAAAAAGGCAATCCCGTACCTTTGCATTTGCATGTTAACGCAACAACAACGATTTGAGCCAGATAAATCCACATAGATTTCTGGTTCTGGGAGGGTTTGTGGCCTTTTTTGGCCTATTTTTTGAGTTGGGCCCAGTTGGCAATATCCCATTTGCCGCCCGTTGAATCCGCTACTGTGCATAGTAAACCCTTCTGCTTAGGCGGTCTTCGGCCGCGCTTAAAAAAATAACCCGGACTGATTTTAAAAATGTCTTTAAATTTTGCACTAAACCGGTTTTGTACCTAAAGCACTAAAGTAAAAGTAAAATAAAAAATAAATAAAATAAAAAAGGGGAAAAAATAAAAAAAGAAATAAAATAAATAAAAAAAAATTAAATAACTAAAATAGATTAAAATGAAATAGACTAAAAAATAGAATAAAAAAAAATAAATTAAAACAATTTAAAATAAAATAAATAAAAAAAATAAAAAATTAAAATTAAAACATTTTAAAATAAAATAAATTAACATTAAATAAAATAAAAAACAATAAAATGAAATAAAAAATAAATAAAAATAGTTTAAAATAGAATAATATAAAATGAAAAAATGAAATAGAAAATGGTGAAATAAAATAAATTGAAATAAAATGACATAAACGAAAGAAATAGAATGAAATTCCAAAAAATTGCAAGAAATTAAAAAGTTTACTTAATAAGAAACAGAAAAAACTTTGTGTATGATAAAAAAGTTGTATTTTAAAAAAACCATCGAAAGTGAGACAAAAAATTATTAAAAAGTTATAAAAGATTTCTTTGCAGTTCGAATACAGAAGTGTAAAAAAAGTGATGCCTTTATTTACATACTTGAAAACAAGTGTATTCTTTAGAAAAGCAAACGAAAAACAAATTCTTTGATGTTTTTAAAAAGTTCTCATGATAAAATTTTATCCATCCACAGCTTCAGCAAATACAATTGAACTAATACACAACATACTCGTACACGTGTTTACAGATTTTAATTTAATTAACAATTAAATTGCAAAGCAAAGAAATCGAATAATCATTGAAAAATAACAATAAAAAAGAAAGAAAGAAAAAAAACTCAACCGAATCACATTTGTAAAACATTCCATTAAATTACTTTCAATTTCGCTTACATCAATGGTGTAGAAAATGCATAAAAACAAACAACAATAAGAAAAAAAAAAACCGCAATCTCTACACCCAACCACCCACCTACCGCAACGGGGAAACCACCTAAGGTGAGAGCGCTACCAAGACAGCAATCAAACAACTACCAACACAAACACACCAAACGAATGAATGTTTATCTATGCAAGCGAACGAGCACCTTGAACCTCATACAGCTATTTCATTGTCGTCGTCTTGTTGTTGTTGTTATTGAAGGCGCCTCATCAAGAGTAGAACTTAGTAGTCGTTGTTCCTCTAATAGCTAAAGGGGCGACACTGGATTGTTTATATTACTTTGTGCCACAACCGCCGCTGTACTCCCTCGACGTCGTCAACTCACATAAAACACTTTAACGTCATACGAGTGCTTTTGCAAAAATTTTAATTGGTGAGTGCATATCTTCTTCTCACTATGTATGTATGTATGTATGTATTTTCTTAATACTCATTTAAATAAAAAATATAATAAAAATTAAACGACATTAATTGGGGCTTAAGTGATTCGGGACTGTATTCAGTTAGGTTTTTGTAAATTTTTTTTTCAAGCGCTCATAAAAAGTAAAAGGTGGAAGAGATACAAATTGATGAGAAGAAGGTATTGCCGGCATTTATCTGAAGAAATCATTATGGAATTCTGGAAATATGTATGACGTAGTACTTTTGTATACAGATGAATGTTTGTATGATTTTTTATGGGGCCGTCAAATTTTAATTTCTAAGAAATTTACTTTCAATTTTCTTTTTTTAGTTTCGTTTTAAAAGCAATCACACATTTTAATATCTGAATTTTTTCTCAAAAAGGTTTTAAGCACCTATAAATTTCTTTGAACTTGAAAAAAAAAAAATAAAATAAAAAAAATAATAAAAAATAAAAATAAAAAAAAAATAATTTAAAAAAAAAAAAAGGGAAAAAGTAACAAAACAAATTAAAATAAAATAATAAGATAACCTAAAAAAAAATGGGAAAATAAAAATAAAATGAAATAGCAAAATTAAAGAACATGAAATAAAAAAAAAAAAAAATAAAAAAATGTAAAAAAAATAAAATAAAATGAAAAAAAAAAAAAATTAAGTAAAAAATAAATAAAATAAAATGAAAAAAAAAAAAAATTAAAAAATAAAGTAAAAAATAAATAAAATAAAATGAAAAAAAAAAACAAATAAAGCCAAAAAATAAAATAAAATAAAAACTAAAAAAATGAGAAAATAAAATAAAATAATGAAATAAAGAATAAAATAAGATGAAAAAAAGTAAAAATTTGAATAAATTAAAATGATATAAAAAAGCAAAGTTAAAAATAAAATAAGAAACAAATGTAAAAAAATAAAAAAAAATTAAAAAAAATAAAAAAAAATAAAAAAAAGTAAAATAAAAAAAAAAAAAAAAAAATAAAAAAAAAAAAAAATAAAAAACAAAAAAAAATAAAAATGAATTAAAATAAAGTAAAAAAAAAAAATAAAAAAAAAAAAACAAAAAAAAAATAAGAAAAATAAAATA